>OY283143.1:28236039-28836039 GCA_958299785.1 Medicago lupulina
TAAAATCTTCAAGAGCAATTTCATGATTACTTAAAGGTTTTCCATTACACTTTTCTTGTAGCTTCTGACATAAGAAACTTTAACTTGTCTTTATAGGTTTTACAAATGAAGTCAAAACCTCTAACTCCTTCTTCAGAAGCTTTCAGATCCAATAGAGTTGATTCTTGTTGTTTCATTAAATCAACATATTTTTCTTTTAAATCTTTCAACTCATTGGTTCTCAATTCAAAATGCGTAAGGAGCTCTTTAAGAGACTCGATAAGTTCTTCTCTGGAAATTTTATAGTATACTTCATTTTCTTCTTCTGAGTCTAATTTTGTTTCAGCTTCTGAAGTTGTTGTAGCTACTAACCCAACAGCTCTCTTTGCACCTTCATCAGCATCATCTTTATCAGATTCAGATTCACTATCTAAATCTTCACAGGTAGCCATCAAACTCTGCTTGATCTGCTTCTTGATCTTGTTTGATTTGAAAGTTGACTTCTTTGACTTGTCCTTTGATTTCTCCTTCTGAAGATCAGGACAATCAACAATGAAATGTCCAGACTTCTTGCAGTTGAAGCAACCCTTCTGATATTCTTTCTTGAAGCTTTTGTAACCACTCCTTCTACTCAAGAACTTCTTGTTCTTCTTGGCCAGATACTATAGTCTGTTGGAGAGCATAGCCATCATCTCAGCAGGATTTTCATCAGAATCTCCATCAGGTGATTCTTCTTCTTCAGATTCTATGACTTTAAAAGCTTTTGATGACTTCTCTTTAGATGATAAAGCTATAGATTTACTCTACTTAGCAGACTCATGTTCATTAAGACTTAACTCATGAACTTTGAGAGAGCTAACAAGATCTTCAACACTTAAAGTGTTTAAATCTTTAGCTTCCTCAATAGCAGTAACCTTAGGTCTCCATCTAGCAGACATACTTCTTAGTATCTTGCTCACATGATCAGAAGCAACATAACTGTTCTTCAATATTTGTAGTCCAGAGACTAGGGTCTGAAATCTTGAGTACATCTCCTCAATACTTTTATCATCCTTCATCTTGAACAACTCATATTGATGAATAAGCATAAGTGTTTTAGCTTCTCTAACCTTCTTGCTACCCTCATAGTTTACACAAAGAGAAGCAAACATAGCCTTTGCAGTAGATTTATCATTCAGATTCATATACTCTGCACGAGGTATAGCAGTAACAAGTGAGCCTCTGATCTTGTGATGCTTCTTGTACATCTTCTTTTGAGCAGGAGTATGTTTCTTTCTATCTACAACAGCTCCTTCTTCATCAAGATCCAAGTCATCAACTCCATCTTCCAGAATATCCCATAACTCTTCATCTAAGCCCATGATATAACTGTAGAAGTTGGTTTTCCACCATGAGAACTCTTCAGGATCTCCATTGAACTTAGGAACTTTTCCTGAGTCAGCTTTCTTGTCATTGTAATCATAAGGTACAACATTATGATTACCACCAGAACTAGAACCAGAAACAGATGATTCAGTAGACATGTTTTTCTCAGATCTTGGACTGTTACACTGTTAAGTGTTATCAACAGAACCAAGGCTCTGATACCAATTGAAGGTTAGAAAAACACAAGAAGGGGGGTTGAATTGTGTTAGCTTTTTCTTCGTTTTATCTTAAGCTAAAGTGCACAGACCAGAAGCAGTTCAAGAACAACTTCTGAAGTGATGTTCAAAACTAGGTTGCAGCGGATAAAAACAGAGAGAGAAAAAGGAAAGACACAAAACAATTATACATGTTCCTTCCACAGACCGGAAGTAGTTTTGTCCCCCTTGCACTTCTAAGGAGAGTCCACTAAAATGTAATATTTGATTACAAATGCTCACTGCTAAACTTAACAAGAGACTTCAAATGTTCAAGCACATATGCAAGAGACTTCCTACGCTCCTGAACACAATCAAGAGACTTCTATGCTCAAGCACACAAGCATGAGACTTCTAATCAAACAGAATTATAAAGAAAAAATGTTTGACACTGAACACTTGATATACAATCAGAGGTGCACAATACTGATGTACTTCAATTCTTGTGGAAGCGTAGTAGCTCTTGTACTTCAATACTGATGTTTGTCATATCATATTCATTCTTTCCTGTTGAACAGAATAATATACTGATGTACTTCAATTCTTGTGGAAGCGTAGTAGCTCTTGTAAAAGTAGAAAGTTAATAAAGTTCTATGACCTATGCTGGAGCTATTGTTATAGTACATTTTGGCATGCCATTACGGTGTGGTTTTGGGGCCAGCATGCAGTTGTGAGCTTTTTGAATGTTAAAATAGTGGACATGATGATAAATTTTCATGCTTAACTCCTCCTTTTCTTGCAAAAAATTAAAATAGAAGATGCTTGAGATTTCCTTTTTGTCATCCACTTTTTCCTTAAATCTTGGCCTGTGATTTCGTTGAGACATGAAATTTATCATTAAGAAGTGCTCTTCATTCAATAAATGTGAATTTTTTATTTACTTGTCCTTTCCAGGTAATGCAAGGTCTTGCCAAATCTATAGCTTGGGGTGGAGAAGGAGCGACGTGCCTCATTGAGGTTTGTTTTATACCTGCAATAGTAATCCTCCACGCTCCTTGGGCATGAATCATGACTGAAAAGTGAACCTGATATTGCTTTCATCTTACACTTCTTTCAAATGCTCCTCATCTATTCAGATTTTTGTCAATTAACAAAATATATATACAAGGTTTAACTGCATATATTCAATCAAATTAATTTAAATAACTAATTACTCATCTTTCTCTACGTTTTATTTTTTCTCCATCATTATCTTCACTGCATTTTTTAGCTGTTTTCGTTCTCTCTCTCTCTCTCTCTCTCTCTCTCTCTCAAAATCATTGCAAACGAATCCTAGTGACAGTTATATTGTGTATATATGGATTTTGACGTTTTGTTAATGATGAATTGATTAGTGAAAGCGTGGGCTCAATTCTGCTTTATATTGTATTTTTTAACCAAACCCCGTCTTCACTTTGTAGGTCAGTGTGACTGGTGCAAATAGTGAGGCTGAAGCTGCAAAGGTTGCTCGTTCAGTTGCATCATCTTCACTTGTAAAGGCAAGATAGTTAAACTGAATAATTTTATGTTGTTTGAATCTGGCCATGTCCTATCTTCTAACACAATGATCATCAGGCTGCTGTATATGGTAGAGACCCCAATTGGGGACGCATTGCTGCTGCAGCTGGTTACTCGGGGGTTTCTTTTAACCAAAATTTACTTAGGGTGGAACTGGGGGATACTTTACTAATGGATGGTGGGGAACCACAATCGTTTGACCGGTAAGAGTAATGTTTTTGTTATTTTACTTGCATATGTTTTTTTTAATAAGATATTGCATGCATCTGTTAAACTAGCAAATTTCTCTGATGCGTTTGCCTACTGTTAATTGTTCTAAGCAAATCCTTAACAAGTCTGACACTAACAAAATACTTATCTTAAATACCAGTCAGTAAATGTACAGTTATTGATGCTGGGGAACAGTATCACTTTACCATTACTATTGCATAAAGGAAACTGTTAACTTTTTTGACCTGATAGCATTCATTAGAGATTAAAGAATCAATACAATAAGGTGTATAATAAAAAATCCGGGGACAATATAAATTGTATAAAGGAAATTGTTTAATTAAACATAAATTGTTTAGTCAAATTATGTAGGTCCATAAAATGAAAAGCTCAAGATTGAAAACATACATTATCATGTTAATTTTTAGCACTATTCAATTATTTCAGCTACTTATTTTCATTTTCCCCAAAGAGCATAGTTTATGTCATTTTTCTACCTGTCAAAATAAAAAATCTTGCTTAAAATTGTTTTGTAATTGCTATGCTATGTTGACTCTTCTGCCTAACAGTCGCCTGATCATACAATATGTTGATCCATCTAACTATCCAGTAGTATGGTACATTCTTATGAAAAACTTTATGCAAGTGTCCTCTATCCATACAGCTTAGGTTCTACCGATACTTGCACCAATATGGTGCGCTATTTATATGTACTGTTTATTGTCTAATGAATTGGTGGTTGGTTTTACTACACATTGCCATATTAACTGTCAAAGGGAAAGCTAGAGAATTAAACTAAATAAGCTTTTGACATGCTTTTCCGTTTATACCTTATGCTATTGTCCGTCTATCTATATTATAAAGTTTGCGAACTGTTGCAGGGGTGAGGCTAGTAGTTATCTGAGAAAGGCTGGGGAGACTCACGGCACAGTTAGAATTCAGATATCTATTGGTTAGTCTGTAACCCACAGTTCACTGGTTTTCCCTCTTTTTGAACTGTCTTGAATTTATAAGCATGGGGTGTGAATGTCTTTTTTGTCCTCCTAATATGGTAATGTTTATTATTGATATATCCATTTTTCTACTAACAGGCAATGGACCGGGCCATGGACAAGCATGGGGCTGTGATTTAAGCTACGATTATGTCAAAATAAATGCGGAGTACACATCATAACCAAATGAGTATGACGCGTATTGACATAACGTACGATTGTGCATTCATTTAGTTACCGCTCATCTAGAAAACCATAGTTATGTAAGTTATTCTGAAATCAGTTCATAAAGGGATTGACTAGTTAATAAACCTTTACTAGGGACGTTTCTGTTGTACCATTTTGTATCCCGTGTTAATCACCAACCCTTTTCATTTGTCTTGTGTGCACATAAGCAGTTATTAAGCACACGGTTAGATATCGTACACGTGCCAATATGGCATTGTTAGTAGCTACTGAAAATCAGGCTGGTACACATTGAAATTTGTGTGTAGCAAACAACTTTTACCTTGGTTATCATTTGTATTGTGCTCACTGCACCAAGGAATGTTGTCAGATGCAGAGGCGCAGCAAATAAGATAACAGATTTAAATATCAGCCCTGTTATCTAAAGGAGATAGGATCAAATGGCACCTTGGTGTCAAATTAAACTTGGACGCCAAATCCTATTCATCTATGTAATTCAATCTAAAGGGTAGAAATTATTTTGTGTTGGTGTTTTTTACTTGAAAACTACCGCTCTCTTTCCTATTTTTGCAAAAGCGATTTTTTTTAATCATAACAAAATCGTACCCCTTCTCTCAAAAAAAATAAAAAATCATACCCGTACCAAAACCCATGTATAATGAATGAACCGCATTAATCTTTGGCCGGACATTGCTCTTGCAGCCTGGAATTGATTAATTCTTGGTGCAATGGTCTAACATAACGTAAATATATTTATTACCTTAGTACTTGTATCATGGGTTTTCATCGTAAACTGAATGAAAAGGTTGGAAAAACGTATATAGCTGTATCAATTGAGAATAAGATTTTATGTGAGTGTGGGAGGAGAGAAAGTCTTCTATGGTCACATCCTCAAATCAAAAAGATTTGGGCACATTCACATAAAATGGAAGAAATTAAAAGAGAATGAAACTCAATGATATTAATTGATGCGACTAAATTAGTTTTGTTTTAAACATTTTTAGTTTATGTGAGTGTGTCTAAATATGAGGTGTTGAGTGTGTAATCAAGTAAGAGTTACTTGTGGGAAGAATGATTTTCAACCATTGGATAAAAATAAATAGTTAAATTAAAATGCATTGATAAGTGACTCACGTGTTTTTGCATGGCATGGTTGCTAACTTACACTAAAACTATACTTTTGATCATTCAAGGCTCTTCAATATATTAATGACTCTTGAAGCTCTCAAATTAAGGATATGGCTCTATCTGCCACTATTAATGTTACCTAAATCACTTGGACGTGCAAGAACTTTTCATTTTTACACAAATTGATTTTGTTTGCAAAAGATATTTCGATGATTTACTCGACCATATCCTTGACAGTTTACTCTCGTCTCTTTCGATGATTTTGTTTGCTAAAGATATTGCGATAAGTATTTTTAGTTACATTTTTTCTCAAGAACAATTTAACCAATCAAACACATCATGCTCACAAGAACAATTTCACTTATCATCGTCAACGATTTTGCTGATTAAATACACCACCACCAATAAGAAACAATTTCAAAATGTATATATTTCACAACAGTTAAAAGTATCTACCAGAAACTATTCCTAAAAACAAATAATTTGCACTTCTAATTTTTATCCTAGAAACAAAAGAAAGAATTTTTTTTTGATAATTTTTTTTATGTTAGATAAATTTATTTTAATTAGCAATAAAAGTGAATAAAATGTAATAAAAAAAGAAAGAGAAAAGAAATAATATATAAAATAAGTTTGACAAAAAAAAAGTAAAAAATAAAAAAGGCGGGAAAAGAATGGCGGGAAGAAAGTCTTTTATGAACACAACCCCAAATAAATATTATTTAGGCACACTCACATGAAATTAACAAAATTAAACAAAAAGTAATTAGTCACATCAAATCATATCATGTAATTTTATTCTCTTTTAATTTTTGCTTGGCTTTGTGTGTGTGCCTAAATACAAAAGATTTGTGGCTGTGCCCAACCAAGACTAGCTCGGCAGATGGGTTGCATTTGGGTGGCAGTACAAAGAAAGGAAGAAATGACAAACTCTAAACCCTATGAACTTTCCTTCCTTCCTTCCAAGCTCCAATGGCGGATCTTCCGCCGGAGATACTCACCGGAATCCTCTCTCTGTTACCGGTACAATCCCTCCTCCGATTCCGTTCAACCTCAAAATCACTTCAATCCCTAATCGATTCCCACAACTTCATCACACTTCACCTCCAAAATTCCTTCAATCGTTCCTTAATCCTTCGACACAACTCTGATTTCTACCAAATCAACGATTTCTCTAACCTAACTACCGCCGTTAAACTCAATCCTCCTTTCAAAGGCTCCAACAACTTCGTCTCTCTGGTCGGTTCATGTAACGGCTTTCTCTGCCTCTTCTCAGATGGTGAAATCGCTTTCTGGAACCCTAACATCCGTAAACATCACATTATCCCTTCCCTCCCTATTCCTACCCCTCAACATTCTGAACCTAACAACATCTACGCCGACTTTTGCGTTTACGGCTTCGGTTTTGATCCATTAACCGATGATTACAAACTCCTCACAATCTTTTGTTTCGTCGAGATACAACTATCTACTTCTGAATCACATGCGAGACTCTTCAGCTCGAAGACAATGGGGGTTTTTGTTGAGAATTCTCTTCACTGGATAATGACGGAGAAATTTGATCCGTTGAAACCTCGTGTAATTGTTGCGTTTTCCTGAAATAGGTGAAGGAGTGAATAGTGAGAGTTTTGAAATTGGTGTTGCGGTTCTGGAAGGGTGTCTTTGTATGACTGTGAATTATCAAACTGTTAAAATTGATGTTTGGGTGATGAAAGAATATGGATGTAGAGATAGCTGGTGTAAACTTTTTACTTTGGCGGAATCATGTTTCACTTTGAGGCTTTTAGATTATTCGAGCGATGGAAGTATGGTTCTGTTGCAAGTGGATCATGAGAAGCTGTTTTGGTATGATCTCAAGAGTGAACAAGTTAGTTGTGTTGAAGGAATTCCTAATTTCGATCAAGCCATGCTTTGTGTTGAAGTCTTGTATCCACTTATATTCTATAATCAAATCCAGATGATACAATTAGGTAAGTTTACTTACTCTAATTTTATGTTACTTAGTCAATAATCGATAAGTTTACTTACTCTAATTTTATGTTATTTAGATTTGTATTAATTTGATGCTAATATTTCTTGTTGTTTATTGCTTTAGAATAATTCTATGTCTAATTTTTTCAACAACAATTAGGGGAACACGAAGAAAAACAATGGAACGTATAACTTTGTATAACACATAACTAGTTGCATTACGTTGCACATTATATAAAAATCTTACCATACAAGATTACTTGGAAATTATGGTGCATAGAGTAATAATCAAATACAGCAAATCTAAGCTAGCATTTTCAAAGAAAAAAACTAGTTGCAATTAATGAAGCACGGAAACAGACACCAAACACTTACATGACACCGCTAATAATTTGATAAAATCACATAATTCATATGTGTTGGTGTCGTGTTGCTGTCGGACACATGGGGACACGCCTAATCCGAGGAGTGTCGTAGATAACAACCAGGTCATTTTTATGGAGAGAGAAAGAGAGAGGTCAAAGTTGGAACAAGTGAGAGGGTAAATATTGTAATCTTTTTGGACATGCAGGAAAAGTGGATTGGTTGGATAGATTGAACAATTTGAGAAAGAAAGAATATAATATAATGAGAATATAAACAAAGTTGTTCAAAAATATCATTTCTCTTAAATTGTTAAGCATTTATGTGTTCTCTAGGAATAGAAAAAATAATTGAAGTGCCGTTTTATTTGTCAAAAGAAAAATTGAAGTGCCATTTTAGAATTGCTATAAACAATTGTCCATTTATCCAAACATGGCAAGAAAAAATGTACATGTAACATGAATGGACCACTGAATCACATGACACCAACATAACATCAGTGGAATTTTCCTGAATAATATAATTGTTCTTTCTTTGACTCCATACTATTATTGTTAAGTTAATGAATGATTTTATTTTTAAGGATTCAGAGTTGTGTTTGTGCTCTTGAGATTTTTTGATAGTAAAAGAGGAGGAGATAATGGAAACAAATGGGGGTGTTAATAACAATAAGAAGGTGTGTGTAACTGGAGCAGGTGGGTTTGTAGCATCATGGCTTGTTAAGCTTCTTCTTTCCAAAGGTTACTTTGTCCATGGAACTGTTAGAGAGCCTGGTACTATTTCTCATCTCATTTTTCCTATTAATTTTCATTTTTTTTAGAATTAATTAAAAATATCTTAGTTATTATTGAAAAATATTCTAATACATTCATTAGTTGTTAATGTTACATATGTATTGTTTAAGTTTATGTTAATAAGCAAAGAATTTCATTACTATATATGGAAAGAAACTAGGCTTAAGGACATGTAATTTTGATGCTGTAAGAGACATCACGAAAAGTTCTAAAAAAATTTATGGTGATTCAATCCAAAATCTAATTGTCTAAATGAAAGTCAACCAATACGTAGCAACTTGCAAAACTAGAGCAAATTAACAATATATTTCCTCCATTTCTGACCATCATAGAACTCTGACACGGACAAGTCAACATTGTTAATGTCAAAAACATAGGACACTGACCCCGACAAATATATATTTAATCCCCGTATGTATATATTTGAGATGTGTCCAAGAAGTGTCTAACGTGTGTCGATACAAAGAATAAAAAGTTTCGTTTTGGGACACTTTTCGTACGAGTGTCAGACTAACTCATGTCAACACAGAGACGCCAAATCCCGAAGGTGTCTATGCTTCATATATCATATGAGAAGTGAGAACCCTTTATGCTTTGTTTTCAACCAACTCCATGACCTATATATGACCTTTTGAAAAATCTGCTCAACAGTTAAAATTTCAAATTACTTAGTATACTATTTTGAATAGAATTGTTGAAGAGGATGTTGTTATGCATCTTTTCTCTCATTCTTTCGACGTACGAGTGTTGCGATTCATTTGAAGTGTATGTCTGAAAACTGCAGGTAGTCCGAAATATGAACACTTGTTAAAACTGGAGAAAGCTTCTGAGAACCTTACACTTTTCAAAGCAGATATCTTGGATTATGAATCGGTGTACTCTGCAATTGTTGGATGCAGTGCAGTTTTCCATGTTGCTAGCCCTGTACCTTCGACAGTTGTACCTAATCCTGAGGTAACATTTCTAATGTTCTCTTATATGCAGACTAATTTGATATGTCACCGCGCGGTTCTAGTTTTGCCTTCAAGTTAGTAAACACGACATCCATGAAAAAGTCTGAATACTTGAAGCTTAATCCGCAGGTGGAAGTGATTGAGCCTGCAGTGAAGGGAACTGCTAATGTACTTGAAGCCTGTCTCAAAGCTAATGTCATACGTGTCGTCTTTGTATCATCTGCTGCTGCTGTTATTATCAACCCTAATTTACCAAAAGATAAAGCGATTGATGAGTCTTGTTGGTCTGACAAAGACTACTGCAAAAATACTAAGGTCACTAAGATTTTATTATATTTGTGCATGACATGAACTTATCATTAGCCTTATGAAATGATAGTAGTGTCTGTTATACTATTTTTATTCAGATCATTAAGTTTCAAAATATGTTATGTTTCAATCATCAAAGAATTTTGTGTTATGTAAATAAACCTATGTGTCACACATGATCCAGAACTGGTATTATTATGCCAAGACAGAAGCAGAAGAACAGGCCCTGAATTTCGCGAAAAGAACTGGACTTAACGTGGTAACCATTTGTCCTACTCTTGTTTTGGGACCAATTTTACAGTCAACCACAAATACAAGTAGCTTGGCTCTCATCAAACTTTTAAAAGGTACCTACTGATATGCCTTATCAAATTCGTATTAAAAAATGCATATTTTTGAACTGTACAATGCGAGTTAAAATTCCTTGTGTTACATGATATTGATAACCACATCACTTCTATAAAATTCCTTGTGCATTCTTCTATTTTTTAGCCTTTATAAGTGTATGGCCATACCACTATCCGCTTCACCGCAATCGTGTTTTGGGAGTCGGCTGCTATGCTACGCTATCTGCTGCTAACTAGATAGATCATGAATTATGAATATGCCCTTCATGGGGATTTTTCTCTGCATAACTTGTTTTCCTGCCATTATAGTTTTACTAATTTCATACATTATAGATTTCATATAAATATTAAAATCATGTCTTTCTTGAAGGCCGTGACTCATTGGAGGATAAGTGTCATTGGATTGTTGACGTACGAGACGTAGTTGATGCAATACTTTTGGCTTATGAGAATCACAAGGCAGACGGGAGATACATCTGCACTTCACACACTATCAACGCACAAGATTTGGTGGAGAGATTGAATAGTATATATCCAAACTACAAGTACCCTACGAAGTAAGCTTCATTTTCTAAAGTAGTAGTCATAAACCAACCTCTAAATTTAAATATTATCAGTAATATTAATAATATTAAGATGTATAAGAAATATGTAAGAAATGTGAAAAGAAAGAATATTTTGCAACAGAAAACTAAAGAAGTCATTAATTAATTAATGAGGAGTATATGTAAAGGAGATTAACCTGTTAAGCATGTTCTTGTGAGATATCAACAATTGTATCAGGAAAATTGTAGAGTCATGAGAATGAGCAGGAAAAATTGCAAGTAATGTTGCGCGATGGAGTACTAGCAGTGTCAATATTAATAGTTGCATTGTAGCATCAAAACTTCAGGTTGAAGGTGTATCTTGTGTCCGGCATTGAGACGATACCGACACATGTGTTTAAATCAATACTTCTGTTTTATCAAATTATCATTGGTGTCAGTGTCAATGTCGTGTCCAGGGGTGAATGTGTCAGTGTTTCGTAGCTACTTGCCTATATAGATTTGATGGTTACAATCTTATGTTGAAGTTTTCATTGCTAGCAGCTATATTGAGATGGATGATTACAAAATGCTGAGCTCAGAGAAACTGCAAAGTTTAGGTTGGAAATTCAGGCCATTGGAGGAAACACTCATTGATTCTGTTGAGAGCTATAAGGAGGCTGAACTACTTCAATCTGAATAATTTTAGTTTGTCACATATCATCTCCCTAATTTTAGGGTTTATTTATTAAGGATATGGGATGAGTAGCGTGTTCACTAAGAAAGGAATGAATTAACTTTGAATGAATGAGAATACAAGGAGTGAGTGAGTTAAATAATAACTAGACCATTGACCCGTGCTAACGCACGGCTCATTTTAAAAAGTTAATATTTACGGTTAGAAATAAAACAATGTAGTTCGTTTTAATGTTAAAATTGTCGTAACTCAAATCATAATGTTAATTACCATAGACGTTGGTATTGTTCCATAATTCTAGTACATCGTTCATGTTACTTTAACAAAGGTGTAATACATGTGAGCAGAGTTTGATGGTTAAAATAAGGAGTATTGCTTATAACAATAATTCCAAAACTGATGCACTTGAAGTGGAATAAAATTAGGAAATGCCCAACATTTTAGGATAAAGATTAATACAAAAAATATGAAATTATTATTTTGTTGGGGGACTTGGTTTGACTTTATGATTGGCGTGTAAACAGGGAGGGGCACACAATTAATGACCTCCAAAGTCTGACTTAATATTTGAATAAAATAAAGTGGTAATGGCAAAAACAATCCTGAAGAGGTGTATATCACCTACAACTAATTAGGCAAGAAATGTGAATAAAATCCACTACTTGATTCAATCATAGAGATTAAGTTTTGGGTTTTTTGCTGTCATAAATAGAGGAAGCGGAGCACATTGTCTGCAACAAAAAAAAATTAGATGAGGATGAAATCTCTTAGTTGATTGAATCAGAGTAATTATGATTTTTGTTTATAATTACCATAAAAACAGAAAGAGTTTGAAGTGAGCATGAAATAATTATGGTTGTTTAAGATATTCTAAATTATTTATGTCGTGAATTATTCGATATTATATAAAATTTGGTATATAATTGGTTAAACAATAGGTCTAAAAAGTTAAACATATTGCCAAATGTTTCATAAATTAATTGCTAGCAAGTGACCAATATTGAATTTCATGATATATAAGAGAAAAAGAAAATTGATGCGAAGAGAATAAGACAATTAATTTGTTGAAAATCTACTATTTGATTCATGTTACTAAAAGCCATGGTTTGTTACTAAAAGCAGATAATTGTTACTAATAATGTTACTAAAAGTCTGTAATTGTTACTAAAAGGTAGAAAATGTGTTTTGAATATTGTTGTCCCCAAAGAAATAATATTTTGGTTCTGATAAGGGAGGAAAGATGAGGGAAACGTGAATCAGTATAAGATGAAGGAGAATATCCCTGGAAGTAAATCATTGCAAATAAGTTGAACTTAATCGCAAAAGCAGAAAAATCAGTTGACTACGTGAGAAAAAATTATGAGAATTAAATATGATAGTTAATCGCTTCCAAAGAAGTAGGGAAATCAGTTGACTACAAAGCAAGGAAAAATTATGCAAAGAAAAATTTCTGCAAATTAAATAGGATTTAATATCTCTTATTACTAAACATAACCCTATGGCCCTAATTTTAACCTAAAATTTCTGCCAGGTTTCCCTCCTCTCTAACCTAACCGATCATTCCTAAATAATTGGATTGAAACATATTATTCACATATTAAATTAAATGGTATTTATTTTCCATAATTACACACCCTATCAGTCAACTACTTTTTCTACTTCTGTGTTCCTTTAATTATGTCTTCCTTGATTTTTGCTTGCCTTCTCATCCTTATCAAAATGCAACAACATTTCCTTATATTTTTCAAAACAATATTGTTTCCTTCCTTTTTAAACTTATCAAATTTCTTTTCTGATGTGTTTCCTCAATTATGTCTTCCTTGATTTTTGCTTGCCTTCTCATCCTTATCAAAATGCAACATCATTGCCTGATATTTTTCAAAACGATATCGTTTCCTTCCTTTTCAACCTTATCAAATTTCAAATGCGTTTCCTTCCTTTTCAACCTTAGGTCCAAAAAAATAAAATAAATAGTAAATCAAACATAAAATTATATAGATTCTCTTATCACTAAACATAACCCTGTTGCCCTAATTTTAACCTAAAATTTCTGCCAGTTTTCCCTCCTCTCTAACCTAACCGATCATTCCTAAATAATTGGATTGAAAGATATTATTCACATATTAAATTAAATGGTATTTATTTTCCATAATTACACACGGCAACTACTTTTTCTACTTCTGTGTTCCTTTAATTATGTCTTCGTTGATTTTTGCTTGCCTTCTCATCCTTATCAAAATGCAACAACATTTCCTTATATTTTTCAAAACAATATTGTTTCCTTCCTTTTTAAACTTATCAAATTTCTTTTATGATGTGTTTCCTCAATTATGTCTTCCTTGATTTTTGCTTGTCTTCTCATCCTTTTCAAAATGCAACATCATTGCCTGATATTTTTCAAAACGATATCGTTTCCTTCCTTTTCAACCTTATCAAATTTCAGATGCGTTTCCTTCCTTTTCAACCTTAGGTCCAAAAAAATAAAATAAATAGTAAATCAAACATAAAATTATATAGATATGTTAGATCCATGCATCTCACGATAATTACTACTTTGAGACTTTCAAATCATAAATTAAGATCAAAAGTTGGATTGTCAGTAATGCTATCAAGTAATATAGATCAAATAGAATGACCAAACAATGGAATACGACTGATTACAACAAGGATGGATAAATATATGTCTAAAGGAAATGTGATATCCAAAAGTAATATCGACGACAAAGTTTTCATATTTAATATTGTTTTTTCAAATTTATAAAATGATATATTTTATTTTTGTATATTATAGTCGATATGACCCGTGCGAGAGCACGGGTCAATGGTCTAGTATGTGATTAATAGCATCCAATGCATTAATCCATATTTATTAATTTTGTTAAGTCTTAACCTAATTTTTTCCCTCCACTAATCCCTTATTATGTTTGCAACAATTTTATCCTAAAATTTTGCATCATACTCAACTACCCTAAATAATTTGTTAGATACCATGAACTGCATTAATTTTTTATGTTTAACTATAAAAGTAATAAATAAAACTGACCTATGCAACAATATAATTTTGTATTATTTTTATCTTTTTTCTTTATGATTTTCTTTTATTATCATTTGATTGTAATATTGTATCTTTAATAATCTAATTTGCGTTTATTGATCGACTCATGATCTTACGGGTAAAGATTATATATTGGTCTCTATTATAGTTGAGAAGACCCGTGTGTCGCACGGGTCAAAAGTCTAGTTTAGAAAATCACGGTTAGGTTTAGGAGGAGGGAAATTTGGCAAAATTTTTAAGTTAAAATTAGGGCAACAGGGTTAGGTTTATGAATAAGAGATAAGAGATGCATTAATTTAGGAAATCACGGTTAGGTTTAGGAGGAGGGAAATTTGGCAAAATTTTTAGGTTAAAATTAGGACAACAAAGTTAGGTTTATGAATAAGAAATAAGTGATAAGAGATAAGAGATGCATTAATTTAGGAAATCACGGTTAGGTTTTGGAGGAGGGAAATTTGGCAAAATTTTTAGGTTAAAATTAGGGCAACATGGTTAGGTTTATGAATAAGAAATGGGAGAAAGGAAGGAATGACTTAATGTTGGGTGAATGCAGTCTACATGGTCCACTAGCAAGATGTAAAAATTATTATGAATGTGTCTTCTTTTTTTGTGAATTTTGTATTTTTGTTGTCAATATTAAAGAGGTATCATTTAGTTATTCTTTTTACCAAAATGATACAAAGTGTTGTTGTAAGTGTTTCACCTTTTACCAAAATGATACAAGTCTTTTACTTTTGATGTGTTGTGTTTTATCAACATCTTACATTTTTTTAAGAACATCTTACTTACATGCATGTTAGGTTTTATGTTATTATCACTATGTTATGAAGTATAATTATTGTACTCAAAACTTGACAATAATGAGTTTTTAGTTGTTTAGTATTGATTAAAGTGAAAGGAAAGAAAAAAGAAAGAAAGAACTATAATTTGCAAAATGACTCAAACACCCCAAGAAATGACAAAAACGAGTTGTAAGAAATTAATTAAGACAGCTAAATAAGTATTTTATGACAATCAACTAAATAAGTATTTTTTCCTTCAAAAAAAAAAAACTAAATAAGTATTTTAAAAAGTTGTATAATATATACACGCACATACTAGCTATCTCAACATATACATTAATGTCCCCTTCTTTCAAAAAATACAAAAATATACATTAATGTATTAGCTAAACATATATTTTTTATTTCCTAAAAATATTAATTTTATTTTTGCAAAAAATAAATAAATATTGAAAGTAGTTACACACGACTTACACAGAGCATTATTTTTATTGAAATTGAAAGTGCAATGGTTTCGGCTTTTGGGTAATTTCAACTAAATGGTTCATTTTTCCACATTTTCCATCCAAATATGGGAGGAACGCCTAACGATGATGCCTCCGGCACAAGGTTTGCAAAAGGAGCACCACTGAAAAAATATTTACAAAGTCATGATGCTAACAACAAAGCACCAAACAAAAATAAAAACAATTACAAAAGAACTCTCATACAAGGTATGGGATGTTTCCACCAGTCACGGTAAGAATAGACAAAAGCCACAAAACTAAACAATGAAAAGAAGAATATTCATCAACCTTTCTCTCCCTTCTCCTTTTATTCAAGTTTCCCTAAAACCAAACATAGTGTATTATATGTTTGAATACGAGTGAATTTTGATTCCACTTGCATGAACTTCACTTTCTTGTTAACTCTTGAATGCTTTTAGTTGGATTTGTTAGCTACTCTGTGTTTTTTATTCTTTTGTTTAAGTCAATGAAATGTTAATTTTTTGAAATTTTAAATGGATGAATACATTTTCTCAAAATAAAAAATGGATGAATACATGTTGTGTAGATATATTTTTGGTTTGAGGAGATGTTGTGTAGATATTTAGGATGAAATATCTTCCGTTGGCTTCATATTTACATATTTTTCTTAGCAACATATCATATATTATATTTGCAAAACCTTTTCTTTGGCGTGATTTGTTGGAACAAAGGGTGTTTCACAAGTATACCACTTAAGTTTTGATGATAACAAGGTATTAAAAATTATCAATTGGATATTGCTAAAAGTTTATTCAAGTGTACATGACCATTAACAAAGATGTATTTACAAGAGGTTCTGACTGAATGAATTAAAGAGCAAAGAAAATTAAGACTGAAGCCTGAAGAGCATCTGAATAAAAGTGCTCCTGGAAAGTCAGATGCAGAGTGCGTCTGAAGAAAGAGCTCCTGAAGATGACGTCATCAGAAGCCAGTTCTCCAGAAGCAGATTTATCAAAAGCAAATATTCTTCAGAGGCCAAGGATCGTTGACAAAGTACAGTGTACGGAAAGTACAACCACTATGTCTGCGCTTGTCCCTGCAACCACCAACTCTGCACAGTGTCTTCTATACACGACAAGAATAACAGCAACTAAAGCAGATACTTTTCCATATTTGCTGGAATGGATTTGAATTTGATTTCATATTACAATCCACAAATCAAGCAAAGGATCAATGATGTCAAATCAGCTTCGGTCAAGAAAAAGTGATGAGCTGGCAGTTCCCAACGTCTCTCAAATTCTCTATAAATAGAGATGAAGACTTGATGAACTCTACACGCATATATACATACGCGAACAAGGCTATTCTCTCATATCCAAAGTCGCAAACATTGCTCATCAACAACTTAGATAATTCTTACAAAAGTTCACATTTTAGAATTTCTAAGTGTCTAAGAAAAACAGGGTCTGTTTTGTTTTGTTTTGTTTTGTGAATACCTCTGATTGTATATCAAGTATTCAAAACTCTTTTCAATTCTCTGTAATTGTTTGGAAGTCTCTTGGAGTTGTCCTTGAGCACTGAAGTCTCTTTCTTGTGTGATTGAGCAAAGGAAGTCTCTTACTTGTGTGTTTGAGCAACTTGTAATTTGATATTACATTTTAGTGGAACTCTCCTTGGAAGTACAAGGGGGACATGACTACTTCCGGATTGTGGAAGGAACCTATATAAATTGCTTGTGTTCTTCTTCTTTCTCTTGCTCTCTTATTCTTATCCGCTGCACACTCAGACTTTGATCTCTAATCAGACTCTGAACTTTTCAGACTCTGATCCTGAGAACAGTCCTGATTTTCGCAAGAAAGAAACGTTTTTGAAAACACAATTCAACCCCCCCCCCCCCCCCCCCCCCCCCCCCCCCCCCGCATATATTTAGTTACTAATTACAATCATATTTTTTTCCTTCAATTATAATTCGTGTTGATGTGTCACTATCATGTTTGATGATATTAATTTCTCTTGCAAAAGTTAAGAACAATTTTTAACATTTGAACATTTCTATTTGTTAAAAAAAATTGTGGAATAGATTGTTATAATACTTTAAATATCTTTAAAAAATCATTAAAAAAATATGAAAAATACATATGAGTTGACTTTAAAAAAGAGATAAAAAATGTGTCACGGAAAAACTCGAAAGATCAAAACTTATTAAAAAAATTCAAATATTAATAAGGACAAAAAAGTTTACTTAACCCTAGATTACAAGTAATCTTCTCTTCTTCCTCTTTTTAAATTTTTTCGTTAAGGTATGAAGAATTACTCGTTTAAGAAAAAAACGAAAGTAAATGAGGGAATCTATTCTTTGAATTTCTGTCATTTTATATAAATTACTGTTTTCTTGTCATATTAGTTAATTGAGTGCCATAATACATGTATGTGAATATGTCTTTTACTCAAAAAAAAAAAAAAAAGAACATGACCAGATAACGCACATGAGTCAAAAGTAAGAAAGTGAAAGGATATAAAATGTGACTGCAAATAACATGTATCATTTTAAAGAAGTACAACTGTCTAGTGAAATGAGATGTTTGTTTTAAGTGGCTAGTGATGTGAGTGTTAATAATACATAAATATTTTTTTTTTGAAAGAATGCATAAGCATAAGGCTATGTTAAAGCTTCAAATATTTTTTGCGAACAAATATTATTATGGTTCTTGATCTTGAATGTATAATAAATGAGTAGTCACACTAATTACTCGATATATCAAAATTCTAAAATACTCTTTAATTGTACATTATGTTAGTTTAAATAGTTTTGAACATTAAAATAATCATTTGATCCTAACGGTAACTCTTTTTTTTTATTACATTAATTGAACGGAGTCATTGAGCGAATATAAAACGATTTATATTACGGTTTAGATCCTTTTTGAATTTGATCATTCCCCTCATCCTTTCGAATTCATTTTTATTTTTCAATCATATCGAATTCGAAATTCTTGTGTTATCGTTCTTCAAAGCCTAGAATTCTCTTGCATTTTCGTTCACCCTTTCATTGGAATTTCTCTTATGTTTTTGTTCATTTGAATATCCACCAACCATGTTGAATTCGATTTTCTCTAGCTCGAGCCGTGGAACTATTTTCCCGGTGTATACGGAATGAATGTCTGTGTGGATTGGTATCGTAATTGATGATAGCTTGGACAGATGAGAATCCTGGGTGGAGGATTTATGGTTGAGCAAATGCTGGTTGTCTCGAAAATAAAATTCACGACAGCATCACGATAGTTCAAAAGGTAACAGCATAATCACTTCCTCATCTCTCAATTGCCCATGTATTCCAATTAATTCCAAATCTAACGGCTTCCACTTAATCGTGAAAAATTCTTGATGTGTTTTGTCGCTTTAAATAACACCACTCTTATGGTTGTGCCGAGTTATGGTAAGTTCTGGTGTTTGGAATTAGTGTTGTACTCCCTTCGTTTCACAATACATGTCGCTATTGGAGAATAATTTTGTTTCACTTTACCATTTTCAAGTTTCAATGCAACATTAATGATTGGTTTATCAATAATACTCTTATCTATTTATTGTAAAGAGAAAAATAATAGAATGAAATAATAAATGAGTAAAGGGTATTATAGAAAAAACACAAAAATTTCATAAAAAATAATAAAATTTATTTGATTCTTTAGTAAGAGGGTTCTTCCCTCTACCCAGAATCCGGTGGGCTCACGGTGGTAAGAGGGTTTCCTCAAAAGCGACAAAGTATTGTGAAACAGATCGAGTATTTTTTGTTGTCTTTAGTTTGAAACAAATTATGAACATTTGTCGTTTACACTTGCAGATGAATGGGAAAAAAGAGTGTAACCATTTTGATTGGTTTGATGAAGAAATGAATCTATGTGCCAAAGAAGTTATATTGACTTTGCTAAACAAAATCAATGATGAGAAGAAGAGGGTTTATGAAGCATTTAAAAGGGAGGAAGGAATGAAGATGAAGATAAAGTTTGTGAAGTGAAGTCTGTCTCATTTTATCCTTTGGTCATGAGTTTCATTCTGTTAATTGCATTTGTGGCATTAGCAATAATGAAGTAGATTAAGCTAAATGATGTTGATTAGGGTTTAGTTATATTTACTTGAGTTTATGTAATGTTGTTTAGTGTTATGGTATGGTAATGTATATGTTAAGCTTATGTGTTATTGTTTAAGGAAAAAAATTCTAATGATTATTATGTTGAATGAAATTTTACGTTGTTACATTGTTGATCACATACTGTCATTGGATAAAACATTGTCATATAATTTGACAATTCGAAAACATCTTCAATGAAATTACATAAGAGACTGTAATTTTGCTAAATATTAAGATTTGGTGATGGGTGCAAAGGTAATAATATTAATGCAAAACTCACATTTCAAAGGAGTAATAGCAAATATTTTAAGAGGACATTTTTCTCCTCTTCCAAAGATTTTATCAAAGATCAATGCTGAGATAAAACTCAAAACACAAGTGCTAGTAGTGCTATATGCATTCTAGAGTATGAAGTTATTCTCTGAATATCAATTTGACCCTATAAATGAATACACTTTTATAAGACTAACATGTTATGTTTCTGAATCAGGTTTATGTGCAAGCTTATACTTGTCCTGTGTTAGGGCAACCCCTTTAAAGTATATTTATAAGTAGTGAGATATATAAGTAACTTTAATCTTGTTTCTAACGATGGATGAAAATTAAAGTGCTTCTTAATGTTTATAATAGTGCCCCCTCAGTGAAGAACTGTTTCTGATAATTGATCATTCCACCATTCATTGGTATTACGAGTTGTAAAGATGGACAGGGATGTCGTTTGCCATTAGTATCTAAATTGGCTCGTAGTGAACCTCCCTCAAATATGAATACAGTTTTTTTATCCTCTCTGCTCGGTAATGAGCAAACAAGTTTTTAAAAGACTTCATAGAACGAGAATCCACCGTTGTTTGTCTAAACTCCTTCTCCAATTTCTTCTTCCACAACTCATCATTTGAGGCAAGGTATTGCAATTCAAAACATGTGCAGTAAACTTTGGCCAAATCAACACCAGGAAGATACTCAATTATCATAAGCTTAAGCTCCTTCGAAGACGCATAAAATCATTTTTTTTTGAAGAGTTCGTGAGTGTAAAAACAGAAGTAGGAAGGGAAGGAGAAGAGGAATTCGAAACAAAAAAATATATATAAAATTAGGTTTCCGGCCGGCCACCGTGCCGGAAACCCTCTCACCACCGTGAGCTCACCGGATTCTGGGTAGAGGGAAGAACATTGTTGATGTTCTTGAGTGGGAGAGAGAGAAAGAATGTTGAAAACTATTTATAGGCCCCTCCGTTCCAGTGCGCGCGAGTGTACGCTGAAACTGTGCACCCTCGCTCTTTTGATCCCTTGATCCGATCCATTGGCCTGGTATGCCTAATTCCTGATCATATCAGGGCTGTTTGATCTTGATCAAACAGCTCAGCTTCAATTCCCTTGAGCTTAACGCCCTTGTTCATTTTGAAGATCATTTTCACTCTTTTTAATTACTACACCCCCTATTTTATTACTTGCACCCCCCTTCCCTGCATTTTTTCATTTCAATTACTCTTGCATGCATATTTAATTCACATTGCATTTTATTCATTTCTTTCACGTTCCATTTTTTATTAAGCTAGGTTTATCATACTGTTCTGCATTTTCTTTTTATTTTTGGCATTTATTTTATTAGGCTTGATGTAAATCATTCATGCATTTTTTTAGTTAGTTTTATCATTTTGCATTTTAATTTTTTTTTGTCGTTCATTTTATGACACGGATTTTAGAATGTATATTAGGCTTAATGTAAATGCATCTTTAGTTTAGGTTTATCATCATGCATATTTATTTTTCCGTCATTTATTTTATTACGAAGACTTTAGAATGTAAAAATAGGGCAATGTAAACCTCCAAAGGAAAGAAAGTGTGTGTGTGTGTGTGCGCGCGCGCGTGTGCGTGCGTGTGGGTGCGTGTTTTATTTTATGCTTCATGTATAGTCTAGGTTAAATGTTTTTGTAAACCTCAAAAGGTTTTTCTTGCTCCGTTAGTTTTAACTTTAGTTTTTTTAATATTTAAAACCAACAAATACATGCAAATAACCACAAAAATATTTTCACAATAAACCTTGATTCAAAATCAAGTGATCCTTTTTATTCTTTATTTTCTTAATCAAATGTTAATCAATTTGAATTTTTATTTTGAGTAATTGTCTTCAATATTAAAAAAATACAAACAACTTTATTTTGCCACTTGACTTTTCACTTTAAAACTTTTTCAAAAACTAATAAAAAATACAAAACAAATCAAACGAAATTTCTACCCCGAACTACGATGTTTTGATCCCTCACGGGTATGTAGGCAAAGGACCTAGTCCTTCCAAATCAATAAAAACTGTAAATAAAAAACTATCATTTATTAAATCAAACTCCTTCTTCTTCCTATCACCATTCTTCTTTTCCTCAAAAATTAAGTAAGTTTATAGCACAAAAAGTAAAATAAATTTGAAAGGTTGTCGTAGAGTACTACGAACATAAATGGTGTTAATACCTTCCCTTTATGTAATCAACCCCCGAACCTCAATCGAATCAAATCTTTTAAAAATCAAATTTGTGAAATAAATAGTGAGTCAGAGCTAATTAAATAGCGAAAATCTCTGAAAAATGACACGACAATAGTGTTGTTGTAAGTGTTTTACTTTTTACCAAAATGATGCAAAGTCTTTTACTTTTAATATGTTGTGTTTTACTTTTTGGGGATTTAGTCACTTTAGTCCCTAAATGGGAAAGAAATAGTCACTTTAGTCCCTGAATGCAGAGAAATTGCAAAACAGTCCCTGAATGTAGACTTTGTTAGTTAATTTCAGGGATTAAAGTAACTAACATAGTTTGCATTCAGGGACTAAATTGACTAACAGAGTCTACATTCAGGAACTATTTTATAATTTCTCCGCATTTAGATATTTAGGATGTAATATCTTCTGTTGGCTTCATATTTAAATATTTTTCTTAGCAACATATCATATATTATATTTGCAAAACCTTTTCTTTGGCGTGATTGACTATCATATTTGCAAAGCTTCTTGTCTATGCATAATTAGTTACTAATTACAATCATTTTTTTTCTTCAAATTATTATCAGTGTTGATGTGTCAGTATCATATTTGATGATATTAATTTCTCTTGCAAAAGTTAAGAACAATTTTAACCAGAATTTTTAAGTTTTTAGCATTTGCACATTTCTATTTTGTTAAAAAAATAATTGGGGAATGGATTGTTATAGTACTTATTAAAACAAATTAGAGAGATTAAAAAGGAAATTTAAAATATTAATAAGGAAAAAAAAGTTTACTTAACCCTTAGATTACAAGTACTCTTGTCCACGTGAACTTAGCTCAGTTGGTAGGGACATTGCATATTTTATGCAGGGGCAGGGGTTCGAACCTCTGACACCCCAATTCTCCACATTAAAATGTGTGAGCTATAACCACTAGACTACTTAAAAAAAAATAAAAAATTACATTGAAGTATGAAGAATTACTTGTTAAAGAACTAAACAAAAGGAAATGAGGGAATCTATTCTTTGAAATTATGTCATTTTGTATATATTAGTGTTTTCTTGTCATATTAGTCATTTGAGTGACATAATACATGTATGTCTTTTACTTATATTAGTCAATTGAGATAACGCACAGGAGTCAAAAATAAGAAAGTGAAAGGATATAAAATACGACTGCATATAACATGTATGCCATTTTAAAGAAGTAAGATTGTTCAGTGATGTAGATGTTTGTTTTAAGTGGCTAGTGATGTGAGTGTACTGTTAATAATACATAAAGCAATATTTTTAATATATTTTTGAAAGCATGCATAAGTAAGTGTATGGCTATGTTAAAGCTTCCAATATTTTCCTTCAAAAAAAAAAAACTTCCAATATTTATTGATAGATAAATATCATTTTAGTCTGCAAATGTGTAATGATTAGTCACACTAATTACTCAATATATCAAAATTCTAAAATACTCTTTGATCGCACATTATGTAAATTTAAATAGTTTTTGACATTAAAATAATCTTTCGATCCTAACCGTAACTATTTAAACCTCAAAAGGGAAGAAAGTGTGTGCGTGCGTGCGGGTGTGTGTGTTTTATTTTATGCTTCATGTATAGTCTAGGTTAAAGGTTTTTGTAGTGATCCAACGTCACTACAAAAATTCTACGTTTTATTTTTCTTGCTTCGTTAGTTTTAACTTTAGTTTTTTTAATATTTAAAAACAACAAAAACATGAAAATAACCACAAAAATATTTTCACAATAAACGTTGATTCAAAATCAAGTGATCCTTTTTATTCTTTATTTTCTTAATCAAATGTTAATCAATTTAATTTTTATTTTGAGTAATCGTCTTCAATATTAAAAAAATACAAACAAGCTTATTTTGCCACTTGGCTTCTCACTTTAAAACCTTTTCAAAAAACTAATAAAAAATACAAAACAAATCAAACGAAATTTCTACCCCAAACTACGAGGTTCTGATCCCTCACGGATACGTAGGCAAATGACTTAGTTCTTCCGAATCAATAAAAACTGTAAATAAAAAACTTTCATTTAATTAAATCAAACTGCTGCTTCTTCTTATCACCATTCTTCTTTTCCTAAAAAACTATGTAAGTTTATAGCACAAAAAGTAAAATAAAGTTGAAACGTTGATTCAAAATCAAGTGATCCTTTTTATTCTTTATTTTATTAATCAAATGTAAATCAATTTAATTTTTATTTTGAGTAATCGTCTTCAATATTAAAAAAATACAAACAAGCTTATTTTGCCACTTGGCTTCTCACTTTAAAACCTTTTCAAAAAACTAATAAAAAATACAAAACAAATCAAACGAAATTTCTACCCCAAACTACGAGGTTCTGATCCCTCACGGATACGTAGGCAAATGACCTAGTTCTTCCGAATCAATAAAAAATTGTAAATAAAAAACTTTCATTTAATTAAATCAAACTGCTGCTTCTTCTTATCACCATTCTTCTTTTCCTAAAAAACTATGTAAGTTTATAGCACAAAAAGTAAAATAAAGTTGAAACGTTGATTCAAAATCAAGTGATCATTTTTATTCTTTATTTTATTAATCAAATGTTAATCAATTTAATTTTTATTTTGAGTAATCGTCTTCAATATTAAAAAAATACAAACAAGCTTATTTTGCCACTTGGCTTCTCACTTTAAAACCTTTTCAAAAAACTAATAAAAAATACAAAACAAATCAAACGAAATTTCTACCCCAAACTACGAGGTTCTGATCCCTCACGGATACGTAGGCAAATGACCTAATTCTTCCGAATCAATAAAAAATTGTAAATAAAAAACTTTCATTTAATTAAATCAAACTGCTGCTTCTTCTTATCACCATTCTTCTTTTCCTAAAAAACTATGTAAGTTTATAACACAAAAATTCTTGGTAAATGTTAGATAAAAGAATATTATAAAATATTTAGATATTTAAACAGTTGTTTTATCAAGGACCAGAATATTCTGGATAGAGTAAGGTTTAAATAATTAAGCAGTTTTATTAAGGACCAGAATGTTCTGGATAATAATTATATAATTAATAAAGAGACTGAAATAATAAAACAATATTAATAATTACTAAGGACCAGAAAACTCTGGAAGAATATAAATATTAAGCAGTTATATTAGGACTAGAATGTTCTGGATAATAGTTATAAGATTAATTATTTAAACTGAATGATAAAATAATATTATGGTTAATTAGGGACCAGAGAACTCTGGATAAATATAAAGTAGCTATAATTAATTATTAAACTGAATGATAAAACAATATTAATGATTATTTAAGGATCAGAGAACTCTGGATTAATTTGGTTATGATTAATTAGGACCAGAATATTCTGGAGATAAATAAATATTAATGTGTGTGATAGTGTGTGCATATCGTGTAAAAATTAAAGATAGAGAGAGAGAGAGAGAGAGAGAGAGAGAGAGAGAGAGAGAGAGAGAAAGAAGAATAACACAGAAGAGTTATTCTGGTTCACCAAACCCGGCTACTTCTAGTCCCCACACTTCGTGTGAGACTATCCACTATAGTATTCAGTTGACAGAAACTTCTAACCAACACTATAAGGTCTTGATCACACCAGATCAGTCTGTAACCCCTGTATTATCAACCTCAGTAGGCTTCTACAATTCTTGATCACACAAGAAAGGTTGGAACTCTCCTATCTCAAACTATTAAGCCCAATAGACTTGAGATCTAGGTATCACTTTGTATGATGGTTGTTTGGATCTAGCGTCTCAAACAAAAATATTGTAGGATGTTGTTTGGATCTTTGTGTCTCAAACAAACTATCCTTTTACAAATGCAAACTCAAAAAGATGTTCTCAATGAGAGATAAAGATGATAAATATAGTGAAAGATTATGGAGTTTGCTTTGTGATTGTCGAAAGAGATGTTGAAGAGATTGATGAAGAGAATGATTTCTTTAGCTTTAGAGAGAGGGTTATAAAGCTTTTTGTATTTCAAACTCTTGCATTTAACCTTCACATCCGTCCTCTATTTATAGGAGATGTATCCTTCCAGAGCAAGCCAAAAAAGAGTTGTTGAAGCTTCATTCAAATTCAAATTTGAGCTCCACTTTGATGCTTGGCGAGCAAGTGTAAAAAGCTGTCATTCTGAGATCGTTCTCAAGATCGTTCTTTCTGTTCCAGCACTTTCTTGGCCAACAAGCAACACGTTTTCAAAAGATGTAGTGAGCTGTATGACCGTTGTAGAGAGCTGTATGACCGTTGTAGAAGCCTTGGAGGCCACTTAACATGATGCAAGCTTGATGTCATTGCATGATGTCATAAGATGATGTCTTTGATGATGTCACACGCTTTTATCACAAGGAACACTTTGTGATCAATTCTTTGAAGATCTTTTCCACTTGATTCCTTATTGGGTCGAAATATGCATAAGGCTTCTGCTTATTTTATTCCCTAAAAAGTTCTAAGGCCCATGTGCAAATACACCCTTGATTTGCTTTGTTTTTTAATGCCATTTTAAGGAATCTTGATCTCTTATGATTTTGATCCTTCTTTTGGTTGGACAAATAGAATAACCATTATTCTTGATCTTTAATTCTGCATACTCTTGTCATTTATCAAAAGATCATATTTGTCTTTATCATTGATGAAGATGTTTATTTATCTTTGTGAACTCAGAACGTTCTCGAGAACATTCTCACTGAAACATTCTCACAAAACATATTAGTAGATAACAAGATAATAAATGTAAATATGTGTTATCTTTAAAAACGTCAAGTGAGGATATTCTCTTCACTTTGTATGACTAGAATGTTCTTTGTAAGAACATGAGAAACCTCTCTCAAAGTAACAATTCCTTTGATTGATTTCTATTCTCCCAAAATATTACTTGAAAAATGATGGAAGATTCTTGGATCATCCTAATTCTTTTATGATAGAATCTTTGTGCATATGATCAGGATTTTTCTTCCATATGATCATGAATTTTCTTCTTTGATAATTCTCCAATTAATGAATGACTTAATGAATAATTCAATCATGAGTTGGTTTCTCTTCAGAGTTGATTCTAATTATTTCGATGAAGTAATGAGAATAATTTCGAGTGCAACAATCACGAGAACATTCTTTTCATCAAAATTGATAATGTTCTCTTGTATATGAGAAGACAATATCTTCTTGGTCAATTAACCTTGAATTGTTTGATGATGCAATTCTTCTCATAATTCCTCTCAGTGATTCCACACAATGTTTCTTGTTCATTGAGTATCTTTCAAATATTAACCCTTTATTCCTCGAATATTTTAAGGCTTCGTTGAAAACCATGTGGTAACGAGGATGAGTCAATTGATCATAAAATATATTTTCTTGTTGAATCTTCAATTCATTTGATTCAAACAATATTCTTTCTATATATTCTTTGAGCTTGTGATGCTACTGTTTTGGTATTCTTTCATTGGGTATATATATGCACTTATAATAGACTTATTTCTTATCTACGTCTCTGAAAAGACTTAAGTGCAAATATCAGTAGATCACCATTCATAAAACTTAGCGTTTATTTCATAAGGTTTGTTATCGTTAAAACATTCATCAAAAAGATTTTTGGTTCAACAGTTAATACCTTCCTTTTATGTAACCAACCCCCGAACTCCAATCTAATCAAATCTTTTAAAAATCAAAGTCGTGAAATAAATAGTAAGTCAAAGCTAACTAAATAGCGATATATTTACATATTTTTCTTAGCAACATACCATATATTATATTTGCAAAACCTTTTTTTTTGGCGTGTTTCAATATCATATTTGCAAAGCTTCTTGTCTATGCATAATTAGTTACTAATTACAATCTTTTTTTTCCCTTCAAATTGGGTATATATATGTCACTATCATGTTTGATGATATTAACAAGAATTTTTAGCGTTTTAGCGTTTGCACATTTCTATTTTGTTAAAAAAAAAAATTGGGGAATGGATTGTTATAATACTTATTAAAACAAATTAGAGAGATTAAAAAGGAAATTTAAAATATTAATAAGGAAAAAAAAAGTTTACTTAACTCTTAGATTACAAGTACCCTTGTCCACGTGAGCTTAGGTCAGTTGGTAGGGACAATGCATATTTTATGCAGAGGCAGAGGTTTGAACCTTTGACACTCCACTTCTTCACATTAAAATATGTGAGCTATAGCCACTAGACTACTTGAAAAAAAATAAATTATAAGTACCCTTTTCTTCTTCCTCTTATTTTATTTTTTCATTGAAGTATGAAGAATTACTCATTAAAGAACTAAACAAAAGGAAATGAGGGAATCTATTCTTTGAAATTCTATCATTTTGTATAAATTAGTGTTTTCTTGTTATATTAGTCATTTGAGTGACATAATACATATATATCTTTTACTTATATTAATCAATTGAGATAACGTACATGAGTCAAAAGTAAGAAAGTGAAAGGATATAAAATGTGACTGCATATAACACATGTATGCCATTTTAAAGAAGTAAGACTGTCAAGTGATGTAAGATAAGTAATGTGAGATGTTTGTTTTAAGTGGTTAGTGATGTCAGTGTACTGTTAATAATACATAAAGCAATATTTTTAATATATTTTTGAAAGAATGCATAAGTAAGTGTAAGGCTATGTTAAAGCTTCCAATGTTTTCCTTCAAAAAAAAACTTCCAATATTTATTGATAGATAAATATCATTTTAGTCACTAAATATGTAATGATTAGTCGCACTAATTCCTCAATATATCAAAATTTTAAAATACTCTTTGACCGTACATTATGTTAATTTAAATAGTTTTTGACATTAAAATAATCCTTTGATCCTAACCATAACTATTTAAACCTCAAAAGGGAAGAAAGTGTGTGTGTGCGTGCATGTGTGTGTTTTATTTTATGCTTCATGTATAGTCTAGGTTAAAGGTTTTTGTAGTGATCCAACGTCACTACAAAATTTCTACGTTTTATTTTTCTTACTCCGTTAGTTTGAACTTTAGTTTTTTTTAATATTTAAAAACAACAAAAACATGAAAATAACCACAAAAATATTTTCACAATAAACCTTGATTCAAAATCAAGTGATCCTTTTTATTCTTTATTTTCTTAATCAAATGTTAATCAATTTAATTTTTATTTTGAGTAATTGTCTTCAATATTAAAAAAATACAAACAAGCTTATTTTGTCATTTGACTTCTCACTTTAAAACCTTTTCAAAAAACTAATAAAATATACAAAACAAATCAAACGAAATTTCTACCCCAAACTACGAGGTTCTGATCCCTCACGGGTACGTAGGCAAATGACATAATCCTTCCGAATCAATAAAAACTGTAAATAATAAACTTTCATTTAATTAAATCAAACTACTTCTTCTTCTCATCACCATTCTTCTTTTCCTAAAAAATTATGTAAGTTTATAGCACAAAAAGTAAAATAAAGTTGAAAGGTTCTCGTAGAGTACTACGACCATAAATGGTGCTAATACTTTCCTTTTATGTAACCAACTCCCGAGCCCTAATCTAATCAAATCTTTTAAAAATCCAAGTCGTGAAATAAATAGTGAGTCAAAGATAATTAAATAGCGATAATCTCCGAAAAATAACGCGACAATAATGTTGTTGTAAGTGTTTTACTTTTTACCAAAACGATGCAAAATGTTTTACTTCTAATATGTTGTGTTTTGCTTTTTGGGGAATTTGTCACTTTAGTCCTTGAATGAAAAAAATAGTCACTTTAGTCCCTAAATACAGAGAAATTGCAAAACAGTCGCTGAATGTAAACTCTGTTAGTCAATTTCAGAGACTAAAGTAACTAACAGAGTCAGCATGCAGAGACTAAATTGACTAACAGAATCTGCATTCAAGGACTATTTTACAATTTATCTGTATTCAGGGACTAAAATGACGACTCATTTTCTGTTAAGGGATTAAAGTGACTAATCTCCCTTTACTTTTTACATTATCAACCAATATGTCGTATTCTTTATGGCCTCAACTCAAAGTCAGATCTCACCAATTTGTTTGGTTATTCTTTGTTGCTACCTCCAAACAATCAATCATAATTTTTCTTTAATGCTGTTTGTTATAAATTTAAGATTAAATATATTTTTATTTCATAAATAATGATATAAATATAAACTATTAACAAACCAGGATTTGATGACTATATACAAAATTTTGTCTTAATTTTGTGTCTGTGTTAACATGATTAATGAGAGCCGATGCTATAACTACATAACAAATTTCAGGCAATGAGAGCAGACAGACAGAGGCTAAGGGTATCAATAAATCCTGCTCCACCAAGACCAAAATCATGGCGCCCGTACATCTTTACAAAGCATCTCAGAGTTTTCCGGTTGAGTGGTGGTATAACTTGTGAAATGTATAACACCAAGACCAATTGTTGTATTGTACTACGTTATTCATTGCCTTTTCTAGGTATGATTTTTAAAAGGTCAAGGAGTTGAATTGAACATCCGACACACATAGCTCCGTTCATGCTTAAAAATAGAAATACTTAGTTATATTATTTGATATTATCTCTCCTTTAATTTTAACAAACAAATTTAACGCCTAATAGTTGGTTTGAGATCTTGGAGTGTGCTCATCTTAAGGTCTCAGGTTCGATTTTCTCTAGTGCCAACTGCTGGCTTAGAACAGGGGTCCTGCAAGTGGGCGGTGTAATTGGTCCCCTCAGATTAGTCGGTCCTTGGATCGGATACCGAATTGTTTTACTACCTCCGTCCCTAATTATAGGACCCTTTTGAGAAATTCTTTTGTCCCTTTTTATAAGACCTTTTTGCTATTTTCAAGTACATTAATTAATTCTTTACCAACATACCCCTATTTATTTTATATCTTTTTCTTCAATCAACATTAAATATTACATTGAAAACATACACTAACTCTCTCTTAAAGGACAAATTTGTAAAAACAATAGTAATTGCAAACAAATTTATTATTATTTTTAATTTTCTTAATTCCCGTTATTTTTCTAAAAGGGTCCTATAATTAGGGACAAAGGTAGTAAAAAAAACAAATTTAACATTTGAGATAATCTTAATATATTTAAGAGCAAATTACACTCCCCTCCCCTCAAAGATACTTGAATTACACTTCCCTCCCCTCTTATGATAAAATATACACTCCCCTCCCTTGAAAATTAATATTTATACTCCTCTCCCCTATAAGATGCTTGAATTACATCCCCCTCCCTTAATAAATAAATATGCACTACAATTTAATCTATTTTAACATAAATAAATACTTTTATGATATATACTAATTTTGAACCACCATTTAAAAAAATAAATTCATTTCTTTATAATTTAAATGTCAATGATAATTAAATTTAAATATTTTGATATTAATTTTATAATTTAGAGCATAAAACCAACATTTAAATAACCATAATATATTGTCTTTAATAATTTTTCACATATTTTAATTTTATTATGGGTTGTTTCATATTTTATAATCGGGGTTAAACTATACGTTAATGAAATTTTCAATAAAAAATAGCAAAAAATATGTATTCAGATTTTGATTATATTAAAATAGACCCGCAATTTTTTTTTTCCTGAAGTGTGTTAGATTATTATTATTATTTTGCTAGATTATTAGAAATAAAAAATATAATAAGGGAGTAAAGTGTAGATTTTAAGATAAGAGGGGAGGGGAATGCAATTCATGTTACTCTTAGGGGTGGAGAGTGAAATATTTTCTAATATGTTTTGAATAAGAGGAGAGGGGAGTGTGTATTTTAACATAAGAGGGGAAATGAGTGTAATTCAAGCATCTTTGAGGGGAGGAGAGTGTAATTTACTCTATATTTAATTGAATTTGAAAATTTTAAATATACTCTCTCCGATTAGATAACTTAATGGTAAAGATAAAGTTTGAGCTTCAACCCATACATACTAGTTGTAGTGTATCCTTAGAACTACCAACTCAACTGTACAATGAGACGCATATTAACACATTAAAAAATTTAAGTCTATCGATACACTCGGTCTTCAATTTAATAGTTAAATGTGTTATTTTTTGAATAAAATAATTATTTTCTAACATTTATAATTATAATCACTAAATTTACTTGTCGATGAAATAAAATATTTTTCTGATTTTATTTATTTATAATAATGACTATTGATTACTTTTACTATTAAATGTAAAAGATTTAGTAGTTTATAAATAGGTCTTTATAAACAATAAAACATGTTTTTTTCTTTCTTAAGAAACAATATTTTCTATTTTTTTTTATAAAGGATCTTTTTATTTATACTTATAAAAATAGTTATTGATGTCCTTATGAACTTAGCTCCGTTGGGAATTTTGTGGTGCTTTTGCTCGCCTTGCCATGTTTGACTGGCAGGTGGAGCTCGCCCCTCCTGCCATTCCAGCTGCGACCATGACGTCAGGTAGTATCATTTCTGCTGCTCCGATTGCTCCTCCTGCGCAGTCTACAAAACCATCCTTTGCACAAGCTCTTTGTGGCACTCCGTCAATTTCTGAACCTCTCCCGTTGCCTTCAATCCGTGGAGAAACACTATCTATCTCAATCACTTCTACTGCTTACTCCCGGGGTGTCGATTACTGCAAGATTAACCTACAGGGACGTTTGGTCTTAAACAAAGGAGACAAACCTTATGCAACGAAGGATGTCACCACTAAATTGCAGAAGATATGGAAAGTTAAAGGCCCATGGCATATGCTTTCCCTCGGACGAGGGTTTTATGAATTCTTTTTTGCTTCGCAAGATGATATGCGCACTGTTTGGGCAGCTGGTATCGTGAGTTTGAAACCGGGGCTGCTTCGACTATTTGAATGGACTAAGGATTTCAATCTGCATACCCAAAGACAGACGCACACGCAAGTATGGATTAGGCTTTGGGAACTCCCGCAAGAGTATTGGATGGAGAGAACACTATATGAAATTGCGGGCGCGGTAGGTACACCGTTATTGATCGATAATGTCACGAGGAACAGGCTGTATGGGCATTATGCACGGATACTTGTTGATTTGGATCTTTCAAAGACTATTTTTTACGAGGTGATGGTCGAACGTGAGGGTTTTGCTTTCCCTCTTGCTATTGAATATGAGGGACTCCCAAACTTTTGTTCTCATTGTTATAGTATTGGTCACAACATAAACTCATGTCGTCGGTTACACCCCCGAAGTGTGGAGAGGCATGAGCAGCCAACTAACCATGGAAAAAAGAATGTTGATAATGGAAAGCAGCCGGTACATTCGCAAAGATCAAAACAAACTTGGAAATCGAAGGATAACCCGGAGGGAATTGGTTCTTCAAAGGCGTTTGCATCTTTGGAGAATAATTAGCAGGATAACTCAATACCCTCTCCTACCTTGCAGCCAGAGACTACTGTTGTGCCAACGCAGCAACCTACATAGCCTACTATGACGGCAATGCAAAATGAAGGCAGAACTAACATGGCGGATGTCACGATTACTGCTGTTCCAACGCAGCAACCTGAATCACACACATAGCCTACTATGCCGGCAATGCAAAATGAAGGCAGAACTGACATGGCAGATGTCGTGATTGATGGTAATCATAATGAAGAAGTGCAAAATGATGACACTATCCATGGTGACAAAGATTTAAATGATGTGACTGTCACATTTGAGGTACAACCAAAAGCTATTACAAGGAAAGCAGGCCGACTGCCCAACAACTCGATACATGTACTGGAAGAGATTTCCTCTGATGATCAAACTCACGTGGCTGACCTAGATAATGAGCACGAGGCTGCTGCTGCAATTTCTGAACATGATGCAATACAAACCGAATTTGCAGCAACTGATAGTATGGAGGACGCAGATATTTCAGCTCAGATACCAACTGCTCAGCCTGAAACACACCTAAGCAGAAACATACAACATGGTCTAGACTTATGGGCCAGAATTCGTGAATACGACAAACGTACCGCTGAAGAAGGTTTTACACAAGTTTTATCAAAAAAGCAACAACAAACCTTGAAAAAACAAGTCATTGGACAGCCGCATTATAAGACATGTGCAAGGGGTGGTCCTCCTCCATCTTCCCAATGATTTTATATTGGAATGCTCGAGGTATCCTCCTTGGTATTGGGATAGTATTGGGGTCTCTAAATAAATAGCAGAGATAGTTTGCAACCTAATAGTTCCGTGGTTGCTTCGGAATAGATGGCATAACGCTCAGAGACTCGGAGTTCAGGTTATATCTTCCCATATTTTTCGTGAAGGAAATAGTTGTGCGGATAAGTTGGTGGATATGAGACATGCGATTCAGGGATTTGTTTGGTTTGACACGCTTTCGGCTGGGTTGCATATGGTTTCAATCGAGACATAATTGGTTTACCCAACTATAGATTTCCATAGTTTTTTTGTTTATGTATTTTTTTGTTATTTCTTTTCTTCTTCTGAGGGTCTTGGCCTAGTCTCCCCTCTTCTGTATATATTTTTCCCCTTTTTTATTGAAATTTTAGAGATTGGCAGGCACAGGATGGAGGTTTCTCGGGGTGCCAACCTAGTTGAGATGTCAGTGTTATCTCTCGATGTCTGTCTTTCTCCCTGCTTAGAAAAAAAAAAAAAACTTAGCTCCTTTGGTAAGGACCATGTATAATACATTTCAATTTATAACCAGCTCTATATATTATTTAAAGAAAAAATAAATCAGCTCTATATATTTAGATAAATGATATTGTATATCTATAATTTAGTAGTATCGATACAAATATCATTGCTCATATATATTTATTTAATACATTTTGTCGAATCCATGTTTGAAAATAAAAGAGTTTTGGAGTTAGTAGTAGATAAAGCACCGCAAACTTGGTTTTTGAAGAATGGCTTCTTCTTCTACTTGGTGTCTTGTACCATTTCTCATTCCTTCTTCTTCTTCTTCTTCTTCTTCAATTCCTTCGCTATGCTTCTCTCAAACCACTACCAAATGCAAACAACGTTTTTCATTTCCTTCTGTAAACAGAAAGGTCACAACTTTACCCTTTTCATCCACAAAACGCTCCATTACTAGAGCTGCTACTGAGTACAAATTCCCCGACCCAATTCCTGAATTTGCTGATTCCGTAAGTTTTCTCTCTTTTCTTTCACTTCCCACTTTTTATTTTTTGAAAATAAATAAATAATCTTTTTGTTTGTGGGTTTCAGGAGACGGAAAAATTTCAAAACCACCTTCTCAATAAGCTTTCAAAGAAAGACATCTATGAAGAATCAGTTGAAGAAGTTGTTGGAGTTTGCACTGAGGTCGGTCTTTTGCATTATTGTCAATTCTCTTTGTTTTACTACCTAATTTCGTTAATTACATGTTTTTTCTTTTTTGTTTTTTTCCCTCTTTCTTGGGTTTAGTAAATTATTACTTTTTGTTTCTTGAGTTTAGCTAATTTGATAGTATATTTACTGAGTAGCCCGTCTTTTTGGTCCTTCAATATGTGAGTAGTTTGTTCCTATCGTCTCTGAATGTATCAAAATTACGAAAATATACTTATATATGTATTTTGTTTGTCATTTTGGTTATTGTAAATGTCCTTCATTTATTAGTTTGATCTTTGAAGTTCGAATTTATCTTCCGTTAGTCAGTTTAGTGCATGAAATTACTAACAGAAAACACTCTTGCGGAGTTTTTGTAATTTCAATACATTTAGGAACCATGGTAGTTGTTTACTCTATAATTTGAAATTTGTTTTAGGAAAGATGTCGTATTTGAAGGGCCTTCTTTCCATGACTTTGATGAACATAGGGAGTGAGCATAAGATTAATGATTAATTGAGTATATAACTGTTTCAGAGCCGTGCTACACTTTAATTGTTAGCATTCCTTTTCACCTTGCTCTGGATGTGTTCACCTTTATTGAATGTTGTTGCATATGTCATTAACAATCCTGCATTTGTGCTTATGATTTTGTTTGTGACTTTTCTGTTCTTTGTCACTGATTACAACAAAAGAGCACCGATATTACGTTGAGTGGGATGCCAAAATATGATTGGTTGAATATATGCAACTAGGAGTTAAAAATAGGAGGATTTTTCAGCAACCAAAAAAAAAGAGAGTAGGGAACGAAGAAGAAGATAGAAGTTTCTTCTATGATATCAATCAACTATAGAAAAATTCTATTCTCTTTTTCTTGGTTGCTGAAAAATCCTCCTATTTTTATACAAAGTGTTGTCAGATACCAGTTACAGTGGCAGTATAGTACTATAGCGTTGCAAAATTTGTTCAACCAGGGATGTCAAATAGTTTTGCTATAGCGCTATAGTTTAGCACAATATGAATAGACCACTATTGTTCCGTGATCCGCTATGGAGTACCACATGTTGTCAAATAGACGCTATGGTGGCATTTTAGCACTGTAGCGTAGTGGAAATTGACCAAACCTCTATCTTCCGCTATCTGCGATTGACAACACTGCTTTCAACTATAATTGTGCTAAACAACATATCAAATGCAATCTAGACACAGCCTTTCTCCACTACCTATGGTTGGCATGCAATGACTTTTATGATTTTTTACTCAAGTGCTTTCTTCTTTATGGATTTTGTTAGTACACCTAAACTATTTTTGGAGCTTCACTTGACTTGCGAAATAAAGTCCATGCTTACCTTGTTTCCTGTGGATTCTGTGACTATGATTGAATTGAACAGATTTTCAGCACATTCTTACATTCCGAGTATGGAGGTCCTGGTACACTCTTGGTTGATCCTTTCGTTGACATGGCTGATATTTTAAACGAACGAGGATTGCCTGGAGGACCGCAAGCTGCGCGTACTGCTATCAATTGGGCCCAAGCTCATGTTGACAAGGACTGGAATGAATGGACAGGTGGTAATAGCAACCAATAAAGCGTCTCTCGTTGTATGTTAAGTACTTATTTAGTTCTCTAGCATATGCGATGCACTTGTGCTTATGTTGTAAGAGCTAAAGAGCAGTTTTGATATTTATGATCTATATGCCTTAGTTTAGAATGATCGTAGGAGAAAATTACTTATATATTAGAGTTTATTATTTGCTTATTCTGAGAACATAGTGCTCGAAGCATTTGGGACGTGTTTTTAATTGTGTTTTACATTCAAAATCTATTTTCAAACCCTGTGATGTGTTGTTTGAAGCAATGTTTAGACAGTTCAAACCGGGGCAAAACTGCTTTCAAACACACTCAAATAACTGAACCGTAGGTAGTGTCAGTTTACTGTTGAATTGCCCAGTTTGGTTTTCTAAAACATTGGTTTCAAGCGGCTAGTCTAACAATGTGTGATTTCATGATACATAAGCAATTATGCATCAATCTTGCTCAAAATGCGATTTTATATGCGAATTAGTTTTGAGGGGATGAGTAGGATAGCAAACTCGTACGATATCTGTGAATTAAATTGTGATCTTGATCTTGAATAGCATTGCTTAAAATAGATAAGTGGGTTATTTTGAACACAACATCTAGATCCAAAACACTATCTGGTAATGTTATTTCGAGAATATTACTGAAATATAAATATAGGGTGGATGAGGGACAAGTGCCTGCTTTTGCTGAATGGATATTGATTTGTGTCTCGGAAGATTGCAAGCAATATAAAGCTCTCATACATACTCCAAAAAATGATACATATCAATAAATCATCAGTGTCATACTTCAAGGCGGTTGAACTATGACTTAGAGGTATAGTTGTAAATCATATTTTAATGCTTAATATCCTTCTTGTTACTCCTTGGATATGGATATTTTACAATGAAAATTGCAGAAAGAAAAATATAATATTAATAATCAAAAACGCTAGAAGGAGGGGTTGAACCTCCGACCTTTCAGATTACATTACAAATATAAGTTCTTAATTATAATGTATTAATATTAACTAGTGTATTGTTTTTAGGTCACTGATGTGATCAATGTGATACCTCCCTCCCTCGTACCTGTACTTTAATTTCTTCCGGAAAATTATCGACGATTTTGAAATTTGAACTATCAAAAACATTAATTCACAAACCTTTTACATGAAAATATATTTACTAATAAACAATATGTACTCCCTCCATCTCATTACATGAAAATATATTACCGGTCTTATATTAGGTGTTTCAGTTGAGTTTTACTCGCGTATTAAATGGTTAATGGTTATAGATAATTGAAATGCAGAAAATAAATGTATGTTAGTGCAAAAAAAAAAAAAAGTTGTATTCGTATTGTAAAAGAGACAAATAATTTGAGATAGAAAATTATAAAAGCGGATACCTAATTTGTTTAATATATTTAAATTTAATCGCTTTTACATTAAGTAATTTAATATCTAAATAATAAAATAAAAAATTACGCAAAATTAAAAACTGATAAACTAATCAAAATTTCATAAAAATGCGCAAACGCTAGAAAAATACCCTAATCTTGTCGTGGACTATAACTCCTACTCATCCTCTGCAAAGCTGGCACCTCCTCAAACACGTTATACTCAACCCGGATGCTCTCCATAATGCTGACATCGGTAGGATTCGAATACACGTCATACGAACAACAATACATTTATGATCCATTAAAAAAAAGAAGGAAAAAAAATATTACCACAAGCAAAGTCAGAGTTCCATTTATATAACAGAATGAATGAGAGTGAAGTCGATTATAGAGAAATAATTGCAATGGGAATTTAGAAGAGAGAAATTAATCTGAAATTCAAGTTCTGTCTGAAACAAACAAGAGCAGCAAAGATAAACTTATAATCGAAAAAAAAAAAAAAGAATGGATGAAATAAAGTACAATCATTGAGTGATGATAGCTAGTTAAGCAAGGCACCTTCTGTTTCTAGTTGAGCAGTTGAACTTTCAAATAAAGCTGGAATAACCTTAATATCACTGGAAGTTGAGATTGATTGTGGGATTGTTACAGTGAAAAAACTTATAGAGAATTGTTGTCATGATCGTGGTTACGTGTATAATATATATTATTACTTGTACATATTCAAATATTTGATGTGCAATTGAAGCAACTTAATAATCTGAACGCAGAAGTGACAGAAACTAAATAGGCTGCTGTCAATAACCAGAAATGTAGAACCAAATGTACATAATAATTCAAGATAACTTAATATGTATTCATTCCATTCAATTAGGCTTGTACCACAAGTATTGTGATCAAAATAAAAAATCAATGTATATTCTTTAGACCTTAAATTAAATCTACTTGAGCTTAGCAATTAGAATTTGAATAAGAATCATGCAAGGGAAAGGACAATAATTAAAAGCCTAGTCAGAACTGTTTTGATAGTATTTCAATTTCATTATGTGAGTAAGTGAAGGAAGACATTCAATAATATGTGAGTGATAAAGAAAAATGTTTTTTAGCTTATGATGGAAAAATCTTTCCATTTTCCACCTACATGCCCCACATGAACTCTCTTTTCACACAAGGATATTGATGTTACATTTACATGAGTGCAATCACACAAGGATATTGATATTACATTTACATGAGTGCAATCAAGAGCTGAGAATTAACTGGATCTCATGTATGTAGTGGAGGATGAGATAGATGATCCTCAAATAAACTAACATAAACCCAAAAAGAATATTGATTACTTTATTTAATTATCGTATTATAGATATGGTCGTAGGGGCCAGAGAAACAATTGGAAAGGCTTTGCCTCTGTGTTGTGGCACAACGTTAAGGTAAGTAGGGCCCACTATACACAAATAGTGTATGGGTGTAAATGCATCTTTAGTTTAGGTTTATCATCATACATATTTATTTTTTCGTCATTTATTTTATTACGCAAATTTTAGAATGTAAAAATAGGGCAATGTAAACCTCAAAAGGGAAGAAAGTGTGTGTGCGCGCGCGTGTGTGCGTGCGGGTGTGTGTGTTTTATTTTATGCTTCCTGTATAGTCTAGGTTAAAGGTTTTTGTAGTCATCCAACGTCACTACAAAATTCCTACGTTTTATTTTTCTTGCTCCGTTAGTTTTAACTTTAGTTTTTTTAATATTTAAAAACAACAAAAACATGCAAATAACCACAAATATTTTCACAATAAACCTTGATTCAAAATCAAGTGATCATTTTTATTTTCTTAATCAAATGTTAATCAATTTAATTTTTGGGTTATTTCCACTCGGTGAATGTGTTTGTTCACCCGAGCTTGATCCCTGCTGCCTGGCTCGCTGAAGCTCTTTCTCTAGTTGGAACAGCTTCAAACGACTACTTTCCAATTGTAGGAGATACTCTTTGTTTCTTAACCGGCTTTTTCTTGCCGCCTCACGATTCTGAGCGAGCCTGCGGAGAGTCTTCTGATCTGATTTTTCCTTTGATCTGTCACTGGAGCCAGAACCCACAACACCAATGGATTGATTTCTATCAAACCGCTGATTATTGTCATCAGCCATTGCAAACTCTTCCTGGTTTTCTGGGCTTTGATAATTGCAACCTATGTGGCTCTGTTTGGTTCGTCAACGGGCTTTTATCACGTGATGTGATGTTGGCAACTTATCAAGAGAACTGGTGCGAACAGGGCCTTAAATACCCAGTTTGAAAGTGTTTTTTTGACACAACCCAGTTTGACAGTGTTGATGTTGCAACCTATGTGGCTCTACATGGTCCACTTACATGATATTGTCATTTGGCATTGTGTTTTTTCTTTTTACTGAAATGATGATACATAGTATTGTTGGAATATTTTACTTTCTACCAAATTAATACAAAGTCTTTTCCTTTTGATGTTATCAACATCTTACTTTTTTTTTTTTAAGAACATCTTACTTTTTTTTTTTTAAGAACATCTTACTTGCATGCATGTTAGGTTTTATGTTTTACATGTATGTTATTATCACTATAAGTATAATTATTGTACTCAAAACTTGACAATAATGAGTTTTTAGTTGTTTAGTATTGATGAAAGTAGAAGAAAAAAAGAACTCTAATTTGCAAAATAACTCAAACACCCCAAGAAATGACAAAAACGAGTTGTAAGAAATTAATTAGGACAGCTAAATAAGTATTTTATGACAATCAACTAATTAAGTATTTTAAAATGTTATATAATATATACTATTTATATATACACGCACATACTATCTCAACATATACATTAATGTCCCCTTCTTTCAAAAAATAAAAAATATACATTAATGTATTAGCTTATTTTTTTTAAGGAACATTAATGTATTTGCTAAACATATATTTTTTATTTCCTAAAAAAATATTTTTTCTTGCGAAAAAAAAAACATTTTTTCGGTAGTGTGAAAAAAAAAAACATATTTTTTTTTGAGAAAAAAAAAACATATTGAAAGTAGTTACACACGACTTACACATAGCATTATTTTTATTGAAATTGCAATGGTTTCGGCTTTTGAGTAATTTCAACTAAAAGGTCCATTTTTCCACATTTTCTATCCAAATATGGGAGGAACGCCTGTTTATGTGGGTCTCGTAATATTATTTCTTTCCTTCTCTTTTTAATCACAAACTAAACAATGGAAAGAAAAATATTCCTCAACCTTTCTCTCCCTCCTCCTTTTATTTAAGTTTCCCTAAAACCAAACATAGTGTATTATATTTTGAATACAAGTGAATTTTGATTCCACTTGCATGAACTTCACTTTCTTGTTAACTCTTGAATGCTTTTAGTTGATTTTGTTAGCTACTCTGTGTTTTTTATTCTTTTGTTTAAGTCAAAGGAATGTTAATTTTTTGAAATTTTAAATGGATGAATACATGTTGTGTAGATATATTTTTGGCTTGAGGAGATGTTGTGTAGATATTTAGGATGAAATATCTTTCGTTGACTTCATATTTACATATTTTTCTTAGCAACATATCATATATTATATTTGCAAAATATTTTCTTTGGCGTGATTCACTATCATATTTGCAAAACTTCTTGTGTGTGCATATTTTTAGTGACTAATTACAATAATATTTTTTTTTCCTACAATAATAATCAGTGTTAATGTGTCACTATCATGTTTGATGATATTAATTTCTCTTGCGTTAAGAACAATTTTTAACATTTGAACATTTATATTTGTTAAAAAAAATTGTGGAATGGATTGTTATAATACTTTAAATATCTCTAAATATCATTAAAAAATATGAAAAATACACATGAGTTGACTTTAAAAAAGAGATAAAAAACTTGTCACGGAATAATTCGAAAGATCAAAACTTATTAAAAAATAAAATCAAATATTAATATGGACAAAAAAGTTTACTTAAACCTAGATTACAAGTAACCTTCTCTTCTTCCTCATTTTTAATTTTTTCGTTAAAGTATGAAGAATTACTTGTTTAAGAAATTAACGAAAGGAAATGAGGGAATTTATTCTTTGAATTTCTGTCATTTTACACAAATTAGTGTTTTCTTGTCATATTAGTCAATTGAGTGCCATAATACATGTATTTGAGTATGCCTTTTACTAAAAAAAAAAAAAAAAAAACAGATAATGCACATGAGTCAAAAGTAAGAAAGTGAAAGGATATAAAATGTGACTGCAGATAACATATATGTCATTTTAAAGAAGTACAACCGAGTTTGAAAGTGTTGTTGTTGCAACCTATGTGCCTCTACATGGTCCACTTACATGATATTCTCATTTGACATTGTGTTTTTTTTTTCTTCCTAAAATGATGATGCATAGTGTTGTTGGAATATTTTACTTTCTACCAAATTAATACAAAGTCTTTTCCTTTTGATGTTATCAACATCTTACTTCTTTTTTTTAAGAACATCTTACTTGCATGCATGTTAGGTTTTATGTTTTACATGTATGTTATTATCACTATAAGTATAATTATTGTATTCAAAACTTGACAATAACGAGTTTTAGTTGTTTAGTATTGATGAAAGTAGAAGAAAAAAGAACTATAATTTGCAAAATAACTCAAACACCCCAAGAAATGACAAAAACGAGTTGTAAGAAATTAATTAGGACAGCTAAATAAGTATTTAATGACAATCAACTAATTAAGTATTTTAAAAAGTTATATAAGGTATACTATTTATATATACACGCACATACTATCTCAACATATACATTAATGTCCCCTTGTTTCAAAAAATAAAAAATATACATTAATGTATTAGCTTCTTTTTTTTGAAGGAACATTAATGTATTTGCTAAACATATATTTTTTATTTCCTAAAAGAATTATTTTTTTTTGCGAAAAAAAATATTTTTTTGGTAGTGTGAAAAAAAAAACATATTGAAAGTAGTTACACACGACTTACACATAGCATTATTTTTATTGAAATTGCAATGGTTTCGGCTTTTGAGTAATTTCAACTAAAAGGTCCATTTTTCCACATTTTTTTTATCTAAATATGGGAGGAACGCCTATTGATGTGGGTCTCATAATATTATTTCTTTACTTCTCTTTTTAATCACAAACTAAACAATGGAAAGAAGAATATTCCTCAACCTTTCTCTCCCTCTCCTTTTATTTAAGTTTCCCTAAAACCAAACATAGTGTATTATATTTTGAATACAAGTGAATTTTGATTCCACTTGCATGAACTTCACTTTCTTGTTAACTCTTGAATGCTTTTAGTTGGCTTTGTTAGCTACTCTGTTTTTTATTCTTTTAAGTCAAAGGAATGTTAATTTTTTGAAATTTTAAATGGATAAATATATGTTGTGTAGATATATTTTTGGTTTGAGGAGATGTTGTGTAGATATTTAGGATGAAATTTCTTCCGTTGACTTCATATTTACATTTTTTTTAGCAACATATCATATATTATATTTGAAAAATCTTTTCTTTGGTGTGATTCACTATCATATTTGCAAAACTTCTTGTGTGTACATATTTTTAGTGACTAATTACAATAATATTTTTTTCCTACAATTATAATCAGTGTTAATGTGTCACTGTCATGTTTGATGATATTAATTTCTCTTGCGTTAAGAACAATTTTTAACATTTGAACATTTCTATTTGTTAAAAAAATTGTGGAATGGATTGTTATAATACTTTAAATATCTCTAAATATCATTAAAAAATATGAAAAATACACATGAGTTGACTTTAAAAAAGAGATAAAAAACTTGTCACGGAATAATTCGAAAGATCAAAACTTATTAAAAAATAAAATCAAATAATAATATGGACAAAAAAGTTTACTTAAACCTAGATTACAAGTAATCTTCTCTTCTTCCTCATTTTTAATTTTTTCGTTCAAGTATGAAGAATTAGTTGTTTAAGAAACAAACGAAAGGAAATGAGGAAATCTATTCTTTGATTTTTTGTCATTTTACACAAATTAGTGTTTTCTTGTCATATTAGTCAATTGAGTGCCATAATACATGTATTTGAGTATGTCTTTTACTAAAAAAAAAAAAAAAAAAGAGCAGATAATGCACATGAGTCAAAAGTAAGAATGTGAAAGGATATAAAATGTGACTGCAGATAACATATATGTCATTTTAAAGAAGTACAACTGTCTAATGAAGTGAGATGTTTGTTTTAAGTGGCTAGTGATGTGAGTGTTAATAATAATACATAAAGCAATTTTTTTTTTAAAAGAATGCATAAGGCTATGTTAAAGCTTCAAATATTTATTTACGAACAAATACCATTATGGTTCCTGAATTTATAATAAGTAGTCACACTAATTACTCGATAGATCAAAATTCTAAAATACTCTTTAATTGTACATTATGTTGGTTTAAATAATTTTTGACATTAAAATAATCCTTTGGGAGTGTTGGAGTGGGGAGGCGAGGGGTAAGAGGATTCAGAAAGGTGTTTGGATGATTTGGCATGAAACCATATGGGTGAATTGTAAAGCTAGAAATGACGTTCAGGTTGAGGATTTAGTGGAGGAAATTAAAGTTTTATCTTGGCAGTGGAGCTTGAATAGAATTAAAATCTCGGCTAGTCTTTTTCATGAATGGTGTTGGAACCTAAGGGATTGTCTATTGAGGTAAGGGTCGTGGGATTTGTTTTCGTGTGGAGCTGAGGTGATGAGGCTGGGTATTCGTGATAGGCATGTGTTTCTGCGGCTGCTGTTTCCTTGATGTTGCTGTTATGGACAGGATCGGCTACTGTTTTCTTTGTTATGGCCAAGTTTGGTTACTGCAGATCAGTTCCTTTGGGCATACACAAGCCTGATTGTTTTTATCTCTGTACTGAGGTGGTCTTTTGATGATGTTTGCTCAGCTGCAAGTTTTAGTGTAGTGGTAGTTTTGAGTTTGTGTTTTTTAAGGTGTTCTGCCTATATACAGGCGCCTTTTGGGTTTAATCCTTGTGTTTCTGGTGGCTTCGAGTTTCTTTGTGTGTCTTGCACAAACTTGGCTTAAATAATATTTGCTAATTCAAAAAAATAAAAAAAAAAGAAAGGATACCTGTGGATTCAACACATGCATCTGACGTAGAATATCATCCTAGCACATACAAAATGAAACTGTCAGTAGGCTTTTTCCTTACTTATTGAAATACTGAAAAAAGGTATAACTTGGATTGCAAACCACCAGACTCTTATTTTCAAACCAAGTACATCTGTCAGCTTCTGCATATCATTCAATATTTTCTCACTTATATTTAAAAATTTATAGTTTTCTAATTTGTTGTTTTCATCTGATTAGGTCTAGTGCAAAAAGCTAGTATGCAACAACACCCCATATCAGATCAAAGAACAATTTATTCAGATACCTCCAACATCCCTGGGTTCTCCATCACTATTCCAAAAACGCGACATCTGAGTCCCTTGAAAACAATGCTATTGACGGTCCCATCTCCATTGATCCGTGGCAATATTGGCATACATAATTCACCAGAAGGAAATTTGACCATTTCTTTCTCAAGATTACATCTTGACGAGCCAAGTATGTTGTCATGACCCAATCTATGGTCATGATCGGCACACAAACTAACATTCATTAAACAATTAAACAAGTCTGGCAAGCCTAACATAAAAATGCACTTATTTTTACTAACACAGATTTTCCAAAATTTCGGCAGAGTTTCCTTTATTTTTCCAACATTTCCAAAAAGATTTCCTATTCCTGTTTTATATTCATATCAAAATACCATCCAACAGTATTTACATTACTCATATTCCATTGTTCACGTATTAAAAAAAAACATAGTATGCTTGTACACTTCCAGTCAACTGATACAAAGACATGTTCAAGGAGCCCAAATCAAAAAGCTCTTTCAATACCTGCCTGCAGCAAGATTTTTACTGAGACTAAAAAAAGGGGGCAACCCGGTGCACTGAAGCTCCCGCATTCGCATCAATGAGACTCAAAACATGAATTTATACGATATCGCCAGATAATATTTCACATGCTCAAGAAGTTAGTGGGATAACATAAGAAGCAAAACAAAGGTCTCACCAAAATAAAGAAAGACTTGAGTTTCTTAAAGGTGATCTAGCCTACAAATATTTTCCGATTCTGTCATGATACTTTTCTTGATTACTAGGATTATTTACAATTCCATGCTTTAAAACATATCACAAGGCATACAAAATTTCCATACTCTCTTATCACAATAGTGTTTCAACTCACAGAATTATTAATATTGGAAGATAGGATACCTAATAATCAAGAGTAATAATATGTCACATCCAGCTTCTTCTACCTCTAACCAATAAATCAGAAAGCATGATTATTCTTCTCAAGGCCTCTAACCAATAATAAATAAATAAATCAGAAAGCATGATTATTCTTCTCGAGGTTGGCCAGAAATTTCAAAATATAAATCATTGAAAGGATACTCGTGTCTCTATATCAAATCGACAAGAGTCGATGGTTGGGGGGTATTTAGAGGATCGATGTAACCTGAGGGGAGGGGGATGGGTGTTTTCTTGGAGACATCAATTTTTCATTTTGAAAAATTAAATCCGTAATGAAATGTTGGGAGATTTAGAGGGGTATACTTGGTCACAAGAAGATAGGTGGAGTTGGGAGTTTGGAGGAGGAAGGTATGTTTTCGGTTAATTCTATGTACAAGAAGTTGGAAGGTTTGATGGTGTGGGAGGGTAACCGAAGTATGGAAGAGAAAAGGATTTTTGGTCAAATTTGGCAGAGTCCGGCTCCATCAAAAGTTGTAGCCTTTGCTTGGAAGTTACTTCTAGATAGGATTCCAACAAGAATGAAGCTTGCTTGGAAGAATGTTCTATCTCCTGAAAGTCCCCTATAAATTGTGCTTTGTGTGATTAAGTGGTTGAATCTTCTGCACGACTTTTCTTACATTGTGAAGTTTGTAGGAGTATTTGGGTGACGGTGATGTTGTGGCTAGAGATTAATTATATTATCCCACCAAATTTGTTTTTTCATTGGGAGTGTTGGAGTGGGGAGGCGAGGGGTAAGAGGATTCAGAAAGGTTTTTGGATGATTTGGCATGAAACCATATGGTTGAATTGTAAAGCTAGAAATGACATAATTTTCAATAATGTAGCATTTCAGGTTGAGGATTTAGTGGAGGAAATTAAAGTTTTATCTTGGCAGTGGAGCTTGAATAGAATTAAAATCTTGGCTTGTCTTTTTCATGAATGGTGTTGGAACCTAAGGGATTGTTTATTGAGGTAAGGGTCGTGGGATTTGTTGTCGTGTGGAGCGGAGGTGATGAGGCTGGGTATTCGTGATAGGCATGTGTTTCTGCGGCTGCTGTTTCCTTGATGTTGTTGTTATGGACATGATCAACTACTGTTTTCTTTGTTATGGCCAAGTTTGGTTACTGCAGATCAGTTCCTTTGGGTATACACTAGCCTGATTGTTTTTATCGCTGTACTGAGGTGGTCTTTTGAAGATGTTTGCTCAGCTGCAAGTTTTAGTGTAGTGGTAGTTTTGAGTTTGTGTTTTTTAAGGTGTTCTGCCTATATACAGGTGCCTTTTGGGTTTAATCCTTGTGTTTCTGGTGGCTTCGAGTTTCTTTGTGTGTCTTGCACAAACTTGGCTTAAATAATATTTGCTAATTCAAAAAAATAAAAAAAGAAAGGATACCTATGGATTCAACACATGCATCTGGCGTAGAATATCATCCTAGCACATACAAAATGAAACTGTCAATAGGCATTTTCCTTTCTTATTGAAATACTGAAAAAGGTATAACTTGGATTGCAAACCACCAGACTCTTATTTTCAAACCAAGTACATCTGTCAGCTTCTGCATATCATTCAATATTTTCTCACTTATATTTAAAAATTGATAGTTTTCTAATTTGTTGTTTTCATCTGATTAGGTCTAGTGCAAAAAGCTAGTATGCAACAACACCCCCTGGCAACTCCTTTTTGAAATTGAAAGTTCTATGAAAGAAAATTTAAATAGATCAGATCAAAGAACAATTTATTCATATACCTCCAACATCCCTGGGTTCTCCATCACTATTCCAAAAATGTGACATCTGAGTCCCTTGAAAACAATGCTATTGACGGTCCCATCTCCATTGATCCGTGGCAATATTGGCATACATAATTCACCAGAAGGAAATTTGACCATTTGTTTCTCAAGATTACATCTTGACGAGCCAAGTATGTCTTGCAACCTTCATTCCTATCACAAGCTTTGTTTTCAGGATCCACACCCTCATGTGAAAAATTAAGAATTGTCACTTTGAGCACATTATCAAGGCCATAGTTTCTTTCCCTAAGAACATCAGCAGAAGTAGAGAGGCTACATGTATTATCACTTTTTTCAATGGTCTTGTTTGAGAAAGGTTGTACAACATGATGTAAACCAGACATAGCTGTCAAAAGGTACCTGTGACGGTATAGAGCATCAACAATACGAACAGAATCATAAGCATTGACCTAGAGAAAGAAATAAATAAAACTAGTTTTGATGCTGAACCAACTTAAGAATAAATTAGAGAAATGGTAGGGTCGCACCTTTTAACACACTCTTTTAACACACCCAATGATAATTGGCCATTTGTTTTACTTTTTTAATTCACTTTACTGGTTACCTATTCATCCCTTTAGTGTTATAAATAAATATTTTATTTATTATTAAATTAAGTTTTAACTTTTCATCTCTCTTCGGTGTTGGTCTCTTACGTTCTCTTCCATGAAACCAATGGTTGTTTCCTGCAATCACTAGCTTATACAAGCATAAGATTTCCAACCATCCAAAACAGTTTTACCCTCAAAGCAATTTTACTCTCAATTAGTGAGGTATCAATAGCAGAACCAACAAAAACAGTGAAAAATTAAAATCCTCAAAATTTTAACCTCCTTCTCTAATCACTTCACAACTTCTAAATATCAAAATTGAAATTACATATTTTAATTTTGTCATTCAATTTTATTTCTTAGCAATGAAAACAATAAAATCAACCTCAACCATATTTTATGAAAGCAACAAAGAAAATGTCCCATTAGTTTGTAACAACAACACCAACAAGAGTTGAATCTCAATTCCGCAAATAGCTCCAACTTTAAAGAGAAATGGAAGTGCTTGTTGGTGACGAAAGCTATGCGTAAGATGGCACGTTGAAGTGGACGGCAGGGAGAGGCGGTAAAAGAATGAGAAAAGGAAGAAGATGAAAGGGTGAATGCAGATTTTGATTTTGAAGGGTGATTCAAAAGGGAAATGGGAAAAGAGAATTTGAGTGTTCTTGGGGGTAAAATGAACAGATCCATAGACGGGGAGCATGAGGAGTTGCAGTTAAATAATAAAAAATAAAAAAATGTTGTCAAGGAACCGGTACTGCAGGTTACAAGTAAAATGAATTAATAAAGTGGAACAAATGGCTAACTATGACTGAGTGTGTTAAAAGAGTGTGTTAAAAGGTGTGACCCTAGCATTTCTCACTTTTTTTCAATGGTCTTGTTTGAGAAAGGCTGTACAACATGATGTAAACCAGACATAGCTGTCAAAAAGTACTTGTGACGGTATAGAGCATCAACAATACGAACAGAATCATAAGCATTGACCTAGAGAAAGAAATAAATAAAACTAGTTTTGATGCTGAACCAACTTAAGAATAAATTATTATAATTTTCAGCAAAAACATTAAACTTCTTCTAAGGTAAATTCTCAAATTATTACTGTGGTTGCAAACTACAGCAAAATCTAAATGAGACAGTTTCAGCTCTGTCACACATAGCTTCAAACTGGCAAAAGGAGTATATATTTCCACTCTTACCAGAAATTCAAGAAAACAGAGGAAAGACAGGGGAAAAAGTAATTGAAAAGGAATTACTTAAGAATAAGGATTACAGTATTAGAGCTTCCACCAAGAGAAGTCTAGATACAAGTTAACCAATCAATGAAAATAGCAGCACAAATCTGTATAACAGCAGCAGTTTGAAAATCCAGAAATTTTCTAGACTATTGAGTGAATGTTTGTACCATACTCTATTTCATCAATAAATGATGTTCGAAAAAATCACCGTTGGGTTATGTTTAAACCGATGTTTTTTTAAAACGACCGGTCATTCAACTCGAAAGTAGTACTGATTCAAGGTTTAATTGTTTAACTATGGTTAGATTGGTAATGATAAGATAACATTTTTCATGATATATTAAGTAATGAAGCTTCATATATCATTTTAAAAATACTCAAAAGTATTCTATTTTGAAATCACAAACAAATGCACTGGTATAATCCTGAATACATGGTAATTAAACGAAAAAATTAACCTTCAAAAGAGAAAACATTAATTTTTTGTTGTAATATTTTCACCGTAAAAGGGGAAAAGCAAGCCATGCAGAACATATAAAACCCAGTAAATAACCAGTTTACATCGGTTTTTGTCCCGCTTCTTCAACTAGTGGTACTATGGATTTATTCAGATAAGACAAAAGTCCAGTTTAAATAATAGATTTGAACATGATTTTGGTCGCAAACCATTGTTGGATATAAGTGACAAAATGTTGTTTTTCCATTTGGTCCGACAGTGATTTGCAAACTAAAAAAAATCCAAACATGCTATAAACAATTGGGACCATCCTTTGAGCAGATGGTAAAAAGATATTTAGGATGTTTGTGTAGATATTTAGGATGAAAAAAATTCTAATGATTAAACAATTGTGTACGTAAGAGGAGATAAATTATCCAAGCATAATTAAATCCAAGAATAATTTAAAAAACAAAGTTTAATTATCTGATCATAATTAAATAACAAAGTTTAATCAATCTTGATCATATATATAATTGTACATGAATGTTGTGTTGTATGCAGTGGCGGAGCCAGACAAAAAAGTTTGGGGTGGCCGCCATTCCGCCATCAAATTAAACTAAAATATAATATATAAATCATATTGCATACAATTGTGAGCCAACAGTTATATAAGTGTAATTAGAGAGAATAATATAAACCAATTTGAATTTGTGATTTTTTTTTTTGAAACGGCATATATTATTCACGACGAGGTAGTGTAAGACACACTAAAAACTCGCAGATTGAAAAATTACAAGAGTACCGTAAATATAGGCTAACAGTACACCAAGGGCCCTATAACCAAAAACCTCCCAATATAGGCTATTAGCACACACAAACATATGCCTCAAAACCCCAAAGTGAAACAAACCAAAAAAACCAGTAACCTCTTAGCAGAATCAATACATTAGAGGCCCAAAAAATTAGCAGGCTTCCCCGCAGTAGCACAGCAGCCTCGACATATGGCTAACCTCAGAACTCCAACACATGTTAAAGGGTAACCAGGAAAAGAAAATCAATGGCAATATATTGAAATCAATGTCAATATATCTCAGTGTTTGTCATGTCATCAGCTTAATTAACAATTTATCAACAAAAAAAAAAACTAAAACAAATTGAACAAATATTGATACTTAAACACGTTAACTATAACTACACCTTGGTGAAAATTTAACAGTACAAAATAAAACATTCTTCATTATACAAAATCAACATTAAAATCAGGGTTTAAACAATTAACTAATCAGATTAAAACCAAATCTGATCTAAGATTAAAAAAAAAAAACCTGATATCAGCACCCCCTTTAGTCATAAAAGCAGAAACATTTCTTTGAACCCAATAATCAGTGGTCGCGGCTCGCCGACGGTGGTGTGGTGGTGGATCGAATTGCTTTGGTTGGGAGAAGAAAAGGATTGCGTTTCTCAGATATTGGATGAAAACGGGAAGAGGAAATGAGACTGAAATGAAAATATTAGTTTTAGTGAAGGGTATTCTTGTAATTTACATTGTTTCCAATTCCATTCCTAGACTATGCATGTGAACTCTAGGAAACACTAGTATGAACCTTACAAAGACTACAAATACAACACCAAGAACACTTGATGGTAATTGATATGTGATAATTAGTTAATTTGAGAGACTATTCACTACAATCATTAATTTCTTGGACGAGCCAACCAGCGAGAGCTGAGAGCGCGCAGTCGGGAAAAGTAATCATGGATGGCAATGAGTGCACAAGCCGATTGTCGTGTTGTCAATAATCGGTGCATTTGTTGTAGTGTCTATTCGCGCAGATTGTCAGCCTGTTGAATGAAGCCCTCAAGTGTTCCAAGTTTCCCCATAGCCATAGCCATTTGACCCATGTAATTTGGCACATTCCCCGAGGAACCAGACGAAGAAGGTGCATCACTGGATAACGTCTCTACAAGGGACTGTTGTAATGCTTCCATACCATGAGACAATGCATCTTCTGTTTGTTCGGAGGATTGTTGCAAGTTGGTAATACACATCAACTGCTGCTCAGTGAGAGGTTCTTGTTGTTGATTTACCAAAAGAAGGTTGAGAAGTGCAGATGACCGAAAACCACCAAGCCATAAGAAACTGCTGCACCTTTCAGCAGGTGTTTTCCACATGCCAGGCAATAAATGGAAAACATCATACTTAGCTGCAACGCCTTTCAGCCTAAAAATCTCGTCATAATGTGCCAATATACCATCAACAATCATGCGAAGTTGGGTATCACTTGCATGAGAATTTACAGCTGCTCTAAGCTCATTAATTTGTCGATTCTGCTCTTCCAGCCACCTTGCATATTCAGCATCGAATTGCATTGCTCTATTTCCACTCGGTGAATGTGTTTGTTCACCCGAGCTTGATCCCTGTTGCCTGGCTCGCTGAAGCTCTTTCTCTAGTTGGAACAGCTTCAAACGACTACTTTCCAATTGTAGGAGATACTCTTTGCTTCTCAACCGGCTTTTTCTTGCCGCCTCACGATTCTGAGCGTGCCTGCGGAGAGTCTTCTGATATGATTTTTCCTTTGATCTATCACTAGAGCCAGAACCCGCAACACCAAGGGATTGATTTCTATCAAACCGCTGATTATTGTCATCAGCCATGCCAAACTCTTCCTGGTTTTCTGGGCTTTGATAATTGCAACCTATGTGGCTCTGTTTGGTTCGTCAACGGGCTTTTATCACGTGATTTGATGTTGGCAACTTATCAAGAGAACTGGTGCGAACAGGGCCTTAAATACCCAGTTTGAAAGTGATTTTTTGACACAACCCAGTTTAAAAGTGTTGTTGTTGCAACCTATGTGGCTCTACATGGTCCACTTACATGATATTTTCATTTGGCATTGTGTTTTTTCTTTTTACTGAAATGATGATACATAGTGTTGTTGGAATATTTTACTTTCTACCAAATTAATACAAAGTCTTTTCCTTTTGATGTTATCAACATCTTACTTCTTTTTTTTAAGAACATCTTACTTGCATGCATGTTAGGTTTTATGTTTTACATGTATGTTATTATCACTATAAGTATAATTATTGTACTCAAAACTTGACAATAATGAGTTTTTAGTTGTTTAGTATTGATGAAAGTAGAAGAAAAAAAGAACTCCAATTTGCAAAATAACTGAAACACCCCAAGAAATGACAAAAAAGAGTTGTAAGAAATTAATTAGGACAGCTAAATAAGTATTTTATGACAATCAACAAATAAAGTATTTTAAAAAGTTATATAATATATACTATTTATATATACACGCACATACTATCTCAACATATACATTAATGTCCCATTCTTTCAAAAAATAAAAAATATACATTAATGTATTAGCTTCTTTTTTTTGAAGGAACATTAATGTATTTGCTAAACATATATTTTTTATTTCCTAAAAAAATTATTTTTTGATGCGAAAAAAAAAAAACATTTTTTCTGTAGGGTGAAAAAAAAACATAATTTTTCGGTAGTGTCTGCCGGCGCAGATTGTCAGCCTGTTGAATGAAGCCCTCAAGTGTTCCAAGTTTCCCCATAGCCATAGCCATTTGACCCATGTAATTTGGCACATTCCCCGGGGAACCAAACGAGGAAGGTGCACAAGTGGATACCGTCTCTACTAGGGACTGTTGTAATGCTTCGATATCCTGAGACAATGCATCTTCTGTTTGTTCGGAGTATTGTTGCAAGTTGGTAATACCCATCAACTGCTGCTCAGTGAGAGGTTCCTGTTGTTGATTTACCAAAAGAAGGTTGAGAAGTGCAGATGACCGAAAACCACCAAGCCATAAGAAACTGCTGCACCTTTCAGCAGGTGTTTTCCACATGCCAGACAATAAATGGAAAACATCATACTTAGCTGCAACGCCTTTCAGCCTAAAAATCTCGTCATAATGTGCCAATATACCATCAACAATCATGCGAAGTTGGGTATCACGTGCATGAGAATTTACAGCTGCTCTCAGCTCATTAATTTGTCGATTCTGCTCTTCCAGCCACCTTGCATATTCAGCATCGAATTGCATTGCTCTATTTCCACTCGGTGAATGTGTTTGTTCACCCGAGCTTGATCCCTGTTGCCTGGCTCGCTGAAGCTCTTTCTCTAGTTGGAACATCTTCAAACGACTACTTTCCAATTGTAGGAGATACTCTTTGTTTCTGAACCGGCTTTTTCTTGCCGCCTCACGATTCTGAGCGAGCCTGCGGAGAGTCTTCTGATCTAATTTTTCCTTTGATCTGTCACTGGAGCCAGAACCCGCAACACCAAGGGATTGATTTCTATCAAACCGCTGATTATTGTCATCAGCCATGGCAAACTCTTCCTGGTTTTCTGGGCTTTCATAATTTCAACCTATGTGGCTCTGTTTGGATCGTCAACGGGCTTTTATCACGTGATGTGATGTTGACAACTTATAAAGAGAACTGGTGCGAACAGGGCCTTAAATACCCAGTTTGAAAGTGATTTTTTGACACAACCCAGTTTAAAAGTGTTGTTGTTGCAACCTATGCGGCTCTACATGGTCCACTTACATGATATTCTCATTTGACATTGTGTTTTTTCTTTTTACTGAAATGATGATACATAGTGTTGTTGGAATATTTTACTTTCTTCCAAATTAATACAAAGTCTTTTCCTTTTGATGTTATCAACATCTTACTTCTTTTTTTTAAGAACATCTTACTTGCATGCATGTTAGGTTTTATGTTTTACATGTATGTTATTATCACTATAAGTATAATTATTGTACTCAAAACTTGACAATAATGCGTTTTTAGTTGTTTAGTATTGATGAAAGTAGAAGAAAAAAAGAACTCCAATTTGCAAAATAACTCATACAACCTAAGAAATGACAAAAACGAGTTGTAAGAAATTAATTAGGACAGCTAAATAAGTATTTTATGACAATCAACTAATAAAGTATTTTAAAAAGTTATATAATATATACTATTTATATATACACGCACATACTATCTCAACATATACATTAATGTCCCCTTCTTTCAAAAAAGAAAAAATATACATTAATGTATTAGCTTCTTTTTTTTGAAGGAACATTAATGTATTTGCTAAACATATATTTTTTATTTCCTAAAAAAATTATTTTTTCTTGCGAAAAAAAAAAACATTTTTTTTGTAGGGTGAAAAAAAAACATATTTTTTCGGTAGTGTCTGCTGGCGTAGATTGTCAGCCTGTTGAATGAAGCCCTCAAGTGTTCCAAGTTACCCCATAGCCATAGCCATTTGACCCATGTAATTTGGCACATTCCCCGGGGAACCTGACGAGGAAGGTGCACCAGTGGACAACGTCTCTGCAAGGGACTGTTGTAATGCTTCGATACCCTGAGACAACGCATCTTCTGTTTGTTCGGAGGATTGTTGCAAGTTGGTAATACCGATCAATTGCTGCTCAGTGAGAGGTTCCTGTTGTTGATTTACCAAAAGAAGGTTGAGAAGTGCAGATGACCGAAAACCACCAAGCCATAAGAAACTGTTGCACCTTTCAGCAGGTGTTTTCCACATGCCAGACAATAAATGGAAAACATCATACTTAGCTGCAACGCCTTTCAGACTAAAAATCTCGTCATAATGTGCCAATATACCATCAACAATCATGCGAAGTTGGGTATCACTTGCATGAGAATTTACAGCTGCTCTCAGCTCATTAATTTGTCTATTCTGCTCTTCCAGCCACCTTGCATATTCAGCATCGAATTGCATTGCTCTATTTCCACTCAGTGAATGTGTTTGTTCACCCGAGCTTGATCCCTGTTGCCTGGCTCGCTGAAGCTCTTTCTCTAGTTGGAACAGCTTCCAACGACTACTTTCCAATTGTAGGAGATACTCTTTGTTTCTGAACCGGCTTTTTCTTGCCGCCTCACGATTCTGAGCGAGCCTGCGGAGAGTCTTCTGATATGATTTTTCCTTTGATCTGTCACTGGAGCCAGAACCCGCAACACCAAGGGATTAATTTCTATCAAACCGCTGATTATTGTCATCAGCCATGGCAAACTCTTCCTGGTTTTCTGGGCTTTGATAATTGCAACCTATGTGGCTCTGTTTGGTTCGTCAACGGGCTTTTATCACGTGATGTGATGTTGGCAACTTATCAAGAGAACTGGTGCGAACAGGGCCTTAAATACCCAGTTTGAAAGTGTTTTTTTTGACACAACCCAGTTTAAAAGTGTTGTTGTTGCAAGCTATGGGGCTCTGCATGGTCCACTTACATGATATTCTCATTTGGCATTGTGTTTTTTCTTTTTACTGAAATGATGATACATAGTGTTGTTGGAATATTTTACTTTCTACCAAATTAATACAAAGTCTTTTCCTTTTGATGTTATCAACATCTTACTTCTTTTTTTTAAGAACATCTTACTTGCATGCATGTTAGGTTTTATGTTTTACATGTATGTTATTATCACTATAAGTATAATTATTGTACTCAAAACTTGACAATAATGCGTTTTTAGTTGTTTAGTATTGATGAAAGTAGAAGAAAAAAAGAACTCCAATTTGCAAAATAACTCAAACACCCCAAGAAATGACAAAAACGAGTTGTAAGAAATTAATTAGGACAGCTAAATAAGTATTTTATGACAATCAACTAATAAAGTATTTTAAAAAGTTATATAATATATACTATTTATATATACACGCACATACTATCTCAACATATACATTAATGTCCCCTTCTTTCAAAAAATAAAAAATATATATTAATGTATTAGATTATTTTTTTTGAACGAACATTAATGTATTTGCTAAACATATATTTTTTCTTTTCTAAAAAAATTATTTTTTCTTGCAAAAAAAAAAACATTTTTTCGGTAGTGTGAAAAAAGAACATTTTTTTTTTGAGAAAAAAAACATATTGAAAGTAGTTACACACGACTTACACATAGCATTATTTTTATTGAAATTGCAATGGTTTCGGCTTTTGAGTAATTTCAACTAAAATGTCCATTTTTCCACATTTTCTATCCAAATATGGGAGGAACGCCCGTTGATGTGGGTCTCGTAATATTATTCCTTTCCTTCTCTTTTTAATCACAAACTAAACAATGGAAAGAAGAATATTCCTCAACCTTTCTCTCTCTCCTCCTTTTATTTAAGTTTCCCTAAAACCAAACATAGTGTATTATATTTTGAATACAAGTGAATTTTAATTCCACTTGCATGAACTTCACTTTCTTGTTAACTCTTGAATGCTTTTAGTTGGCTTTGTTAGCTACTCTGTGTTTTTTATTCTTTTGTTTAAGTCAAAGGAATGTTAATTTTTTGAAATTTTAAATGGATGAATACATGTTGTGTAGATATATTTTTGGTTTGAGGAGATGTTGTGTAGATATTTAGGATGAAATATCTTTCGTTGACTTCATATTTACATATTTTTCTTAGCAACATATCATATATTATATTTGCAAAATATTTTCTTTGGCGTGATTCACTATCATATTTGCAAAACTTCTTGTGTGTGCATAATTTTAGTGACTAATTACAATAATATTTTTTTTCTTACAATTATAATCAGTGTTAATGTGCCACTATCATGTTTGATGATATTAATTTCTCTTGCGTTAAGAACAATTTCTAACATTTGAACATTTCTATTTGTTAAAAAAAATTGTGGAATGGATTGTTATAATACTTTAAATATCTCTAAATATCATTAAAAAATATGAAAAATGCACATGAGTTGACTTTAAAAAAGAGATAAAAAACTTGTCACGGAATAATTCGGAAGATCAAAACTTATTAAAAAATAAAATCAAATATTAATATGGACAAAAAAGTTTACTTAAACCTAGATTACAAGTAATCTTCTCTTCTTCCTCATTTTTAATTTTTTCGTTCAAGTATGAATAATTACTTGTTTAAGAAATAAACGAAAGGAAATGAGGAAATCTATTCTTTGAATTTTTGACATTTTACACAAATTAGTGTTTTCTTGTCATATTAGTCAATTGAGTGCCATAATACATGTATTTGAATATGTCCTTTACTAAAAAAAAAAAAAAAACCGATAATGCACATGAGTCAAAAGTAAGAAAGTGAAAGGATATAAAATGTGACTGCAGATAACATATGTCATTTTAAAGAAGTACAACCGAGTTTGAAAATGTTTTTTTGACACAACCGAGTTTCAAAGTGTTGTTGTTGCAACCTATGTGGCTCTACATGGTCCACTTACATGATATTCTCATTTGGCATTGTGTTTTTTCTTTTTCCTAAAATGATGATACATAGTGTTGTTTGAATATTTTACTTTCTACCAAATTAATACAAAGTCTTTTCCTTTTGATGTTATCAACATCTTACTTTATTTTTTAAGAACATCTTACTTGCATGCATGTTAGGTTTTATGTTTTACATGTATGTTATTATCACTATAAGTATAATTATTGTATTCAAAACTTGACAATACCGAGTTTTTAGTTGTTTAGTATTGATGAAAGTAGAAGAAAAAAGAACTATAATTTGCAAAATAACTCAAACACCCCAAGAAATGACAAAAACGAGTTGTAAGAAATTAATTAGGACAGCTAAATAAGTATTTTATGACAATCAACTAATTAAGTATTTTAAAAAGTTATATAATATATACTATTTATATATACACGCACATACTATCTCAACATATACATTAATGTCCCCTTGTTTCAAAAAATAAAAAATATACATTAATGTATTAGCTTCTTTTTTTTGAAGGAACATTAATGTATTTGCTAAACATATATTTTTTATTTCCTAAAAGAATTATTTTTTTTTGCGAAAAAAAAATATTTATTATGTAGTGTGAAAAAAAAAACATATTGAAAGTAGTTACACACGACTTACACATAGCATTATTTTTATTGAAATTGCAATGATTTTGGCTTTTGAGTAATTTCAACTAAAAGGTCCATTTTTTCATATTTTCTATCCAAATATGGGAGGAACGCCTATTGATGTGGGTCTCATAATATTATTTCTTTCCTTCTCTTTTTAATCACAAACTAAACAATGGAAAGAAGAATATTCCTCAACCTTTCTCTCCCTCTCCTTTTATTTAAGTTTCCTTAAAACCAAACATAGTGTATTATATTTTGAATACAAGTGAATTTTGATTCCACTTGCATGAACTTCACTTTCTTGTTAACTCTTGAATGCTTTTAGTTGGCTTTGTTAGCTACTCTGTTTTTTATTCTTTTAAGTCAAAGGATTGTTAATTTTTTGAAATTTTAAATGGATGAATATATGTTGTGTAAATATATTTTTGGTTTGAGGAGAGGTTGTGTAGATATTTAGGATGAAATATCTTCCGTTGACTTCATATTTACATATATTTTTTAGCAACATATCATATATTATATTTGCAAAATCTTTTCTTTGGCGTGATTCACTATCATATTTGCAAAACTTCTTGTGTGTACATATTTTTAGTGACTAATTACAATAATATTTTTTTCCTACAATTATAATCAGTGGTAATGTGTCACTGTCATGTTTGATGATATTAATTTCTCCTACGTTAAGAACAATTTTTAACATTTGAACATTTCTATTTGTTAAAAAAAAATGTGGAATGGATTGTTATAATACTTTAAATATCTCTAAATATCATTAAAACATATGAAAAATACACATGAGTTGACTTTAAAAAAGAGATAAAAAACTTGTTACGGAATAATTCGAAAGATCAAAACTTATTAAAAAATAAAATCAAATATTAATATGGACAAAAAAGTTTACTTAAACCTAGATTACAAGTAATCTTCTCTTCTTCCTCATTTTTAATTTTTTCGTTCAAGTATGAATAATTACTTGTTTAAGAAATAAACGAAAGGAAATGAGGAAATCTATTCTTTGAATTTTTGACATTTTACACAAATTAGTGTTTTCTTGTCATATTAGTCAATTGAGTGCCATAATACATGTATTTGAATATGTCCTTTACTAAAAAAAAAAAAAGAACAGATAATGCACATGTGTCAAAAGTAAGAAAGTGAAAGGATATAAAATGTGACTGCAGATAACATATATGTCATTTTAAAGAAGTACAACTGTCTAATGAAGTGAGATGTTTGTTTTAAGTGGCTAGTGATGTGAGTGTTAATAATAATACATAAAGCAAATTTTTTTTTTAAAGAATGCATAAGGCTATGTTAAAGCTTCAAATATTTATTTACGAACAAATACCATTATGGTTCCTGAATTTATAATAAGTAGTCACACTAATTACTTGATATATCAAAATTCTAAAATACTCTTTAATTGTACATTATGTTAGTTTAAATAATTTTTGACATTAAAATAATCTTTTGGTCCTAACGGTAACTCTTTTTTTTTTTTTTACATTAATTGATCGGAGTCGTTGAGCGAATATAAAACAATTTATATTATTGTTTAGATCCTTTTTGAATTTGTTCATGCCCCTCATCCTTTCAAATTCATTTTTATTTTTCAATCATATCGAATTCGAATTTCTTGTGTTTTCGTTCTTCAAAGCCTAGAATTCTCTTGCATTTTTGTTCATTTTGAATTTTTCTTGCATTTTCGTTCACTCATTCATTGTAATTTCTCTTATGTTTTTGTTCATTTATATCCACCAACCATGTCGAATTCGATTTTCTCTTGCTCAAGCCGTGGAACTATTTTCCCGATGCAACCACAATGAAGGCTTGTGTGGATTGGTATCATAATTGATGATAGCTTGGACAGATGAGAATCCTGGGTGGAGGTTTTATGGTTATGCCAAGTTTATGGTAAGTTCCGAGGTTTGGAATTAGTGTTGTATTTTCATTGTCTTCTGTTTGAAACAAAATATGTACATTTTTCCGTTTACACTTGCAGTTGAATGGGAAAAAAGAGTGTAACCATATTGATTAGTATGATGAAGAAATGAATCTACGTGCCAAAAAAGTTATATTGACTTTGCTAAACAAAATCAATGATGAGAAGAAGAGGGTATATGAAGCATTTAAAAGAGAGGAAGGAATGAAGATGAAGATAAAGTTTGTGAAGTCTGTCTCATTTTATACTTTGGTCAAGAGTTTCATTCTGTTAATTGCATTTGTGGCATTAACAATAATGAAGTAGATAAAGCTAAATGATGTTGATTAGGGTTTAGTTATATTTACTTTAGTTTATGTAATGTTGCTTAGTGTTATGGTATGGTAATGTATATGTTAAGCTTAAGTGTTGTTGTTTAAGGATAATTTATGTGAGTTATAATCTAATGATGTTGAAAGAAAAAAATTCTAATGATTATTATCTTCCATGAAATTTTACGTTGTTACATTGTTGATCATATACTGTCATTGAATAAAACATTGTCATATAATTTGTGATATCAAAATTAATCAAACCGGGTATTTATACGAGTAACATTGTCATATAATATTGGAAATTTCTGATTTTAAGGGATGGTTCAATGTTTCGTTTCTTTTTGGTGGGAAAAGTACTATTTGCATTGCTGACAGATATTTCACTGAAATAAGCCATAAGCCTCTTCTAAAATTTAAAAGCAGTATAAATCATATTTAGTACACTTCACTTTCTTAATCATGAAGCTTTAACTTTGGCTTTTTCTTTTTTCTTGTTTCCTATAGCATGAAGGTATTATTCCCACCACCAAGTCTTGAACTGATTTTCCATAATCTTTGGAAATTATGGAAGGCTTCACTTCACATATGGATTCCCCTCTTTAAACTGTAACAAAAGCCTTGTTTAGTAATATTAGATGAAAATGGTAATATTATGCTTTGTGGAGTTGAACCAGTTTGATTTTTCACCAAAGTTAAACATTGTGGAAACTGAAAAAATTGATAAGAAAGGATTTTAAACACAAAACAAAGGATTTCATAGCTTCAAATAATTTATTTGAATATAAATAAATAATGCATGTAACCCTAGGTTACAGAAGAAGGCTAATAACTAGAAATGTTTGTAGTGCAACACAAGAAATTTGTAGAGCATGAAGATATACAATAAAAATTGACCCATCAGAGGTTAGATTTATGTCATAAATCATAAAAGAAACATAAATCCTTACTAATCCAAGTTCCAGAAACAAGTTTTATTTTATAAAAAATTAATAACAATCCACTAAATAAAAATCATTTTGCTTCTCCTTTCTAGAAAGAAAGTCTGAAACAATCAATATCTAGTGTTAAATTGACAGCCAAATCTTATATTAAGAACGCCAATCTTGAAATATTGATTTCCAGATAAGAAGTTTCATCAAGTGAGCTGCTAAATAACAGAAACCAAATAGATCCTATAATAACAGTAACCAAGCAAGTTTATGTTTGAACGTGCAACATTGGCACTTCATTTTTGTTTGAATAAAACACAATTAGAGTCAGAAGATGGTAACCTGGTCCAAGACAGGGAATACCTTGGACTCAAAACACTAACAAAAGAATTTGATATTTACCACCCTACAAAAAGACTAGTAGGGTCGCCATAATAGTGGACCCTCCAAGAATTGATAAACCAGTATGACCAACACGTCTGGTCTGTTTTAATAACTTGTTGTGAACCTTCAAAATCAAAGTCAAAATTCTTCAATTTCAAGATTGAAGATATTTATAAGTCAGAACATGGTTTTCAGAAAGCACATAAGCTTAAAATATATTACAAGTTGCCTAGGTTGTGATTCTCCCAAATATGAACTTCAAGACCGGTATCTGAAAATCCCTATACATGTGTTTGTTCATATATATACATAATAATAACTATCTATTTTACATATCCAATTCCACATTATCCCTGACATGATTTACTTCCAATAAGATTCTGTAGCATGGAGGAGCCCCAACCAAATCTACTTTGATACGTTTTCCTCACAGTTAGGTGTTTATCCAGTCCCATCACTTCCAGAGGAGTTTTACAGCTCTGTCAGAAAATTGAATCAGCATTTACCAGCAAGAGGCAACAAACTATAACAAAAACGACATGACATCAGAGTCGAGGTTTACAGTCAGCATGATGAAACAACTAATATAGTACAACCTCTTACCCTAGAAGAGAACAAGAATACAAGTATTTCTCAAAAATATATTGTGAACCAATGACCAGAAATTTCAAAATATAAATCATCGAAAGGATACCCGTGTCTCTATGTCAAATCGACAAGAGTCGATGGTTGGGGGTTGGGGTTGGGGGGGGGGGGGGGGGTGGGTGTTTTCTTGGAGATGGCAATTTTTCATTTGGGAAAATTAAATCCTTAATGAAATGTTGGGAGATTTAGAGGGGTATACTTGGTCACAAGAAGATAGGTGGAGTTGGGAGTTTGGAGGAGGAAGGTATGTTTTCGGTTAATTCTATGTACACGAAGTTGGAAGGTTTGATGGTGTGGGAGGGTAACCGAAGTATGGAAGAGAAAAGGATTTTTGGTCAAATTTGGCAGAGTCCGGCTCCATCAAAAGTCGTAGCCTTTGCTTGGACGTTACTTCTAGATAGGATTCCAACAAGAATGAAGCTTGCTTGGAGGAATGTTCTATCTCCTGAAAGTCACCTATAAATTGTGCTTTGTGTGATTAAGTGGTTGAATCTTCTGCACGTCTTTTCTTACATTGTGAAGTGTGTAGGAGTATTTGGGTGACGGTGATGTTGTGGCTAGAGATTAATTATATTATCCCACCAAATTTGTTTTTTCATTGGGAGTGTTGGAGTGGGGAGGCGAGGGGTAAGAGGATTCAGAAAGGTTTTTGGATGATTTGGCATGAAACCATATGGGTGAATTGTAAAGCTAGAAATGACGTTCAGGTTGAGGATTTAGTGGAGGAAATTAAAGTTTTATCTTGGCAGTGGAGCTTGAATAGAATTAAAATCTCGGCTAGTCTTTTTCATGAATGGTGTTGGAACCTAAGGGACTATTGAGGTAAGGGTCGTGGGATTTGTTGTCGTGTGGAGCTGAGGTGATGAGGCTGGGTATTCGTGATAGGCATGTGTTTCTGCGGCTGCTGTTTCCTTGATGTTGCTGTTATGGACAGGATCAGCTACTGTTTTCTTTGTTATGGCCAAGTTTGGTTACTGCAGATCAGTTCCTTTGGGCATACACAAGCCTGATTGTTTTTATCGCTGTACTGAGGTGGTCTTTTGATGATGTTTGCTCAGCTGCAAGTTTTAGTGTAGTGGCAGTTTTGAGTTTGTGTTTTTTAAGGTGTTCTGCCTATATACAGGCGCCTTTTGGGTTTAATCCTTGTGTTTCTGGTGGCTTCGAGTTTCTTTGTGTGTCTTGCACAAACTTGGCTTAAATAATATTTGCTAATTCAAAAAAAAAAAAAAAAAGAAAGGATACCTGTGGATTCAACACATGCATCTGACGTAGAATATCATCCTAGCACATACAAAATGAAACTGTCAGTAGGCTTTTTCCTTTCTTATTGAAATACTGAAAAAGGTATAACTTGGATTGCAAACCACCAGACTCTTATTTTCAAACCAAGTACATATGTCAGCTTCTGCATATCATTCAATATTTTCTCACTTATATTTAAAAATTTATAGTTTTCTAATTTGTTGTTTTCATCTGATTAGGTCTAGTGCAAAAAGCTAGTATGTAACAACACCCCTTGGCAACTCCTTTTTGGAATTGAAAGTTCTATGAAAGAAAATTTAAATAGATCAGATCAAAGAACAATTTATTCAGATACCTCCAACATCCCTGGGTTCTCCATCACTATTCCAAAAACGCGACATCTGAGTCCCTTGAAAACAATGCTATTGACGGTCCCATCTCCATTGATCCGTGGCAATATTGGCATACACAATTCACCAGAAGGAAATTTGACCATTTCTTTCTCAAGATTACATCTTGACGAGCCAAGTATGTTGTCACGACCCAATCTATGGCCATGATCGGCACACAAACTAACATTCATTAAACAATTAAACAAGTCTGGCAAGCCTAACATAAAAATGCACTTATTTTTACTAACACAGATTTTCCAAAATTTCGGCAGAGTTTCCTTTATTTTTCCAACATTTCCAAAAAAATTTCATATTCCTGTTTTATATTCATATCAAAATACCATCCAACAGTATTTACATTACTCATATTCCATTGTTCACATATTAAAAAAAAAACATAGTATGCTTGTACACTTCCGGTCAACTGATACAAAGACATGTTCAAGGAGCCCAAATCAAAAAGCTCTTTCAATACCTGCCTGCAGCAAGATTTTTACGGAGACTATAAAAAGGGGGCAACCCGGTGCACTGAAGCTCCCGCATTCGCATCAATGAGACTCAAAACATGAATTTATATGATATCGCCAGATAATATTTCACATGCTCAAGAAGTTAGTGGGATAACATAAGAAGAAAAACAAAGGTCTCACCAAAATAAAGAAAGACTTGAGTTTCTTAAAGGTGATCTAGCCTACAAATATTTTCCGATTCTGTCATGATACTTTTCTTGATTACTAGGATTATTTACAATTCTATGCTTTAAAACATATCACAAGGCATACAAAATTTCCATACTCTCTTATCACAATAGTGTTTCAACTCACAGAATTATTAATATTGGAAGATAGGATACCTAATAATCAAGAGTAATAATATGTCACATCCAGCTTCTTCTACCTCTAACCAATAAATCAGAAAGCATGATTATTCTTCTCAAGGCCTCTAACCAATAATAAATAAATAAATCAGAAAGCATGATTATTCTTCTCGAGGTTGGCCTTGACAGTTTCAGCCCAACAATAAGAACATATAATCCACCAATCAACAATTCTTTAAATTCAACTCATTCACGCTCTGAATTATTCTATTAGTTCAGTTCTTTATCAGTCTGTAATAGCTTACTAACAGAACTTTTACTCACTCTCATATCATAATTTAATATTTGATATAAAATGGAAAAGATAAATTTCAAATCAATGATTTAACATTTGCAGCTAGTAAACATGTTGTATCTCATCTAACCGTGTTCATATAAACCACATTATCTCTTCGTTGTGGCGAACGGTGATATACCACATTATCTCTTCGTTGTGGCGAACGGAGATATACCACATTATCTCTTCGTTGTGGCGAACGGAGATATACCACATTATCTCTTCGTTGTGGCCAACGGTGATATACCACATTATCTTTTCGTTGTGGCGAACGGTGATATACCACATTATCTCTTCGTTGTGGTGAACGGTAATTTTCTTAATATTTGTTTCTATGAGCATGTAACTCATAGGCTACATTGTCTCTTCGTTGTAGCGAACGGTAATTATCTATAATTACTATGAGTGCGTTACTCATAGGCTGCATTCTCTCTTCGTTGCAGCGAACGAATATAAATTTTAAAATACTACGAGCATTTAACTCATAGGCTGCATTATCTCTTCGTTGCAGCAAAAGGATATCAATTTTAAAATACTATGAACGATTAGTTCATAGGCTGCATTCTCTCTTCGTTGCAGCAACAGCCTTTCCATTATAGTACTTCTATCTTATCTAATTAATTATTATTTACTAGGAGTTTGATAAATCTCCATAATCATCATCATATCTGCTACAACAGTCCATTATTCATCAATAACACTTAACATCAGGTATAATGAAACTTTTGTACTATTTGCCTAAACATGGTACCTTAATAAAATTTATCATCATTCATATAAATTTATAAGAACATAGAAAATAATGTCAAGCATTATAGATGCTATAACTTCAGTGGAACTATGTCGGTCAGTTGATGTTTCAACCGGTTAAAATCACAAAATCAGCAAGGCCATCTGCAATTCTACAGATTTGACCCAATTTTCATGCATGTAACACGCTAAATTTCATCCGAAAACAGTCCTCAAATAGCTCCAAATCAGTTTAATCATCAATTAAGAATCAAGGATGGTATTCAAAGGTAATAAACATAGTTTGATCAATAAGTCTCTTGGAATTCCTAAAATCATCATTCAATTACTCAATTAGAGAACTTCGACTCTACTAAAATTTACTTATAACATACCAATATTAATCATATCCATCACAATTTCTAATAGTTAGTCTAAAATTTGAAATCTCAGTTCACAACTCCTCTCCATTCCTTCACTCATGAGAATCTTTAGAATCCAATCCCAACATCTATTTCTCATTCCCAAAACCAAAACCTAGGTTTAAATCAAAAAGTTTAAGAAAACTCACCTAATTGAAAGATTGAATGAAGAATTTGAGAAGAATTGAAGCTACATGCATGAGAAAGCAAAGAGTTGAAATAGTTTTCCCTTCTCTTTGTTCCCACCTGTACGTGAGGTTTCTCCCCCTTTTTCCTTCTTTCATTTCCCTTTTTATCTTTATTATTTTTCTTTCCCGAAGCTTCTTCATGATTATTATTATTTTTTTTAATATCCTATTATTAGAGAAACCATTAGAAAGGACTTAGAGGTTAATGAGTTGGATCCAAATTTGGTTTATGATAGAACACTATGGCGTAATTTGATCCATGTAGTCGACCCCACTTAGTGGGATAAGGCTTGGTTGTTGTTGTTGTTGTTAATATCCTATTATTATATTATAACAATAAAATGATGATGATATTACATAACATATTATACTAATGCCCCTTCTTTCTTTTTTAATTTCAAGATAATATATCAATAATAATAACAATGATAATTGCGGTTAATAATATTTATTTATTTATTTTTTTAAGGATATTACATATGTCTTGCAGCCTTCATTCCTATCACAAGCTTTATTTTCAGGATCCACACCCTCATGTGGAAAATTAAGAATTGTCACTTTGTGCACATTATCAAGGCCATAGTTTCTTTCCCTAAGAACATCAGCAGAAGTAGAGAGGCTACATGTATTATCACTTTTTTCAATGGTCTTGTTTAAGAAAGGCTGTACAACAAGATGTAAACCAGATATAGCTGTCAAAAAGTATCTGTGACGGTATAGAGCATCAACAATACAAACAGAATCATAAGCATTGACCTAGAGAAAGAAATAAATAAAACTAGTTTTGATGCTGAACCAACTTAAGAATAAATTATTATAATTTTCAGCAAAAACATTAAACTTCTTCTCAGGTAAATTGCTCAAATTATTACTGTGGTTGCAAACTACAGCAAAATCTAAATGAGACAGTTTCAGCTCTGTCACACATAGCTTCAAACTGGCAAAAGGAGTATATATTTCCACTCTTACCAGAAATTCAAGAAAACAGAGGAAAGACAGGGGAAAAAGTAATCGAAAAGGAATTACTTAAGAATAAGGATTACAGTATTAGAGCTTCCACCAAGAGAAGTCTAGATACACGTTAACCAATCAATGAAAATAGCAGCACAAATCTGTATAACAGCAGCAGTTTGAAAATCCAGAAATTTTCTAGACTATTGAGTGAATGTTTGTACCATACTCTATTTCATCAATAAATGATGTTTGAAAAAATCACCGTTGGGTTATGTTTAAACCGATGTTTTTTAAAACGACCGGTCATTCAACTCGAAAGTAGTACTGATTCAAGGTTTAATGGTCTAACTATGGTTAGATTGGTACTGATAAGATAACATTTTTCATGATATATTCAGTAATGAAGCTTCATATATCATTTTAAAAATACTCAAAAGTATTCTATTTTGAAATCACAAACAAATGCACTGGTATAATCCTGAATACATGGTAATTAAACGAAAAAATTAACCTTCAAAAGAGTAAAAACATTAATTTTTTGTTGTAATTTTTTCACCGTAAAAGGGGAAAAGCTAGCCACCATAAAAGGGAAAAGCAAGCCATGCAGAACATTTAAAACCCAGCAAATAACCAGTTTACATCGGTTTTTGTCCCGCTTCTTCAACTAGTGGTACTATGGATTTATTCAGATAAGACAAAAGTCCAGTTTAAATAATAGATTTGAACATGATTTTGGTCGCAAACCATTGTTGGATATAAGTGACAAAACGTTGTTTTTCCATTTGGTCCGACAGTGATTTGCAAACTAAAAAAAATCCAAACATGCTATAAACAATTGGGACCATCCTTTGAGCAGATGGTAAAAAGATATTTAGGATGTTGTGTAGATATTTAGGATGAAAAAAATTCTAATGATTATTATCTTCCATGAAATTTTACGTTGTTACATTGTTGATCATATACTGTCATTGGATAAAATATTGTCATATAATTTGTGATATCAAAATTAATCAAACCGGGTATTTATACGAGTAACACTGCTCCTTTCAAATTTTAAGTTGATGCATTGTTCTTATTTGTGATATCAAAATAATGCTTTTATAGAAGTAAAATATAAAGATATACCTGTAACGACTAACAACAGGATGTATGATCCAATTCTTGAACAAGATAAGTCCAGTGGTACTACATGCAAAATCTATATATTAAATCACCAATTTTGGAAGATCTATAATTATTTCATCCACAAACAATCTGTAATTTTTCAATTATGCTTGGATTTAACAATTGAGTACGTAAGAGGAGATAAATTATCCAAGCATAATTAAATCCAAGAATAATTTAAATAACAAAGTTTAATTATCTGATCATAATTAAATAACAAAGTTTAATTAATCTTGATCATATATATAACTGTACATGATTATTTAACAAAGTTTGCAATTATTGATTATTGAACAAACACCAAAAGCAAATATGAAAATGAAGGCTACCATATAATTAACATAAAGCTAGTTTACCTGGCAACCATCAACGGTACATATATCCACTAATTTCTCTGCTGACACACCAAAAGTTTCTTCAAAACGTTGTTGGAAGAGGTTGACTTGTGCCTTGTAGGGTGATATAATTGCAACTTGGTTTCCTGACTTCAGTGTCGGATAAAGTGATACCAATTTTTGATACAATAACAGGACAAAATCAACTTCCTCCACATTTACCAATGAACCACTCCCAGATGGCCTAGCTTCCTTTCCCTCGTGTATATCAAAGAAGGAAAATGAGCCAAAGCAGCGGTACCTATGCCAATCACGTTCTGTCTGTATTTTGACGCCCTTCCCATCTTCCAAGGAATCGTCATAAAACTCCCTCGGGAAAGCTTCTTATCTGTTTGATCATAATATAATAAAAATCACAGAGAAAAAGTGTCAGGAAATTTTTTGAGATTCAGAAAACACAAATAATAGAAGATAGCAATATATTGATGAGATTTATCTATAAAAAATTATAAGGACTTAAATCTTAGATTATCAAAGCCCACGTCCTAACATGATTGGTGGAATCCTTACTTTTTCAGTTGATGCATTTCAACAAACTCTATCTTACAGGTTACTGTTTTCTTGGTTATGCAAAGAAACAAAATCCTAGGGAAAATACCTAACAAACTCTGGATGTGAAGCCTTGAATATTTTTGTACGTTTTTTATTTGTAATATGTATGCTTCAATTTAAAACATTATCCCCATCTTCTCCTATTTCTAATATTTAGTATTCAATTTAAAATTTTGCCTTTACCAGTTTCCTGACTGGGCATCATCAAAAATTCATTCCTCCAAACCAACAATTCAATTTTACTCAAGTATTGCTAAACTCATCCGAAAAGGATGGCAGGTGGTGACAGTGCATGAAGATTTCTACAGCGACGAAGCTTTGGAGGGTGGCAGATGGAAGCCGCACTATAGTGGTGGAAGTCACGGCACATCACGGCTGCTACAGGACCAGACTTAAAATAAAATAAAAAAATTATCTAGGGTAACCAAGCCCTGATACCATCTTGCATGAATTGATTGAATTTCTTGTGACTAAACCCTCAGCCTAATGTATTTATAATCAAAAGTTTACAATCAAGACCCCTAAATTATAGTGACAAGAATAAGAGCTAATATCATAAAGATGTAAACAAAATATTTACATAATAGGAATAAAGGAAACTAAGTTAGGGCAGTAACTCAACAAGAGAGAAAGGGACTCCTAATCCCAACCATATGATACCTTTGAAACTTAGTTTTATGGTGCTGTTGAAATTCGAGGAGTGCCTCCTCTTTATAAACTCTTATCAACAGTCTTATCTATCTGATGTGGGACTTGGGTTTGGGTTTTTCTCAATAGGTGCATATTTTAGGCGTGCAGATTAACAGCTAATAAATATTTCTTTAAATTTGTTGCAAAATAGCCTTCCAAAAGGACAAGAATAATTGTTTGTTATATTTATTCCAGTATCAAGGGTCTTAGTATCTGTTTGTACCAAACAGTATGAGTCTGCCAAATAAAAAAACATTAAAATTTAGAAGTATCTACTCAGTTTTCTAATGAAATCATCTCATGCCTCAACATTTTGATATTCATTTAATCATAAAATAAGCATACATATTGAACAAAACAATTTTGGAGGAGTCTGCTAAACATAAGCAACAACCTCAGGATGCATTCGATATTGTGTCTTCAACATTTTAATGGGATAACCAGCCTGCATCAGTCTTTCAAATAAGCTTGTTCCATATCTTAAGTTCAACAAACATAAAATACACAAAAATCAGGTCTTAATCAAAAGATTGGATTTATGTATCATATCAATACAACTATCCGCAACATAATTTGCTTACCCATGATTTGTAGCAATGTCCGAAATTACAGTTGCTGGAAGTTGAGCTGGATCACCAACCTTAGAAAATAGCAAGAAAAAGTAACAGTGGTAAGAACAACATCCCAAATGATTTTCAAAGTGTTTATTCCAGCACAGTTACAAAAGGTTCAATTATAATTGTTGCACAATCATATTTTCTTCTGGTAGGCTTTTTTAAATAATTAGCAAACAAGAATTTTGAATTTTTTTCTTTCTAAATACCATTTCACACCTTTTGAGTTAAAGGTTAAGATGGATAATAATTCACTTTCTTTACAGATGTTGTCAAAAGGTATTTCTTCCATTGAAATTTGTACTGAAGTAATAGTTAGATAGTTAACATGTAAAAATGGGCATATTAAGACATAACTTCAACTTAAATATTATAAAACATAAAAATAGCAGAGTAATATAATGAAAGGAAGAGCATTGAAAATACCACAAAAACTTTTTTGCATTTATTGGCCAAGGGAACAAGAGTTGCTGGTTCCACCTGTTTAGAATAAACATGTCGTATAAAGAGATTAAGTAAATCAATAACATAGGCAACATTGATTATCCTTTCATATTGACAATTACTCATGACAAATAATAATAAGTTAACAAAATAGTCAGGAACCATTAAATGTTTAAACTATGTAAAGGTACTCTAGACAATATATATATATATATATATATATATATATATATATATGCAACTTCCAAAAATAATTGTGTTATGTCCTATCATTTTCTCTTTTTTCATCTTTTTTTTCAACACGGTGTTGTCCATCAGGAGTCTTGCTTCTAAATTATTAAGAAAACTGATGTTTCAAGATATCGGGGGCATGGTCTTCTAAGTTGGGCAACTCTTGATTGTGTTTGTGCTCTGCTACTTGATGCAGATACGGACACTTCACAGTTGTATAACATTGAAACTGTTGAACCCGTGGTGAATGGGTCCAGGTTGTCAGTTATCTGGTTTCAGTGAGGATTTGATAGAATGATTTGGTGTGTAGCGATTGTGTGACCAGTGTCCCTGAACTGTGACTAACTCTTTAAATTTGGGTTGGGCAACTCAACCTTACAAAACTGGCCTCTAAGGGTTTTTTTGTTGGCAACAGCTTCAGCATGGGCTGATTTTGCAAAAGTATGTTCAAAGTGGAGACCAGTTAGCTGATCTTTTCCCTAAAGCTTCAGACAGAAACAGAGTGAATACAATGGGGTATGATTGTTTCAAGGCATGGAAATCTATTCCCAGGAATACATGGATTGATAATGTGCATTCACATGTCTGTTACCAAGGAAGTTAGGGGTTGATGGTTGTTACATGCCCTGGTTTTTAGGAGTCGGTAGCTTAAAGATCTTCTCCCTTATTCCCTTGTATAGGAAGTCTATAAATAGACTTCCCTCTCTCTTGTTAGAAGGATCTTTGCTTTTAGTTTAATTGTTGGGAATCACCAGTAGTGGGGAGTACCGTTCCTCGGTGTATCGTTACCCTTTTTCAAAATTAATAAACTCCGGGGACGAACAATTCCCCTTCACCCAGTCCTGCTCCAGTTCTTATCAAGAGAACTAACAGCACCTTATAGATATGGGATATTTTTACTACAATTAAGCTTGAGTGATATTTTCAATCACAAGTTACACTAGAAGCATTCATTAATTTCATCCACCCTATTTGAATCTTATATGGTTGACATCTCTCTCTATCTGCCAGTTATTTTGTACGATGGAATAAGCTACTTAAACCATGAAAATTGTGACATGATAGGTTCTCTGATTTTCACCTCTAAGCTAGAATCTGTGTGCCGCCACTAAACTTGCATTCCACATACTATTTTATTACTATTTAAACGAAAGCCAAGGCTTGCGTCCACAACTCTAACTTCCCTTTAATTCTGAGTATCCAGCCAGGACTATATCATTTGCAAGGAACATGCACCATGGTGCCGGCTATTGGGTATGTTTAGCAAGTACAGCTAGACAAATATGATAAGGTATGGGCTCAAAGTTGACCCTTGTTATGGTTCTATAGTTATGGATAAGCCTCTAATGATCTCCCCATGATAGTCCCGCAATATTTCTAGAATATGAAGGAACTTCTTTGGACAAAACATTGCCAAGTTTATATTCAAAACAATCTAATAGATGATTCAGTAATTAAACCAAAGAAGATTTCACTCTTACAGCTTGTGCGGCTTCATCTATAATCACAACGTCAAAGTTTCGACTTAGTTTACTGAAAACATGTGAACCACTAAAGCTGAGGGTGGAGAAGACCTGCAAAGAACAAAGAATATAATGAGAAAATAACACTGCTTATTGCATTTTAGTTTGAATTAAACCTAAAGCTTGAAATACATACAATTGTGGCCTCATCCAAAATTGCAGCTCGGATACTGTCATCATTGCTTCCTGCAGAAGCATTATTCTGCTTACCAGTGGATGATATGTTGGCACTAGCCCGTTTTTTTTTTCACCTGCAAGTCAAACTTTCGACATCAAAATTTGACCCCGAATGACATTTGTTTAGCCCATATGACAATTGCTACAGTTATCTGTAATGAAAACCTTCAAAGATGCATATCACACATTCACTTGGACAGTTAATTCCAAATAGGATATGTTTTGTACATGAATAAGGGCCCGTTTGGATTGGCTTATTTTTTAACTTATGAAAATTATCTTATACAAATAAATAAGTTTTTATGCTAATTCATAACCTTCTTGCTAACGAAAATTGGCAAGCTTATGAATAATATATAAAAGCTTATTTATTTGCATAAGCTGTTTTGCATTAGCTCAAAAATAAGACAATCCAAACGGGCCCTAAATATAACATAACAACCTTTTCATCTAACATTTAGATCTTAGATTATTTGAGTGTTTTATAATTTAATAGTTAAGCTTGCTTCATGACTGGTCATGCATGATCATGCTATCATAACAACATTTTAAGGTAGTGATGCGGGAGATTAAATAATAATGGCAGTAGTGTCATAGCTAATTTAAGAGACATTTGGTTTAATCTGATAAATCAACATACAAGTTCGTCTAGGGAAACAGCTTGATAGAATGGTGTGCTTTGAGACCAATCCTCACAATTTTCGGACAATAAGCTCTGTTATTTTCATCGTGGATACCTAAGAACATTCATGAACAATAATTAAAAACTAAATATATAATTATAAAACATATGTATATATAGGAAACTGTCAAGAAATAATAAATTAACAAGTGAAAAAAATAAATTAAAAATACAAGTTCAGTCCAGTCTGCTTATAATACAGCATAATTAATTACAAGGACTAGCCACACCACCTGGATGGCAATAACATTCTAATAACAGATATCCCAGGTAAACTTGTAAGCCCCACCCAAGAATAATGTCATCACTGGCAACAAATAGAAACCTAAAATTGGGGGTAACATCAAAATGCATACTATGTATCGTCTCTGCTTTTAAAATATATAATCCTTCCAATTGTGCAAGCATCGGAACTTTAAGCATTACATTTCAATGTAGAATTACTTTCAGTTGACTAATTGTCGAAGACTGTGCTGTCTGAAAGTAGCATGTCAACTCATGCAAGTGAATGCACAATAAAAGCATAACCTTGTTTAAGTTTCAGCCATTGTTGAACAATGAAAGCTTGAGAGGGAGAGAGAGAGAGCTGTAACTGAACCACTAACAGAATTTTGTGTATTCACATTATGATTGAATAAAGGGAGATACAAGTATTTATAATCCCTAGTCTAAGAGTGACAGCTGGCACAACTAACTGCCAGTTGAACTCAGCTACGAACAGCTTGCACAGCAAGCTTAGAATACAATTAACAAAACTAAGTGTTAATCAGCTCAGACTACATTCTCTAATAAACCTTTTTCCCTAAACAAAGGCATTTAAATAAAACAAGTATTATGTGAGAAGAAGAAACTGAACTAAGTGTGGCTATCGTTGCTTAATATATGTGAGAAGAAGAAACTGAACTAAGTGTGGCTATTGTTGCTTAATATAAAAAGACAACAAGAAAGGCAAGTGAGACTTCATGCCTCTGAAGGTGGGAAAAACACAAGAAGGGGGGGTTGAATTGTGTTTTCAAAAACGTTTCTTTCTTACGTAAAAATAACACTGTTCTCAGGATACAGAGTCTGATGGAGTTCAGACTCTGATCAGAGTTCAGAGTCTTAGCAGCGGAATAAAGAACAGATGCAAGAAAGAAAGAAGACACAAGCAATTTTATACAGGTTCCTTCCACAAACCGGAAGTAGTCCTGTCCCCCTTGCACTTCCAAGGAGAGTTTCACTAAAATGTAATATCAAATTACAAGTTGCTCAAACACACAAGTAAGAGACTTCCTTTGCTCAATCACACAAGAATGAGACTTCAGATGCTCAAGCCCACAAGCAAGAGACTTTAAAACAATTACAAAGAATTGAAAAGAGTTTTGAATACTTGATATACTATCAGAGGTATTCACAAGACAAAACGAAACAGAACAGACTCTGTTTTCTTAGATACTTAGAAATTCTAAAATGTAAGCTTTTGTAAGAATTATCTAAGTTGTTGATGAGCAGTGTTTGCGACTTAGAATTTGAGAGAAGAACTCAATTCGCGTGTATGTATATTGTTGTTTAACATTCTTCTTCATGTCTTCATCTCTATTTATAGAGAGTTTGAGAGACGTTGGAAAACTGCCAGCTCATCACTTTTTCTTTACCGAAGCTGATTTGACACCTTTGATCCTTTGCTTGATTTGAGGCTTGTACAATGAGATCAAATTCAAATCCATTCCATCAAATATGGAAAAGTTTCTGCTACAGTTACTGTTATTCTTGTCGTGTATAGAAGACACTGTGCAGAGTTGGTGGTTGCAGGGACAAACGTAGGCATAGTGGTTGTACTTTTCGTACATTGCCTTTGTCAACGCTTCTTAGTGTCTGAAGAATCTTTGCTTCTGGATACCATTTGCTTCTGATGAGTCTGCCTCTGATGAACTTGCTTCTGATGACGTCATCTTCAGAAGCTCTTTCTTCAGACGCATTCTGACTCTGATTTTCCAGGAGCGCTTTCAGTCAGATGTTCTTCAAGCTTCAGTCTAAAATTTCCTTAGCTCTTTAATTTATTCAAACAGAACCTCTTGTAAATAAAACTTTGATAATGGTCCTGCACACTTGAATAAATGTTTAGCATATCCAATTGATAATTTTTAATACCTTGTTATCATCAAAACTTAAGTGGTATACTTGTGAAACACCCTTTGTTCCAACAATCTCCCCCTTTTTGATGATGACAAACATAAGTATTTAAAAAGATCAATTGTTGTTAACTTAATTAACAGGTTGACTCTTAGAGATTCTGAGTTTTGTACGCTCAGACTCCCCCTGAGTCTGATATTCTTTAAGGTGAGGTTTGTAAGCTCCCCCTAAGTCCTATCCAGGTTAATTAAGTTCATTTTTAAGCTTAATACAGATATCATAGAATGTAGATGAAATTATGTTCTCTGAAATAAAATTTGTTAAGTTTCATTTCATTTTTGGGCTCAGCTTCTGTTAAATACTTTTCTATTACTCCCCCTTTTGTCATCTATTAAAAAGATCAGAAACAGTAAAAATAACATGTATAAAACAAAAGTGAAGAAATAGAAACTTTTATATAAGAGATGGTCAGAAAGGTACAGAGAATCAAAACACTGAAAGCAGGAATTTTAAACATATAACAAGAAAACAAGACAAGGTGTGCAACTAAGGTTTTGGTTGGGGTTGATGCTGTTGCTGTTGGACCAGAGCCATCAGACGCTTGATGTCTTCAGACTGCTTCCTAACAGTTTCTTCCAGAGCCAGTTGTCTCTGAAGAAGATGATCTTCCCTAGCCTTAGCTTCTTCTTGCTGCTTCAGCACCTTTTGCTTCAGCATCTTGAAGACCTTGGAGTCTCTTGTTACATATTCAGATTCAGCAAGAACGGAGCATTAGCCAAAAACAGGGGCTTGTTCTGGAGTTGAGAAGAAGAGTGGGATTCTCGCAAACGTCGTGTCATGGCGCGAGCTTGAATATCACAGCACTTCTGGGCAACACCGTCAAAGAAATTCAATGCTTTGTTCGTGAGATTACACCAGCTTTCTTGATACACAAATGGTAGAAATGGAGTGTTCCGAAGAAGCACCAAACTCTGCATTTCATCATTTAGAGCCACCAGACGTTCATCCAAGTATTCATAATCCAAGATGTCTATGGGGGGTTGGTCAGACATTTGGATTGGTGAGGAGGGTGAGGATTGGTCAGAATCAGTGGTATGGTTTTGTGGTGGTTCAGAATGTGAAGCAGACACAGTGGGTTCAGATTCTGTCACTGGGACAGACTCTGTAGCCACAGTTTCCATTTTAGACCCTGGAATGGTTTCATTTGGAGGTTGGTTTACAGTGGTTTGTTGTTGTTGTTGGTATTCAGGAAGTTCTCCTGAATAATGTTTTTCAAGATTGGAGAGGTCATCCTGTTCGGAGGGTTTGTTTTGTGGTGAAGAGGGTGGTTGTTGTTGGTTGTTTGTTGATGGATTTTCAGTTACCACTTGCTCTTCAGCAGTAGCTGTTAAATCAACAACTTGTGGACTGACTGGGTTTGTGGTTGAGGAGGGTGGAATAGAAGCATCAGGAGCAAGCATATTTAGAGGTTTGATAACAGGTGGTTGGAAGGGATGATTGGCAGGTAGTTTATTACAGATGCCTATCCTCCTTTCACCTAACTCACCTATTGTTTTATAAACATCATCTGACACTTCTTTGTAGGGTTGAGGTTTAGAAGAACGTTTGGATTTTGTAGTGGTAGTTTTGGTTTTGAGGGTTCGTTTGGCCTTGGGTACAGGTATGGATATTTTGAATTTCTGACTTAGAGGTGCATCGTCTAAGTCAGAGTCTGTAGAAGATGAGTTGGAAGTAGAAGGTGGGGGAATTGGATTCTGAGTTACCTTAGATATCTTGGGAACGTCTGAGGCAGCAGCCTCTGAAGCAGCAGCTTCTGATGTAATCCCAGTGACTGATCTTTCTGGGAGAGAAACACTGGTTCGCATTACTGGTGGAGGACCAGCAGCTCCTGAAGCAGTAGCTTCTGATGCAGTCCCTGTGACTGATCTCTCTGGGAGAGAAACACTTGTCCGCATTACTGGTGGAGAACCAGCAGCTACTGAAGCATTCTCTTGAGGGACAGCATCTGAGGTAACAGCTTCAGAAGTCCTTGAAGTTTCTTGCAGAACCTGCTGAGCTCCCTTCATAGCACTTTCTTCCAGCTTCTTGGCCAAATTTTGAGCCTCAATAACCTTCTCAATGAGATGTTGATCTTCATCATGATCAATGCCTATAGCTTCCAGAGCCTTGTCTCTATCAATCCGGTATTGGGCTTCTAACCTCTTTTTCTCATTCTTGAGGTTCTGATAGTGCTCTTCAGTCCTCTTCTGCTGTTCAGGAGTGGGTTCAAACATGGACATTACAATCTCCCCAGTTGCTAGCCTCTTGAGTGGTCTTACAGTCTCAACAAAGCCAGCTTCTTTTTCCTCCTGGGCTCGTTGATACCTTTCCTCCATGTCTGCATCAGCCTTACCTCTTTTCCTCTTTGGAGTAGTTACAGTTCCAAAGGTAGTTGCCTGAGTGTTAGCAGCCTTCTGCTTTCTGGCCACTGCAACTTCAGATTTCCTCTGAGTCTCTCCAGATTCCTTAGCAAAAGCTGCTAGATAAGCAGATAAAGCTTCAGGATTGTTCTCTTTAAGAACAGAAGGAAAATTTCTGATGAATGGAAGAGGGGCTTCAGACTCCTTTAAATCCTTTGAATCAATGCAGATTGACGTAATAGCCTTCATGTTGAAGAGGGATGTGCCATTTATCATCCTTCCAGTAGAGACACCCAGCACTCTGTCTGACCCCAGATTGAATGTCTCCAGAGTCCTCAGTAGACCTCCTTGATAGAAGATTTCAGAGAGAAGTCTTCCACAAGGGATTTGTTTCCTTTTTCCTTTATAGGCTTCCTTGACAGCCCAGCATAAATGATGTATGATATATCTTGGAAGATTTATTGGTTGACATCCAGCCAAGAAATACAGCACCAGTTTATGATTAGAGTTAGGTTGATCAGCACCTCCTCCCTTCTGGAAGAAGCACTCATTCAAAATCTTCAGAAGCACCCTGTGCTCAATGTTCATTTCAACCAACCTGGTTGCAGGGTTTCCTTTCAGCAGCAGTCTTGTAAAGCTGTCCAGCATAGCATCTTTACTGCTGACGTTCCATTGGAACCTTCCTTCCAAAGGCATCCTGCATGCCTGAGCAATCACCCCTTCAGTGATAGATACAGGGATACCCATCACAGCAGACTTGATTTCAAGGCCATGAAAAGGTTCAAGACCCATTTCTTTTCTTGTTTTGCCTCTCAAAGAGGGGTTTCTTGACACAGCTTCCCTTTCTTGTGCCTTGGCTGAATCAACATCAAAAACTTCAGCTCTAATCCAGAATTCCTTTACCAGATTCACATAAGTTGGACCGTTTAGCATTTGAAAGTAATCAGCCATCCTCTGAGCAGAGATAAACGCCTCCATATCAACCTTGTTTCTCTTCAAAGAGGCGAAATCCACCGGTGATTCGATTTGAACAACCAACGAATCCATTGGAAGAGGAACGGTTACAGGTTTAATGGAGATGTTTGATTTAGAACTTGAACCGCTTGTAGACGAAGCCATTTGCAGAAGATGAAGTTTGGGGGTTTTGCGTTTCTAAGTTTGAGAGAAGAGAGAAAGTTGATTTTCGATTGAAACCGCTTAAGACTTAAAAGTGTAGGAAAGTGAGTGAGTAGTGTGTGTTTGGTATTTATAGTGATTTGAAAAAAAAAAATTAACTCTTCACATTCAGAAGGAATAGCCAAACATGCGTATTAATGACTTGAGGGGCGCGAAAAATATTGAGAAAGAAAAACCATCATTGCCCTTAAAAAGCGTTGTTTCCCAATGCAGATAGACGTGTCAGAAGCCTACACAAAACAACTTTAACCTTTCCACTTCCCAGTACTTTCAGAGTCACAAAAAGATTCCTTTACAGAGTCTGATAATTTTCTCAGAGGCTGAGTCTTTTCAGATTCTCCTAGGAGAGTCTGAAACTTCTTCAGCGTCTGATAATTTTCAGAGTCTGATTTTTCATTCAGAGTCAAACGTTACTCAGAGACAAAATGCATGTTCAAATTTTTCTTTATAAAATCGAATCTTTCAACGGTTAAGGGTTTTGTAAAGATATCAGCCCACTGATGTTCAGTATCAATGAATTGAATATCTAATATTCCCTTTTGAACATAGTCTCTGATAAAATGATGTTTGATTTCAATGTGTTTGGCTCTTGAATGAAGAATAGGCTTTTTAGATAGACAAATAGCAGCAGTATTGTCACAATAAATTAGGATACAGTTTTCAGTTATTTGGTAGTCTTCTAACTGATGTTTCATCCAAAGCAGTTGTGTGCAACAACAAGCAGCTGAGATGTATTCTGCTTCTGCTGTTGACAAAGCAATAGTTGCTTGTCTCTTACTGGCCCAGGATATCAGATTCTCACCAAGAAACTGACAGTTTCCACTGGTTGATTTTCTTTCAATCCTGGCACCAGCATAGTCTGTTGGAACAAAGGGTGTTTCACAAGTATACCACTTAAGTTTTGATGATAACAAAGTATTAAAAATTATCAATTGGATATGCTAAACATTTATTCAAGTGTGCAGGACCATTATCAAAGTTTTATTTACAAAAGGTTCTAATTGGATAAATTAAAGAGCAAAGGAAATTTAAACTGAAGCTTGAAGAACATCTGACTGAAAGTGCTCCTGGAAATTCAGAGTCAGAACGCGTCTGAAGAAAGAGCTTCTGAAGATGACGTCATCAGAAGCAAGTTCATCAGAGGCAGACTCATCAAAAGCAAATGATATCCAGAAGCAAAGATTCTTTAGACACTAAGAAGCGTTGACAAAGGCAATGTACGAAAAGTACAACCACCAACTCTGCACAGTGTCTTCTATACACGACAAGAATAACAGTAACTGTAGCAGAAACTTTTCCATATTTGATGGAATGGATTTGAATTTGATTTCATTATACAAGCCTCAAATCAAGCAAAGGATCAAAGGTGTCAAATCAGCTTCGGTAAAGAAAAAGTGATGAGCTGGCATTTTTCCAACGTCTCTCAAACTCTCTATAAATAGAGATGAAGACATAAAGAAGAATGTTGAACAACAATATACATACACGCGAATTGAGTTCTTCTCTCAGATTCTAAGTCGCAAACACTGCTCATCAACAACTTAGAAAATTCTTACAAAAGCTCACATTTTAGAATTTCTAAGTATCTAAGAAAACAGAGTCTGTTCTGTTTCATTTTGTATTGTGAATACCTCTGATAGTATATCAAGTATTCAAAACTCTTTTCAATTCTCTGTAATTGTTTTTTAAAGTCTTTTGCTTGTGTGCTTGAGCATCTGAAGTCTCATTCTTGTGTGATTGAGCAAAGGAAGTCTCTTACTTGTGTGTTTGAGCAACTTGTAATTTGATATTACATTTTAGTGAAACTCTCCTTGGAAGTGCAAGGGGGACAGGACTACTTCCGGTTTGTGGAAGGAACCTGTATAAAATTGCTTGTGTCTTCTTTCTTTCTTGCATCTGTTCTTTATTCCACTGCTAAGACTCTGAACTCTGATCAGAGTCTGAACTCCATCAGACTCTGTATCCTGAGAACAGTGTTATTTTTACGTAAGAAAGAAACGTTTTTGAAAACACAATTCAACCCCCCTTTCTTGTGTTTTTCCCACCTTCAGTTGGTATCAGAGCTTCAGCTCTGTAGTTAGCACTTAACCATGTTACAGTAAACGATCGGTGAAAAACATGTCTGGGGATGAAGCTTCTGCATCTGCATCTGGTTCTGGTTTTGGTTCTGGAGCTGCTGTGCAGTATGACTATAGCAATATCAACAAAAGTGAAAGATCTTCAAATCACAACAAACCTCCTATGTTTAATGGTGATCCTGAAATGTTTTCTTGGTGGAAAACCAAGATGTATAGTCATATCATGGGAATGGATGAAGAGTTGTGGGATGTTCTTGAAGATGGTGTTGGTGATCTGAGGTTAGATGAACAAGGAGCTGCTCTTGATAGGAAAGCTCACACTCCTGAGCAGAAAAAGCTTTATAAGAAACATCATACGATCAGAGACATTCTTGTGGCTGCCTTGCCTCATAAAGAGTACTTAAAGATGAGGGACAAATCAACAGCAAAGGCTATGTTCACCTCATTGTGCTCACTTTATGAGGGTAACAAGAAAGTCAGAGAGGCCAAGGCTACTATGCTTGTTCATCAGTATGAGTTGTTCAGAATGAAGGAGGATGAAAACATTGAGACCATGTACTCAAGGTTTCAGACTCTTGTTTCTGGACTTCAGATTCTGAAGAAAAGCTACTTAACGTCTGATCATGTGAACAAGATTCTGAGAAGTTTACCTGCAAAGTGGAGACCAAAAGTGACAGCCATTGAGGAAGCTAAAGATTTAAACACTTTGAGTGTTGAGGATCTCATAAGCTCCTTGAAATGTCATGAAATAGGTCTTAATGAGCAAGAACCTGTCAAGAAGTCCAAGTCCATCGCACTAAAGTCCAGAGGCAAGTCAAGTAAGGCTCTGAAGGCTTTGGAGTCTGAAGAAGAATCTACATCTGAAGATTCTGATGAAGACTCTGAGATTGTACAAGAGATGGCTATGCTCACCAACAGATTACAATACCTTGCTAAGAAGAACAAGAAGTTTATGAACAAAGGTAGTAATCACAAAAGTTCAAGAAAGGAAGATCAGAAAGGTTGCTTCAACTGTAAAAAGGTTGGACACTTCATTGCTGAATGTCCAGACTTGCAGAAAGAGAAATCCAAAGAAAAATCTAAGAAAGCGTTCTTCAAGTCTAACAAGTTCAAGAAGCAATTCAAGAAGAGCTTGATGGCAACTTGGGAAGATCTGGATAATGAGTCTGAGTCTGACAAAGATGATGCTGAAGATGAAGCTAAAATAGCTCTGGCTTTGGTAGCTACTGCTAATAAAGAAGAATCATCTGATGCTGAGTCAAGTACAGATTCTGAAACTGAAACTGAGGTATATTCTAAACTCACCAGATCTGAACTAATTGATTCTCTCAAAGAACTTCTTTGTCATTATGAAAACCAATCCACTGAGTTGAGGAGAGTTAAGCAACGATACAATAAGCTGCTGAAACTCCATGAATCAACTAAGACGGAAATGGAAGCTTTAAAACAAGAAAATTATGACTTGAAAACAATGACTAAGAAGGGTGATAATAAAACCATGACTGAGCAGGATGCTGCTCTTCAGGAGTTTATTAACACAGGAATTGATAGAACCAAAGTTGCATCCATGATTTATAGCATAAATCAGAACAACAAAAAGGGAATTGGTTTCACAGGAGGAAACTCTAGTGAAGTAATTCTGAAACCTTGTTCTGATAACATCAAAGAAGGTCTGAAAACTCATTTTGTGTTTGAATCTGAAAAGACTTATCACTCAAAATCTAAGTCTTCGAATTCAGAGGAATTGACTAAGTCAAAACCTAAGAGTTATAAGACAAAGGTCACGAATGACTCTAAATCAAAAGCTTCAGCGTTACAGATTCTGAAAAGATCAGAACCCATCAAACAGGTTCTGAAGAAAACAGAGTCTGAAACTCAAAAGCCTAGATTTCAGAGAAAAGAAGCTATTTTTACTAAGTCACATTCTAAGACTAAAGGTTCTGAACCCAAAGTCTGGAAGAAGACTGACAAAGAAAAATTCAGACAGAGTACACAAAAGAGATTCAGAACTTCTAGGACTAACCCAAAAGGACCCATGAAAGTATGGGTACCTAAGACACAAATTGTTGATGCTGCAGATATGTCTAAAAGGAAATACAAAGCAGAAGTCCTGGTATCTGGACAGTGGCTGCTCGCGACATATGACGGGAGAAAAGTCTATGTTCCTAACCCTGACCATGAAAGAGGGGGGAACTGTGGGATTTGGAGGAAACCAAACTGGCAAAATCATTGGTACTGGAACAATTGGTAATTCCTCAGTCTCAATCAATAATGTGTGGTTTGTAGATGGACTAAGGCATAACCTACTTAGCATAAGTCAATTTTGTGATAATGGTTATGACGTCTTGTTTAATAAGAACAACTGCACAGTAATCAACATTGATGACCAATCTGTAGTGTTTAAGGGAAAAAGAAAGAACAATGTCTATAAGATAAATTTTTCAGAACTGACTGATCAGAAGGTATTCTGCCTCCTGTCAGTGAGTGATAAGAAATGGCTGTGGCACAGAAGGTTGAGACATGCTAATTGGAGATTAATCTCCAAGCTTAGCAAGTTACAACTTGTCAAAGGGCTACCAGACATTGATTATCACTCAGATGCACTTTGTGGTGCATGTCAGAAGGGAAAAATTGTTAAAACTTCTTTCAAATCTAAAGACATTGTTTCTACCTCTAGACCCTTAGAACTACTCCATATTGATTTATTTGGACCAGTCAGTACTGCATCCATATATGGAAGTAAATATGGATTGGTGATTGTTGATGATTACAGTAGATGGAGTTGGGTTAAGTTTCTCAAATCTAAAGATGATTCATATGATGTGTTCACAAAATTCTGTATTCAAGTCCAATCTGAAAAAGAACTTAAAATTCTAAAAGTCAGAAGTGATCGTGGGGGAGAATTTGAAAATGAGCCATTTGAAATATTTTGTGAAAAATTTGGAATTGTCCATGAATTCTCTTCTCCTAGAACTCCACAACAAAATGGAGTTGTAGAGAGAAAGAATAGGACTGTTCAAGAAATGGCAAGAACCATGATTCATGAAAACAATCTGGCAAAACACTTTTGGGCAGAAGCAGTGAACACATCATGTTATGTTCAGAACCGGATCTACATCAGACCCATCCTGAACAAAACAGCATATGAACTCTTTAAAGATAGGAAACCCAACATTTCTTATTTTCATCAGTTTGGGTGTACTTGTTACATTCTGAACAATAAAGTCTATCTGAAGAAATTTGATGCAAAAGCTCAAAAGGGAATCTTTCTAGGTTACTCTGAGAGATCTAAGGCATACAGACTGTATAACTTGGAAACACTCTGTGTTGAAGAGTCTATACATGTCAAGTTTGATGACAAAGAGCCTGGAAGTCAAATTCCAGAGCAAAGTGAAAATAATGCAGGTTCAGAAGAGTCTGATGATTGTTCAGAACCTGATCAAACTCCAGAGGCACATGAAACTTCAGAAGCTGTGACAGCTCCTGATGTCCCTATTGCTGAAGCTTCTGAAGAAAATCAAGATGATTCACAGCAAGTTATCCAATCCAAAAATTCATTCAAATACAAGTCTTCTCATCCTGAGGATCAGATCATTGGTAGCAAAGAAAGCCCCAGAAGAACTAGATCACATTTCAGACCTGAAGAGTCTGCCCTGGGTCTGCTATCCATGATGGAACCTACTACAGTTGATGAAGCACTAGCTGATGATGGATGGATCTTAGCAATGCAAGATGAGCTCAATCAATTTAAAAGAAATGACGTATGGGATCTTGTATCTAAGCCTGAACACAAGAACATTATTGGAACTAAATGGGTGTTTAGGAACAAGCTGGATGAACAGGGAGAAGTAATCAGAAACAAAGCCAGACTTGTTGCTCAAGGATACAGTCAACAAGAAGGCATTGATTACACTGAAACTTTTGCTCCAGTTGCGAGATTGGAAGCAATCAGGTTACTTCTTTCCTACGCAGTAAATCACAACATAACTTTGTATCAAATGGACGTTAAAAGCGCATTTCTCAATGGAGTCATATCTGAAGAAGTGTTTGTAAAACAACCACCTGGTTTTGAGGATTTACAACATCCTGACCACGTTTATAAGCTAAAGAAATCTCTCTATGGTCTGAAACAAGCTCCCAGAGCTTGGTATGACAGACTGAGTAATTTCTTGCTTAAAAATGATTTTAAAAGAGGACATGTTGATACAACACTCTTCAAGAAGACACTTGAGAAAGACATTCTGATTGTACAAATTTATGTTGATGATATTATTTTTGGTTCAACTAATAGATCTCTTTGCAAGGAATTTTCTAAGATGATGCAGGAAGAATTTGAAATGAGCATGATGGGAGAACTGAAGTTCTTTCTAGGAATTCAGATCAATCAATGCAAAGAAGGAGTGTATGTTCATCAGTCTAAATATACCAAAGAGCTTCTGAAAAAGTTTAAACTTGAAGACTGCAAGGAAATGAACACTCCAATGCATCCTACCTGCACTCTGAACAAAGAAGATCAAGGAACCAAAGTTGATCAAAAGCTGTATCGAGGTATGATTGGTTCTCTGTTGTATCTCACTGCATCTAGACCTGATATTTTGTTCAGTGTCTGCTTGTGTGCAAGATTTCAATCAGATCCTAGAGAATCACATTTAACTGCGGTTAAAAGAATCTTTAGATATCTGAAAGGAACAACTAATTTTGGACTTCTTTACAAGAAATCCTCAGATTATAAGCTAGTTGGATTCTGTGATGCTGACTATGCTGGTGACAGGATTGAAAGAAAATCAACCAGTGGAAACTGTCAGTTTCTTGGTGAGAATCTGATATCCTGGGCCAGTAAGAGACAAGCAACTATTGCTTTGTCAACAGCAGAAGCAGAATACATCTCAGCTGCTAGTTGTTGCACACAACTGCTTTGGATGAAACATCAGTTAGAAGACTACCAAATAACTGAAAACTGTATCCCAATTTATTGTGACAATACTGCTGCTATTTGTCTATCTAAAAATCATATTCTTCATTCAAGAGCCAAACACATTGAAATCAAAAATCATTTTATCAGAGACTATGTTCAAAAGGGAATATTAGATATTCAATTCATTGATACTGAACATCAGTGGGCTGATATCTTTACAAAACCCTTAACCGTTGAAAGATTCGATTTTATAAAGAAAAATTTGAACATGCATTTTGTCTCTGAGTAACGTTTGACTCTGAATGAAAAATCAGACTCTGAAAATTATCAGACGCTGAAGAAGTTTCAGACTCTCCTAGGAGAATCTGAAAAGACTCAGCCTCTGAGAAAATTATCAGACTCTGTAAAGGAATCTTTTTGTGACTCTGAAAGTACTGGGAAGTGGAAAGGTTAAAGTTGTTTTGTGTAGGCTTCTGACACGTCTATCTGCATTGGGAAACAACGCTTTTTAAGGGCAATGATGGTTTTTCTTTCTCAATATTTTTCGCGCCCCTCAAGTCATTAATACGCATGTTTGGCTATTCCTTCTGAATGTGAAGAGTTAATTTTTTTTTTTCAAATCACTATAAATACCAAACACACACTACTCACTCACTTTCCTACACTTTTAAGTCTTAAGCGGTTTCAATCGAAAATCAACTTTCTCTCTTCTCTCAAACTTAGAAACGCAAAACCCCCAAACTTCATCTTCTTCAAATGGCTTCGTCTACAAGCGGTTCAAGTTCTAAATCAAACATCTCCATTAAACCTGTAACCGTTCCTCTTCCAATGGATTCGTTGGTTGTTCAAATCGAATCACCGGTGGATTTCGCCTCTTTGAAGAGAAACAAGGTTGATATGGAGGCGTTTATCTCTGCTCAGAGGATGGCTGATTACTTTCAAATGCTAAACGGTCCAACTTATGTGAATCTGGTAAAGGAATTCTGGATTAGAGCTGAAGTTTTTGATGTTGATTCAGCCAAGGCACAAGAAAGGGAAGCTGTGTCAAGAAACCCCTCTTTGAGAGGCAAAACAAGAAAAGAAATGGGTCTTGAACCTTTTCATGGCCTTGAAATCAAGTCTGCTGTGATGGGTATCCCTGTATCTATCACTGAAGGGGTGATTGCTCAGGCATGCAGGATGCCTTTGGAAGGAAGGTTCCAATGGAACGTCAGCAATAAAGATGCTATGCTGGACAGCTTTACAAGACTGCTGCTGAAAGGAAACCCTGCAACCAGGTTGGTTGAAATGAACATTGAGCACAGGGTGCTTCTGAAGATTTTGAATGAGTGCTTCTTCCAGAAGGGAGGAGGTGTTGATCAACCTAACTCTGATCATAAACTGGTGCTGTATTTCTTGGCTGGATGTCAACCAATAAATCTTCCAAGATATATCATGCATCATTTATGCTGGGCTGTCAAGGAAGCCTATAAAGGAAAAAGGAAACAAATCCCTTGTGGAAGACTTCTCTCTGAAATCTTCTATCAAGGAGGTCTACTGAGGACTCTGGAGACATTCAATCTGGGGTCAGACAGAGTGCTGGGTGTCTCTACTGGAAGGATGATAAATGGCACATCCCTCTTCAACATGAAGGCTATTACGTCAATCTGCATTGATTCAAAGGATTTGAAGGAGTCTGAAGCCCCTCTTCCATTCATCAGAAATTTTCCTTCTGTTCTTAAAGAGAACAATCCTGAAGCTTTATCTGCTTATCTAGCAGCTTTTGCTAAGGAATCTGGAGAGACTCAGAGGAAATCTGAAGTTGCAGTGGCCAGAAAGCAGAAGGCTGCTAACACTCAGGCAACTACCTTTGGAACTGTAACTACTCCAAAGAGGAAAAGAGGTAAGGCTGATGCAGACATGGAGGAAAGGTATCAACGAGCCCAGGAGGAAAAAGAAGCTGGCTTTGTTGAGACTGTAAGACCACTCAAGAGGCTAGCAACTGGGGAGATTGTAATGTCCATGTTTGAACCCACTCCTGAACAGCAGAAGAGGACTGAAGAGCACTATCAGAACCTCAAGAATGAGAAAAAGAGGTTAGAAGCCCAATACCGGATTGATAGAGACAAGGCTCTGGAAGCTATAGGCATTGATCATGATGAAGATCAACATCTCATTGAGAAGGTTATTGAGGCTCAAAATTTGGCCAAGAAGCTGGAAGAAAGTGCTATGAAGGGAGCTCAGCAGGTTCTGCAAGAAACTTCAAGGACTTCTGAAGCTGTTACCTCAGATGCTGTCCCTCAAGAGAATGCTTCAATAGCTGCTGGTTCTCCACCAGTAATGCGGACAAGTGTTTCTCTCCCAGAGAGATCAGTCACAGGGACTGCATCAGAAGCTACTGCTTCAGGAGCTGCTGGTCCTCCACCAGTAATGCGAACCAGTGTTTCTCTCCCAGAAAGATCAGTCACTGGGATTACATCAGAAGCTGCTGCTTCAGAGGCTGCTGCCTCAGACGTTCCCAAGATATCTAAGGTAACTCAGAATCCAATTCCCCCACCTTCTACTTCCAACTCATCTTCTACAGACTCTGACTTAGACGATGCACCTCTAAGTCAGAAATTCAAAATATCCATACCTGTACCCAAGGCCAAACGAACCCTCAAAACCAAAACTACCACTACAAAATCCAAACCTTCTTCTAAACCTCAACCCTACAAAGAAGTGTCAGATGATGTTTATAAAACAATAGGTGAGTTAGGTGAAAGGAGGATAGGCATCTGTAATAAACTACCTGCCAATCATCCCTTCCAACCACCTGTTATCAAACCTCTAAATATGCTTGCTCCTGATGCTTCTATTCCACCCTCCCCAACCACAAACCCAGACAGTCCACAAGTTGTTGATTTAACAGCTACTGCTGAAGAGCAAGTGGTAACTGAAAATCTATCAACAAACAACCAACAACAACCACCCTCTTCACCACAAAACAAACCCACAGAACAGGATGATCTCTCCAATCTTGAAAAACATTATTCAGGAGAACTTCCTGAATACCAACAACAACAACAAACCAGTGTCAACCAACCCCCAAATGAAACCATTCCAGAATCTGAAATGGAAACTGTGGCTACAGAGTCTGTCCCAGTGACAGAATCTGAACCCACTGTGTCTGCTTCACATTCTGAACCACCACAAAACCATACCACTGATTCTGACCAATCCTCACCCTCCTCACCAATCCAAATGTCTGACCAACCCCCCATAGACATCTTGGATTCTGAATACCTGGATGAACGTCTGGTGGCTCTAAATGATGAAATGCAGAGTTTGGTGCTTCTTCGGAACACTCCATTTCTACCATTTGTGTATCAAGAAAGCTGGTGTAATCTCACGAACAAAGCATTAAATTTCTTTGATGGTGTTGCCCAGAAGTGTTGTGATATTCAAGCTCGCGCCATGACACGACGTTTGCGAGAATCCCACTCTTCTTCTCAACTCCAGAACAAGCCCCTGTTTTTGGCTAATGCTCCGTTCTATGCTGAATCTGAATATGTAACAAGAGACTCCAAGGTCTTCAAGATGCTGAAGCAAAAGGTGCTGAAGCAGCAAGAAGAAGCTAAGGCTAGGGAAGATCACCTTCTTCAGAGACAACTGGCTCTGGAAGAAACTGTTAGGAAACAGTCTGAAGACATCAAGCGTCTGATGGCTCTGGTCCAACAGCAACAGCAACAGCAACAGCATCAACCCCAACCAAACCCTTAGTTGCACACCTTGTCTTGTTTTCTTGTTATATGTTTAAATTGCCTGCTTTCAGTGTTTTGATACTCTGTACCTTTCTGACCATCTCTTATATAAAAGTTTCTATTTCTTCACTTTTGTTTTATACATGTTATTTTTACTGTTTCTGATCTTTTTAATAGATGACAAAAGGGGGAGTAATAAAAAAGTATTTAACAGAAGCTGAGCCCAAAAATGAAATAAAACTTAACAAATTTTATTTCAGAGAACATAATTTCATCTACATTCTATGATATCTGTATTAAGCTTAAAAATGAACTTAATTAACCTGGATAGGACTTAGGGGAAGCTTACAAACCTCACCTTAAAGAATATCAGACTCAGGGGGAGTCTGAGCTTACAAAACTCAGAATCTCTAAGAGTCAACCTGTTAATTAAGTTAACAACAATTGATCTTTTTAAATACTTATGTTTGTCATCATCAAAAAGGGGGAGATTGTTGGAACAAAGGGTGTTTCACAAGTATACCACTTAAGTTTTGATGATAACAAAGTATTAAAAATTATCAATTGGATATGCTAAACATTTATTCAAGTGTGCAGGACCATTATCAAAGTTTTATTTACAAAAGGTTCTAATTGGATAAATTAAAGAGCAAAGGAAATTTAGACTGAAGCTTGAAGAACATCTGACTGAAAGTGCTCCTGGAAATTCAGAGTCAGAATGCGTCTGAAGAAAGAGCTTCTGAAGATGACGTCATCAGAAGCAAGTTCATCAGAGGCAGACTCATCAGAAGCAAATGATATCCAGAAGCAAAGATTCTTCAGACACTAAGAAGCGTTGACAAAGGCAATGTACGAAAAGTACAACCACTATGCCTACGTTTGTCCCTGCAACCACCAACTCTGCACAGTGTCTTCTATACACGACAAGAATAACAGTAACTGTAGCAGAAACTTTTCCATATTTGATGGAATGGATTTGAATTTGATTTCATTATACAAGCCTCAAATCAAGCAAAGGATCAAAGGTGTCAAATCAGCTTCGGTAAAGAAAAAGTGATGAGCTGCATTTTTCCAACGTCTCTCAAACTCTCTATAAATAGAGATGAAGACATGAAGAAGAATGTTGAACAACAATATACATACACGCGAATTGAGTTCTTCTCTCAGATTCTAAGTCGCAAACACTGCTCATCAACAACTTAGAAAATTCTTACAAAAGCTCACATTTTAGAATTTCTAAGTATCTAAGAAAACAGAGTCTGTTCTGTTTCATTTTGTATTGTGAATACCTCTGATAGTATATCAAGTATTCAAAACTCTTTTCAATTCTCTGTAATTGTTTTTTAAAGTCTCTTCCTTGTGTGCTTGAGCATCTGAAGTCTCATTCTTGTGTGATTGAGCAAAGGAAGTCTCTTACTTGTGTGTTTGAGCAACTTGTAATTTGATATTACATTTTAGTGAAACTCTCTTTGGAAGTGCAAGGGGGACAGGACTACTTCCGGTTTGTGGAAGAAACCTGTATAAAATTGCTTGTGTCTTCTTTCTTTCTTGCATCTGTTCTTTATTCCGCTGCTAAGACTCTGAACTCTGATCAGAGTCTGAACTCCATCAGACTCTGTATCCTGAGAACAATGTTATTTTTCGTAAGAAAGAAACGTTTTTGAAAACACAATTCAACCCCCCCTTCTTGTGTTTTTCCCACCTTCATAGTCAGCATCACAGAATCCAACTAGCTTATAATCTGAGGATTTCTTGTAAAGAAGTCCAAGATTAGTTGTTCCTTTCAGATATCTAAAGATTCTTTTAACCGCAGTTAAATGTGATTCTCTAGGATCTGATTGAAATCTTGCACACAAGCAGACACTGAACAAAATATCAGGTCTAGATGCAGTGAGATACAACAGAGAACCAATCATACCTCGATACAGCTTTTGATCAACTTTGGTTCCTTGATCTTCTTTGTTCAGAGTACAGGTAGGATGCATTGGAGTGTTCATTTCCTTGCAGTCTTTAAGTTTAAACTTTTTCAGAAGCTCTTTGGTATATTTAGACTGATGAACATACACTCCTTCTTTGCATTGATTGATCTGAATTCCTAGAAAGAACTTCAGTTCTCCCATCATGCTCATTTCAAATTCTTCCTGCATCATCTTAGAAAATTCCTTGCAAAGAGATCTATTAGTTGAACCAAAAATAATATCATCAACATAAATTTGTACAATCAGAATGTCTTTCTCAAGTGTCTTCTTGAAGAGTGTTGTATCAACCTGTCCTCTTTTAAAATCATTTTTAAGTAAGAAGTTACTCAGTCTGTCATACCAAGCTCTGGGAGCTTGTTTCAAACCATAGAGAGATTTCTTTAGCTTATAAACATGGTCAGGATGTTTTAAATCCTCAAAACCAGGTGGTTGTTTTACAAACACTTCTTCAGATATGACTCCATTGAGAAATGCACTTTTAACGTCCATTTGATACAAGGTTATGTTGTGATTTACTGCGTAGGAAAGAAGTAACCTGATTGCTTCCAATCTCGCAACTGGAGCAAAAGTTTCAGTGTAATCAATGCCTTCTTGTTGACTGTATCCTTGAGCAACAAGTCTGGCTTTGTTTCTGATTACAATCTCAGAGTCTTCATCAGAATCTTCAGATGTAGATTCTTCTTCAGACTCCAAAGCCTTCAGAGCCTTACTTGACTTGCCTCTGGACTTTAGTGCGATGGACTTGGACTTCTTGACAGGTTCTTGCTCATTAAGACCTATTTCATGACATTTCAAGGAGCTTATGAGATCCTCAACACTCAAAGTGTTTAAATCTTTAGCTTCCTCAATGGCTGTCACTTTTGGTCTCCACTTTGCAGGTAAACTTCTCAGAATCCTGTTCACATGATCAGACGTTACGTAGCTTTTCTTCAGAATCTGAAGTCCAGAAACAAGAGTCTGAAACCTTGAGTACATGGTCTCAATGTTTTCATCCTCCTTCATTCTGAACAACTCATACTGATGAACAAGCATAGTAGCCTTGGCCTCTCTGACTTTCTTGTTACCCTCATAAAGTGAGCACAATGAGGTGAACATAGCCTTTGCTGTTGATTTGTCACTCATCTTTAAGTACTCTTTATGAGGCAAGGCAGCCACAAGAATGCCTCTGATCGTATGATGTTTCTTATAAAGTTTTTTCTGCTCAGGAGTGTGAGCTTTCCTATCAAGAGCAGCTCCTTCTTCATCTAACCTCAGATCACCAACACCATCTTCAAGAACATCCCACAACTCTTCATCCATTCCCATGATATGACTATACATCTTGGTTTTCCACCAAGAAAACATTTTAGGATCACCATTAAACATAGGAGGTTTGTTGTGATTTGAAGATCTTTCACTTTTGTTGATATTGCTATAGTCATACTGCACAGCAGCTCCAGAACCAAAACCAGAACCAGATGCAGATGCAGAAGCTTCATCCCCAGACATGTTTTTCACCGATCGTTTACTGTAACATGGTTAAGTGCTAACTACAGAGCTGAAGCTCTGATACCAACTGAAGGTGGGAAAAACACAAGAAAGGGGGGTTGAATTGTGTTTTCAAAAACGTTTCTTTCTTACGTAAAAATAACACTGTTCTCAGGATACAGAGTCTGATGGAGTTCAGACTCTGATCAGAGTTCAGAGTCTTAGCAGCGGAATAAAGAACAGATGCAAGAAAGAAAGAAGACACAAGCAATTTTATACAGGTTCCTTCCACAAACCGGAAGTAGTCCTGTCCCCCTTGCACTTCCAAGGAGAGTTTCACTAAAATGTAATATCAAATTACAAGTTGCTCAAACACACAAGTAAGAGACTTCCTTTGCTCAATCACACAAGAATGAGACTTCAGATGCTCAAGCGCACAAGCAAGAGACTTTAAAACAATTACAAAGAATTGAAAAGAGTTTTGAATACTTGATATACTATCAGAGGTATTCACAAGACAAAACGAAACAGAACAGACTCTGTTTTCTTAGATACTTAGAAATTCTAAAATGTAAGCTTTTGTAAGAATTATCTAAGTTGTTGATGAGCAGTGTTTGCGACTTAGAATTTGAGAGAAGAACTCAATTCGCGTGTATGTATATTGTTGTTTAACATTCTTCTTCATGTCTTCATCTCTATTTATAGAGAGTTTGAGAGACGTTGGAAAACTGCCAGCTCATCACTTTTTCTTTACCGAAGCTGATTTGACACCTTTGATCCTTTGCTTGATTTGAGGCTTGTACAATGAGATCAAATTCAAATCCATTCCATCAAATATGGAAAAGTTTCTGCTACAGTTACTGTTATTTTTGTCGTGTATAGAAGACACTGTGCAGAGTTGGTGGTTGCAGGGACAAACGTAGGCATAGTGGTTGTACTTTTCGTACATTGCCTTTGTCAACGCTTCTTAGTGTCTGAAGAATCTTTGCTTCTGGATACCATTTGCTTCTAATGAGTCTGCCTCTGATGAACTTGCTTCTGATGACGTCATCTTCAGAAGCTCTTTCTTCAGACGCATTCTGACTCTGATTTTCCAGGAGCGCTTTCAGTCAGATGTTCTTCAAGCTTCAGTCGAAAATTTCCTTAGCTCCTTAATTTATTCAAACAGAACCTCTTGTAAATAAAACTTGATAATAGTCTTGTACACTTGAATAAATGTTTAGCATATCCAATTGATAATTTTTAATACCTGGTTATCATCAAAACTTAAGTGGTATACTTGTGAAACACCCTTTGTTCCAACAGCCTCCACTGAGAACCCGCAACACAATCTCATCAAGGGCAGAATTTGAAGAGGCACATACAAGAATTCTTACATGATACTTACGAGTTGAAGTTACAGCTTCAGGTTTCTGATCACACCCATGATTATTAGACATTATTTTGTAAAACCAAGAAACTTATCTAATGAATTGTAAAGTATTTACTAATTCATTTCCAGCAGTTGGGAAAAAACCATCATCACCATCTTTTGGCATCAGACTATCCCTTGGATTGATGCCAAGTAACCATGGAGATGCTAATCTCCAATGTCTATGTCTGCAAAAGAAAAAACAACAGAAAATTGTATAAAAAATAAAAATTAAAAAAACTTCTATCAAGATATAATATATTTAGTACAAGACACTAACAAAGCTATTATAACAACCATCTTTGTTCTCTTTTGATTAGTATGGTCTAATGGTAGAAATGGTCAGCATCGTAAATTGATTCTTAAACAAATAAAACAGAGGATGGTAATACATTACAAATTTACAACGGAATAACAAGAGAGCTGACAAACTAAATCCAATCGAGAAGATGAAAGCAGAATGAGTGTATCATATAATAGGAACATATTATAAGATCATTACTTGTGCAACACTGTCTAAAAAATACCAAGATGAAAGAGGGAGCCATTTTGCATAAGGAATACTAACTAGCAAGAAGGCCAGAATCAACTTTATCAGTGTGGAAATTGACTGGCATAAGAATATGACATCATTCAAAATTTCGAACACTCGACCAAATAATGTTGACTTGTTAGTTAGAACATAAAACATGGATACCATAAGACACAGGAGGATAAAAGTTTGAAAATTATAGGACATGCAATGAAAAATGGAACATGTAAAATTGAGAAATGATATTTGTACAACCATTTTGTGACAACTTTTGAACAACTTTCTCTCTCATACTCACATTATGTTCTTAGTCTCTCTCTTCCTTTTTCTCTCTCTTTTGTTTTTGACCAATAAGAAGAGAGAAAAAGAAGGTTGTCATAAAATTTGTCATCAAATGGTTGTACAAATATCATTATTCTATAAAATCATCATAACTCATACTCTTCACTCAAAAGAAATAATTAATGTTTTAAAAGAGGGCAAGAATCAGTGTATACATAAGAAATACAATAAATTATCTAATTATTGTGGTATTCTGGTTCCTATTTGTTTTGGAATAAAAGTTCAGGAAAAAATTGAACCTGTAGCTTGTAATGTATCCAAATTGAACCTGAAGTGCTCGGCATGAGTACAACTTTTTACTTTGAAGTGATCATGCCTCCTTAAACAAGTATCCAATAATCGACCATTTAGCCTTCTACTTTAAGCAAAGTGTCTTACTAAATAACAACCTACTTAATATTTTAATTCAAATATTTTCATTGGACTGGGGAAAATTCTAAATTAAATTTAAGGATGTCTTACTTCTCTCTCATTTATCCTTGGACAATGCAGATATCAAACAAATGATTTAATAACATAAAAGACTGATAATAAAGCCCTCAGTTTTAAATAATCTTCCAAGCTTCATGTGATGCAATGTAAAGTTGAACCAACTAATATGAAGAGAAACCAAGAAAAATGCACTTAGTTACAGCTAGTTTCTTGATACTTATATTTACAATAAATACTGGTTTTTGCTCTTATTGCATTTCCAATTTGATTCAAAACCATTTCGAATATGAATTACTGGAAAATAAGTACAGCCACAGAGCTAACATGTATCATAGTAGTTAATAGCGGCCAATAGCGGCGCTATAGCGGCCGCGCGGTGCGGTACCGGAGCGCTATGCAATAAGCCATAGCGTTGCGGTATGAGATAGCGGCGCAACGCTACGTAGCGGTGTTGCAGTTTTGAACCGCTATTTCATTTTAAGTGAAAATACAAGATTGTCCTTGGTTTAAAAAAAAAACAAGGGTATTTTTGACATTTTCATCAAACCCTAAATCTTCAGCTTTTCTCTTCCTTCTTTCATTCTTACCCTAAACGGTGCCTTTCATCTTCTCACCCTAAACGCATCTTCTCTCAAAAAACGAACGATCTATACATCTTCTCACCGTAAAACGCCGTCGTCACACCGTCATCCACCGTCGTTCCTCGCCGCCTCCATTCCTCAGGTTTGTAACTTCTTGACCTCGTGTTTGCTCTCTTCTATAGAAAAACCATCCTCTGTGTTTTGTTCATCCTCTGTTTTGTTCATAAACATATCACAAACATCCTCTGTTTTGTTCATAAACATATCACAAACATCCTCTGTTTTCTTCATCCTCTATTTTGCTCTCTATGTTTCTTTATTTTTGTTGGTTTTGTGGACAACACAGCCATGGCAGCAACAGGTTCTGGTGTTCAATCAAACTGTGTTTGTTGACTCATGTGTTCAAAGACATAGACGGACTGGTGATAATCTCGACATTGCTTGGCAGTTTAATCATTGGAAGGATTTGAATGATAAGAAAAATATTTATTTTGGTGGTTTGTAACTTTGAATGATTTATGAATGATTATGAGTAAAAGCTTTCATAAGATTTAGGTGTTTTGTATGATTTATGAATGTGTCATGAGATTTGAATGTTATATTTAATTTTATATTAGATATATGTTTGTTTATAATTTATAGTATTATTTATATAATTTGTCCAAAAAGTTATGAAATAGCGGTCATAGCGCTATGCGCTATCCCGCTATAGCATTTTTGAGGTCGGCCGCTACGCGCCGCTATCCGCTATTAACTACTATGACATGTATAACACAAGAAGCCAGAAGAAACCAAGAATGAAAAGAGAAGATCAGATTGATGTCTCATGAATAGAATAAAATTATTTTAAAAATGTCTCAATATGGAAATAAAAAGAACAAGCCAGTCCATAATTAGAATAACAGGAGAAAACCAAAATCCATGAAAGCTAAGTTTTCTTGGGTAAATTAAAGTGCAGATATTGTCAAAACAAAACTTACTTCTCCTCGATTGGCAATTGTGGCACCTGCTTTAGCTCGAAGGTCCCGTTCCTAAAAAGTAAATAAAATAAAAATAAATATATAACAGAGAAATATAATGCAAAAATGTGAGATTATATAGCTAACGTACTTAAGGCATGCTTTGTAGAAGAGAAAATTGCTTCAAAATTTCACCTCTACTAGAAATGCTCTTAAGATAACATCTTTGCTCAAGACAAAATAACAATAGAAGCCAGAAGTAGATGTAGTAGTCATAAAAGAATGAGAAATATATAAAGATCTTATACTTACTTTGACTGTACCCTCATTGGTGTTGCATGTAAAATAGTACTTAGAATCCCAAGTATGGTCTGAGTCTTCCCAGTACCCGGACGCCCCTAAAATGAGTTGGTTAGATTCAATTATTTGTTTTTTGAAAAGGTTGTAACTACACATTGATAAATGAAGACAGAAGCATAAAAATATCAAGCAAGGGGATAATGCATGTCGGATGGAAATTACATAACCAAGTACATTATCAAGAAATAGGACCTCCCAATATACTATAGATGAACATCATAACCTATGGTGGTAATAAATAACAAACTCACACCCAACAACTGTTGCGCAAGCTTTGTCTTATAAGAAATACAAAAGGAAAACAATAAATTAGATCTCTCACAAGAACTGAACCAAATCATGGGCCAACCAATCTGTTTCTTAGAACGCTAAAAACTGTCAGATTGATCTTTTTTCAGGTCAAAAATAAAATTTGAACTAATTTCCCTTTTTCCTTAAGCTTTAAAACTCATGTTATTTCCCCAAAAAAATCAAGGGGGGGGGAGGGGGGGGGGAAATGGTTGCAAGACTCCCAACAATAACAAACCAGTCTTAAGACAAGAATTCAATATAAACATAACGTATCACATAAAACCAAAGGGAAGCATGCAAAAAATTAAAAGAATTTCACTGCAGAAGCAAGGCACACAGACAAACCTGTATCAGAACAAAGGCTTTTGATAATAGACCAGCCTGCAACAGGAAAATAAAAAAATTCTCTGGAATTAATAAATGGTACATGAGCTTTGAAATCTACACTCCAATAAATGCCTTGATGAATTATGCATCAAATAAAAAAGAGGAAAATCTTCATGAGAAAGTGAAGAGTGACAATTGACCAAAAGTTTTAATTTCTTTATCATTTGAAGGGTGTGATCAACTATCCCTCTGCCATCAACTAGGCCGGCTCATTTTTCACTCAATATAAGACTGAATATATGCGTGAGCATCAAAATAAAAAGCTAAAAAAGTTAACTGTTGCAGAAGTTAATTTTGACAAAATATGATGTTGTTCAAACGTTAAAATGTACTCGAACACTGCATCCAAACAGACAACATCTTTTAATGTTGGGACTGAAAAAGTCAAAGTCAAGGCCTTTAACAGTGACAAGTGCAAGTGAAATTTCAAACATGTACAGAAGAAAGACAACATTTAACAAGAAACATGTTGAGAGTATAGACAGAACTTTGAAAAGGAGAAAAGAGAAATATAAGACTATATAATAATTTATTCACGTTAATACACATGAAGTCATATGTGACATATTTTAAGCATAACAACATCCTTAATGAAATGCCAAATCCCAACTTGACAATATGCAATCTTAATTAATTTCCAGACATTCATTTATTGTTTCCAAACAATATAAAGTTACTAACAATGACACGGTGGAACAACCCTGCATTGCTTTGAAAATACAAAAACAAAGGATAATTAATAAAGCTAAAAACAGGTTCGAAAACACGTTTTATCTAATGGATTCAACTTCTAGAGTAAAAACTTACTGTTATGGCCTCACGTTGATATTGATTGAAACTATCATTAACATATTCATCCAAAGGTAATGGGATTTTCCATCCTTCAGCTTCTGAACCAAAATCCTCTCCAACAGCATTTAATATTAAATCCTTGAATGGGAGATTGCTTATTGTTCGTATAGCCACATACTCACGAGCAATGGTAGATAAATTGCACATCTGCATATTTATTACAAGAATCTTTACTGGTAAGAAAACAATAAATAAAATCTGTAAGCTTTACAAACTAATAACACAAATTATTAGTCAAGGATTAAAGCTCCCTAAATATAAAATAACACATAAGTGGTTTCAATATATGAAAGTAACAACTGTTTCTTAGAGATGAAGTCTTCAACATAATGAGGAAACAAAGAGAACAAAAATGTGAAAATTACGTAGACTTATTATATATATATATATATATATATATATATATATATATATATATATAAAGTGAAAATTGCTTGGAGATTGTTACAGAATCGTATGCCTACAGATGAGCACCTGAAACATAGTGGATGCACTGTGGTCTCTATTTGTAGCCTCGACTGCAAACTAAGGGAAACTTATGATCATCTGTTCTTATTTTGCAGGTTTAGTAAGCAGATTTGGAGCTAGCTTGGATCTATTTGGCGTTTTCAAGTTGATTTAACGTCTAAAAATTCTATTTTCAATTTGTGCGACAGCCATTGCCACCCTCATGTTCATGATATTTTGGTTGTTGCAATAATAATCAATATCCTCTAGTTTATTTGGTCATGTCGAAATTCACTCAGCTTTAAAAATAAATAGCTTGCTCTCAGATCAGCTATCAACATGGTTTTTAATTCTACATCTCCCATTGGAAATTGGACAAAAAGTCACAAATTGGTCTTCCTTGGATGAAGGCGATCTTTTTAAGGCTTTTGGTGTTTCTGGTCATCCCAGTTAAGTCCCTTGCATCATTAAAGGTATTTGGGTTCCTCCTCCTTGTCATTGGATCAAAGTTAAAACTGATGGAGCTGCTAAAGGAACTCCCTATCGTGCTGGAGGTGGTGTTTTTTTCCGTGATCATAATGGATCATAATGTGATTCTACTTGTAGTTCTCCTCTCCTAATCTTGTTCCTTGGAGACTCGGATCCAAATGGCGCAACTATCTTCAGTTGATTTCGTCAATGCACTTCAATGTTTTCACATTTATAGGAAAGGCAATAACTGTGCGGATAAATTGGCATTTGTTGGCGTTAGTTCTCGATGTTATTCTTGGTGAAATGATATCCTTGCTTTTATTAGTTCGGACTTATTTCATTAGAAGTTTGGTCTACCGTTTTATCACTTTCATAAGTTTTCATTTGTCTGGGTGTGGCCAAGTCTCTGTTCTTTTCTTTTTTCTGGGTTTTGGTTTTGTAACTTGTTACCCAAGGTTTTTTTCTCTTTTCATTTTTAATAATATTTGTATGTTTGTTGTGTCTTCTTAGGTTAGCGGTGTGAACATAGTTGGGATGGATGCTCTTGTCAATCACATTTCTCCCAATTCGTAAAAAAATTACATTGGTAAAAGTGAAATGTATATGCTAGATTTGTTGAATAAAATGCAAAACGGACATTTGAAAAATGCTAATGCTAAATTCAACTTTCTTTAGACAAGAAATCTACTCTAACAAGATTTCGGGGAAAATAAAGGACAGGTACATAAAGTTTGGGCAGAAAAAGGTTGCCACATTTCCTAGTTTAGAGCACACCACATGCCTCAACGAGTACTTAGGTACGGGTAACCTACCAATTGAGAAACAATCAAATCCATGACCTTATTCATGCACTAGCCAATCAAAAAAGTAATCTGAATTGCAAAAGGGACTTGAATATAAAAGAATGTATTATGAAATTGCTATGTTTAGTTTATAACTTATTGTGGACTGCCTTTAGTGATAGAAATTCCGAGCATCTTTGTATATAAAAGGACCTGGCATGTAAATTCTTCAGGTGGTTCTACTGTTCCAGGTAGACCTACATAGTGCCTATAAAACAAAAAACAGCATTTTTTTTTGAATTTCAACACACATAATACAAAATTTTGAATAAACCCTAAAATTATCAATATCTTTATTTACAAAGATGTAATGCATAATACAAAAGAGCGGTTTATTAAACGAAATTATCATATCAACTAAATTTAATAGAAATAAAATTTGAGGGACATCCAAATTCACAGTTGACAGAGGAAAAATATCTATGTAAGAAACATTTCTATTATAAATCCTAAGAAGAGTGGAAATAAAATATTTCATACTTGTAGCAAGAATACAATATAAGTTAAAGCAAGTTACCTTCATAAAATGCAATGGGTTCCCTTCCACGCTTATATGAGAACGCATTTTGAACAGCCTTGATTTCACATTATCTCCAGGTAGATAGAGTCTAACTCGAAGAACTTTTGGTTCAGAAAATTTTCGCACGTTTTCCACCAAAGCAAATGCATGTGTAGTATTGTCATGCACACGCTTCCCCGGTATTGAATATTGACAGGTAAAAAGGGAAAACGTGTCAGTTTGAGTAGGTGAATAATTCAAACAATCCAAGGGAGAACAGTGCAGAAATAAGACACATAGGAGCGCAAAATCCAGTACATATTACATCGTATCAGGATCTGCAAAGTCCAAAAACACACAATCTTAAACCCTTAATACCTCTTCATTTGAAATAAGAATTAGATCATTCTGTGATATTGATTCTCCCTCTTCCATATCAAAAGGAAACTCTAGAAAATGAAAGTCATCTGGCTTGTTGTGACTCTGTTCTGGCTTGTTGTTGTCGTGATTTGGTACCTCCCGTAACTTCCAATCGGCCCCTGCAATCAACAATATCAAAACAAAACAAAAAAAAACTCTGCAGCATCAAGGTAAATGAGACTGACTACATTTGTCAAATTTCAAACTTTAAAACAAGAAAAACAATGCAGTGCCCAAATTTTAATTTTAACAAACAAAGAAACACAAGTACACAAGTTAGAAAAAGATATCTGTTTGATAAACTTGTCCATAAGAACCAATACAAAGAATATTAACAAACCGCGCTATTTTATGTGATATAGTACAAGCCTGTTTGGATTGACTTATTTGAGCTTATCTACTGCCATAAGTTTTGTGAGACTCAGTGTTAGTAATATCTTATCACGAAAAATATCAGATCACCAAAAATTTGATATGACAAATAGCGGATTGCGTAGCTGGCATATAAATCATGCTAAACACAAACAAAAGCTACATAAACAGAAATTAAAAATGATTTGATTTGATATAAAACTCAAAATCTCAATAGTTCAAACAACTAATAAAGAATGATGCGTAGTTGCATACATTATTGCAGAAAGCGAAAAAACATATATTAAAAGTGACTTAAACTCAAAACTAAATACTTCAAAACAACTAATAATTGGTAGTTCTAAGTTCTAACTAGTGATAAAAGATTTAATTATTCTCCTCTTCCCCAACATAATCATGATCCTCATTTTCAAGTAGTGAGGCACATCCTTCAACTTCTTCTATTGAATCATCTGAATCAATGTCCTCAAACTCTACACCCGATTCTACTAAGACAGGATCATCATAGGTTTTAGGTATTATTTTATTTTATTGGGGCTACCCATTTGACCAACCCATCAGTTTCCGATAAAATATAATTTTGGCCTTTATCATAAAATATACATGCTAAAAATTGCAGAATTCCGATATGCGCATCATGACTGATCTACCGGAATTGTGCAATCTCGTGGATATTTCGGAAATATCAAAGTTGCTTAATCGTATTGGGTTTCGTATCGTCTACCCTAAATTCCGACACAGAATAGTGGTACAGCGCCGATATACCGGATATTTAACAACACTGGTTAGACTGTTTGGGAGAACTTATGTAAACAGCTTAGGACAGTTTTCATAAGCAGCTTTTTTCAACTTATTTTCATAAGTTCTCCAGTATAGCTTATAAAAAACTATACAAGAAACTATTAAGAAATATTCAGAGGTAATGAGTTGGATTGAAATAAGGTTTATGATAGAACTCTGGCGCAATTTGATTCAGGTAGACGGCCCCACTCAGTGGTATAAGGCTTGGTTTGTTTCCGTTGTTGTTGTATAGCCTGTAAAATCAACTTATAGCATATACAAAAACAATTTAACGTTAGTTTATCTTTTGCTACAAAAACATCTTATACAAGCTTACACATAAGCGCCTATGAAGAGCGTATACGCCTCGTATTAGGCGTGTCCCAATATAGGATATGTATCGTGTCCGACATGGCACTAACACAAAAATTATAATTACATTGATTTATGTCATTTTCTCCAATGATTATTGCCGAATTTGAACAAACTAGAATTACTAATTAGTAAAATGTAAAAAGAAAAAAAATACCGTCATCTTCATCTTTGCCACGAATGATTTGTGATTTGGCTTCTTCAAGAATGAGAGGCTCATAGGTGTTCTCATAATCTTGAACATCTTTGTATTGATTCTTGACCTTGACGAGTTTGGAAGCAGTAGGTTTCCCATTGTTTCTTGTCTCTTTCTGAAACACACAAAAAATATGAATTTGGGAATGGAAAAAAAGAAAAGAGAGAGAGAGAGAGAGAGAGAGAGAGAGAGAATGAATTGCCTCGGAATCTAGAGTAATGTAATCCCAAGCAAGAATAATCTTGTAGAAACGATGAATTGCGGATTCTTCTTCAAGCTTTTCCTTATCTAATGCCATTACAACGGAGTATGTGAACTGTAACTACACGACCAACTTATTATTTAATATGACATTTAAAAGTACAATATATTCTTTGACAAAAAAATACAATACACTTAATTATTTCTTCTTCGGCATGAGGTGGTCTCGTTCCACATCATGGTGCGCCAACATTTCTTGTTGCATTATGTCGAGTTGGAGCGGGAGGAATAATTTGACGTCGATATCTTTGACAATGAATAGGTTGATCTTCAGTTTGGTCGTTGTGCACTTGACCACTTTGACCAAGCGTCAACGACACATCGTCTTCCCTAGTAAGCTATGCCGCATTGAGAAATTAATTATCTTCAATGGAGTTCAATGATAAACGGCTCAATGATGATTGACCGAACTCGGCATCATTTGTAGGAAAAATTGAAAAATTAAATTTGGCACCCAATGTGAATTGGGGATATAGGTCTGTTGGTGGGTGGTTGTAGTGTGGGTTGTTATACATTTGGTTGTTGTAGTTTTGGTTGTTGGCTTGGGGTTTATTTGGGGGTCATTTTGAAAGAGGGTATGTCGCAAGTTGTAATTGAGACATGGGGGTATGTCACAAGTCCAACTTGTGACATAGGAATGTCACAACTCACCTGGTGACATAGTGGTCAACTATCCAAAAGTATGGTAGTTTTGGTATTTTTGTTTCAACTAGTGTACTTTTAGATTTTTGGTTTCATTTAAGGGCATTAAAAAAAATACTCATCATGTGTGATACGGGGATATAAACAATAACGGGTGAGTAGGACCCCTTTAAATAATACTTAATTAATTGAAGAGTGAATCATCAACTTCGTCCCTGAATTTGCACTGATCGGCCAAATTCGTCCCTTAATTATGCGAAATATCAATTTAATCCCTGAATTTGATAAATGTCAATCAAGTTAGTCCTTCTGTTCGAACGGAGCATTAACGGTGCTTACGTGGCCGTTAACCTCACACATGTCATAGGCCACGTAGGCCACGTAGGCAGGGACTAATTTGGCCGATAATAACAAACATTTTGAAGGAGTAAATTGATTGATTTGCAAGATTTTTTTTGGCTTTCTTCCCAAATGGCTATTTTCTTCCCCAACAGTTTTTTCTTCCTCAATTGTATAAAATTGGAACCCTAATTACACAATCTGCAATCTACACTCTAAAATCACCAAAATTTTCTCCAATAATAAGTGGTTCAGTTCTTCCCCAATTAAAAAAACTTAAAACCCTAATTTTTTTCGTATAGAATCAGAAAATCCATCAAATAGATCCCTATGTTATATTAAAAAACAATCAAATAAGTCCCTGAATTGTTTAATCAGATATCAAATTGATCCTTGAAACATATGTGTGGAAAATAAAATAAAAAAGCTAGAGCACACAAATTGAAACTGAAATATTACATAGGCAAAAGTCATAGGTCATAAGTCATAAGTCTCAGAAATTACATAGGCAAAAGTAACCCAACTATGGGGCATTAACAAGTCATAAGTCTTATATGGAAAGTTAAGCAAAAAGAAACTCAACTGTGGGACATAATTCAAATAAGCCTAAATATTACAAATCCAAAACATCTTTTAAACTCCAAGAAGCATCGCTTCTTTGGAAATCCGGGAGTTGGTATAAACTCCATGAATTTAATAGGTTGAGTCGAACCGGGTGGACCATAGGTTGGATATGGAGCCCTAATTATGCCAGCAGGAGTTGGATGAGCTAGTGTAGGACCCCTCATTGGTGTTTGCTTAGGCCTATCAGCTAAAAGAATTGGTCCTCTAAGGCCATGCCTCCTTGGTGCAACCCCCTGAAATTGCAAATTCAATCCAATTAGTCCCTAAAATCATAACATAATCAATCATATCAGTCCTTCAATTAATATACTAATTGGCAAAACGATCCTTTAAAATTAAGAGTCATACCTGTTCAACATTTGCAACAACATTTCTTGCAGTTTCTGCATTTTCAGGCATAACATTTTCTGGCACATAGTTAGGAGCATTTTCTGGCACAACATTTTATGGCACTTCATTAGGAGCATTTTCTGGCACAACATTTTCAGGCACTTCATTAGGAGCATTCCCATTATTTTCATACTCAACATCTTCATTGTCAGCATCAATCCAGTCCTTTGGTCTCCTACTAACATCTTGCTTCATACAACCTCTTGCGTTATGCCCAAGCAAGAGGAAAGGTGAATACGAACACAAAAACTTGATAAACAATAGAAAAGGTGTTACCTTTAATCACAGTCGAACAAAGAGACTTCAAAAACGTCAGAATCGCCGGAGATGATGATGATTTTGGAGGGGTGAGAATGGAGAAACTTTTAGCGAGAAGGAGAAGGGTCAAGGACATTTTTGACGTTTCTTACTGAAATGTGAAGGAGAGTTATGGGTAATGCAGGGGAAAAATGGAAAAAGCAGCAAAAAATAATATGAAAAGTGAAAAACTAAACTTTTACGAATTCAATCAAATTAGCCTTGAACACGTGGCTTCCTTCTTGCGACATGTACAAGACAACACAACATGCTGGGCGACAGATCATCCTGGCTAACGGAGCTCTTGGACGGAGGGACCGTTTTGATGGACGTCTGACAAATTCAAGGACTAAGTAGATATTTCGCATAATTGAGGGATGAATTTGACCGACCCGTAAAAATTTAGGGACGAAATTGATGGTTCACCCTTAATTGAACCTCTTTCTTGTTCACAATTGACCAAAATCATCACCACACCACACCACCCTGCATTCGTAAACGAACCTTCTTCTTCTTCTTCTTCTTCTTCTTCTTCTTCCTCTTTTTCTTCTTCTCTTCTTCTTCTTCTTTTTTTTCTTCTTCTTCTTCTTATCCTCCTCGAATGAGCCAATCCAAACATATCTTTAAGCCTAATTGCGCTTTGTAATGTTATGTCTCTATGATTATGATTAAGGTCATTACTCATTATAGATAATACTTCTCTTGAACTAGACAACTTTGTTTTCTAGTATTTTCATTCGGTCAATGGCAAGACAAAGAACTGTTAGATTCGTTCTCCATCAAAACCTGGATTCTTGCCGCAACAATTGTATTGGCTCTAGCATTCGTTTTCGTAGTTCATTTGTTCTTGTTCCCTTTGACGCCTTCTTTAAACTAATTCAATCTAGCTTCTGATTCGTGTATCAACAGAATTCATTAGTAAGCGTGGCTGGGAATGGGATGAACCTGCAATTGATTTGAAGCATCAGTTATTAGCTTACTCGCACGATTCAGTTGCTTATAAGTATGAAGGTGCACCGTGGAAGGCTGAGATTGGTCGATGGCTTGCAGGTTGCGACTCCATTATAAAAGAAGTCAACATTTCTGAGGTTGTGTCTCTTTTTTTTTTTTTTTGTTATTTTAGAGGTTTCTTGTTAATTTTAGCTAAAGTTTGGATGTTTGTTAATTGTTATTCACATTATGTTGATATCTTGGTTACCTAAGGTAAAAAATTTATGCTTAATAATATGATTGGTTACAGATAATAGGTGGAAATTACTGCAAAAACGATTGCAGTGGCCAAAGGGGTTTGTAATCGAGAGTTGGGACAATGTCGATGTTTTCATGGTTATGTTGGTTAGTTTTGTTCCTTATTCCAATTTATATACATGGTACATAACAAATGTTTGATGAGAAGCTGCATATAGGAAAAGATTACTCATTTTGTTACTTGTAGTTCTAGCCTTTTCATATTGTTTATCAACTCTCTTAAGACAATGATGATCATAATTGTAGAGTTTATTAGGACATTGATATTCATGCACATTCCGTGGCAACTAGTAAATCAGACATGATCACCATGCTAAGGACGCACGTAGTTTTTATTAATCCCAAACATGCCTAAATCATTTTCTTAAATGAAGAGTTTTTGTTAGGTAATGGAGTGTGTTGGTGTTCCTACAACATTTATTCCACCAACTAATGGATGACATGTTACTTTTTTTGGGGGCTCGTACTACTATTTTCTATCTTTGTGTCAAAACCCTGACACATTTAGATGTAAGATTCTTCTAGTGCTGAATAAGTGGGAACGTATTCAAAATGTAATTCTACATATCCATATTAACCTTTCTTTTGTTATGTTACAAAGGAAGTCGGGATGAAAGAACAAAAAGAGAGTTGCTAAATCAGAAATGAAAATACTAATTTATTTTGGTATATCAGATGTTTCTGTTTTCATAAGTCTGAATTCCCTAAATCTTGTAGGGCATATCAGCTTTGCTTATATATTGAGCATAATTTGTTTTTGTACACAAAGATATTTGCTTATAAATTGTTGCTATGCTACCATTTTTGGAATATGTTTGATGATTGCGCCAAAACATAATTGTTATTTAGTTTAAAAAATCATACTATTTTCTGAAGTGACAGGAGATGGATGCACTAACAGACGAGAGTTAGAATGCAACTTCCTAGGATCACCAGAGGCGCCATTTGAGCGATTGGTTGTATCAATTTGCCCAACAAACTGCGACAAAACAAGGGCAATGTGCTTCTGTGGAGAACGAACAAAAAATCCATCTCAACCACTTGCAGAAACATGTGGGTTTCAATTTAAGTATGTAAAATTGAATTACTTGGATTGTGTTTCTTTCACTAGTTTTTGTTTCTCCATTTACAATTCAAGTCACACAACTTAAATCTATTTCAGTCCACCTTCTGTACCCGGTGCTCCCAAAATAGTGAATTGGACAATAGTTGATCAAGACATGCTCACAACTAATAGTATTATACAAGGTTGGTGTAATGTAGACCCAGCTGAAGCATATGCTGGAAAGATAAAATTCAAAGAGGAATGTGATTGCAGATATGACGGTCTTTGGGGCCGATTTTGTGAAGTGCCGGTTGAAACTGTTTGCATTAATCAGTGCTCTAGGCAAAGCGTTCATGACAGAGAGAACAAGTATTTAGATTGAATGTGTGGAGAATTAGAATTAAAGTGAAGGAAAATGCATTATTGTGAAATTGAATGTTACTAGTTTTGTAGCAGAAAGAATTTGGAGTTGAAACATGAAGGAGAACGATGAGTGTCGTTGGTACTTGGATTGTGCTTCGTTAGGAGGCCTTTTTGCCTTTTCAAAGGTGATTGATGATTTGCTATTAGCACTCAACTTTTATTTCTTCTTCTAATACACTCATAAAGTTAACTTTCAAAAGCTATATTTTAATTTTATATTTTTATTGTGAAATTCAAATAAATAAAATAACTTTGTAAAACAATTTATCTACCTCCTTCCTCTCAAAAAACATAATATCTACCTCTTTTATGTGTGACCATGTTATTTCATCGATCAATAATTAATTAGTTTATATCATGCAAGCCTACATTTTGGTCCTCGACCTCCTTTTTGACAATGAAAGTTTATTTAGTGGTAGAAAATTGACTCGTATAATGAAGAGTGTTGATTTTTTTTCTATAAGCGACGTAATGACTTTTTTAATAGATGATATGTAAGCATCTTTTTAGTGTTTTTTGAATATGTTTTAACCTTATCGGACTTCTGAAACTCAATCAACCTAAAGGAAGAAAAAGAAAACATAATAAACTAATTCCAAAACGAAAAACTAAAGAATTATATATATAGAATTGTGAGACTACAAGTCTTATCATGATACTCGATGTATATGATAATTTACCTATTATTTTTATACTTAGTTATTGTACTGACATGTGTTAATGCTAATTGGTAAATTAGTTTTGTCAGTTATAGGTGGATGACCTTATATAAGTTGCACCTTGATCAAATAATGAATTCCAAGATCCATCTAGAACTCTAATATGTACAGCCCTCTAATCCCATTTAAGAAAAACGTTTTGATATAAAAAAAAAAAAAAAAAAACCTTACTTACTACACTAACATACGGATGAATGCTTAATTAAACACAGTTAAACAAATATTTGAACACAAACACAAATAAAATTAAAAAAGAAAACGATTAAACTATGACGTTAAATAATGTAATTATATTATTTCTCTTTTAATTATTTATTTATTTTCATTTATTGTTTCAAAATAATAAAAAAGTAGTAATATAAATAGACAAGGTAGTATTTAATTTTCCTCTAAAATTATATCCTAGTAATTAACTTTTGTAAGAAAAAAACAACATTGGTTAACAAGATGCAGTGGATCATGCTAGATAGACGCATAAACTAAATAGTATCAAAGGTCAAGCGTTTATTGTAAATGACAAGATAGCAATTTGTTTTGATAAAAAAAAACTTAGAAAGTAAAAAAATGCACATCATCATTTTGTCTTAAAATTATTTTCTTCACTCTATGTTATTATTATTTAATCATTCGTAACATTTTGTTTTATTATGAAAAGAAAATTTGATCTACAATAAATGAAAAGAAATTGACTCCTGAGGCAATGTCGTAAATACATTAATATAAATAAAATTAGCAGAAATTTATCATCAATGGTTTCGTGGTGTAGTTGGTTATCACGTCAGTCTAACACACTGAAGGTCTCCGGTTCGAACCCGGGCGAAGCCATTCTTTTATTTTTTATGAAGTTTGTTTTTTGGGTCGGAGCTTAACGTATTTGGTGCGACCCGCTTTCTTCACATGCAGCTGCAAACTGGTTATTTTTCACAAATCGGGTTTTATATTGGATCATCATGCTTATTTATAAGTTATAACCATATACAAGTCTTAACCCCTAAACGTGAAGGACAAAAAAACCACCAACAATTGTTTCAAAGATGGCAGCACAATCATTCCACACACTATGTAATCAACATTCAAATTATAAGGATCAAGATTTCAACAAACATCTCAGTGCTTCCACAAGAGCCACAATCTTAAGTCACAACTTTCCATATGTGCCAGCAAAGATTAAAAGCTTTTCCTTTTCACATGCTTATTCTCCTCCTCTGTTGTGTGTTTGGATTAGGTTTAAATTTTCAAAATGGGCAACAAAATTCCCAAGAGAACTTTTTATGTTAGTCAACAAAAAAAAAAAACATGATTCCATTTTGGAAAACCAAACAAGCACACTTTGAATTTGAAACTCATTCCGAAGTCAGTAAAAGCACATAATCTTCATAAATAGCTCAATTGATGAAAAATGTCTCGAATTCGATCTCAAAAACTAACATAACCACTAACATTATTAATACTTGCTTGTCTAAAAAGTGATTTAATTCATCTAATAATATATTATGAATTTACGATTTTTACCAAATTAACGTTAAATACACATTAAACCCTTATTCCCTAATGTCAGAAAAAAAGAAAAAAAACGTAATCAAAAGATTCCAATCATTTGATGAAATAGGACGATTTGTATTCTAAACTCGCCAAATCAGCCCAAAAATGCAATTCAAAACATAGAAACATCTTTATCAAATATTCGAGATTTGTCAATGTGTGTATTGCATATAATTTAGTTTTCAACACATCATATCTAGCTCTACTTTTTCTTAAGCACTCTGCCTCCCTCCATGTGTACCTATCTGCCAAACAATAATGTACCATCAGCTAACCTTCCCATAATCTTCAAACAAAACTGTGCCATAATCCTTTGTCGGCTGATAACATTAACATACGATTTTGCCTTCAATTTTTGCACCCTACCAAAGACTATTGTGGTCATGATTTTTTTTTCCTTGATTTTTATACACCAAACACAGAATAATTAGTCATAAGAATTTATTCTTTATAGACCTTTGTTTGTTTGTTTCTTTCTTAATTAGTTACCTTTACTTCAAGAAACCTAAAGGAAATAAATGAAAATTAATTAAATGTTGGGTGAGTAAGCATTTCTCACTGACTAGTGAACAGCATCAAGCACACATGACACCATATACGTAATCCATGCTGATTTTTGGGGGCATTGCTCCTATTTATTTCTAAAGAAGATAGTATAATATTTCATATACTTAAGGTTAGGTAGAGTTTTCCATCATTTGATTTTATGTACACTAACAATAAGTCAATGGGAGAAGTTAAGAACTTCACCAATTAGTGAGCCCACTTGGGTTCTGTTTGATACAGGAGTATAGACATTCAATGTATCTTTCTTACAAAACCGCAATCCTACCATATTACATATTGATTTTGATTAGCCTTATAAAAACCGGTTTGTAAGATAAAGGTGCTTATGCTTATTTTTAAGTCACTTCTCATTTAATTTGGAACTTTCAACACAATTAAGAATTGACCATTTGATGTTTAACCCAAATGGCGTGATGGTGGGTGACCAAATATATATCATCTTAAAATTTAGATGGAACATAATTCAATCGTTACAGAATTAAGTCGTACAATGATAAATATTTTATATTTATAAATATATTTTCATGTCATATCTTATCCGATGGATACGAGGCCCTCACCATCACTTAAATTTTAGGATTGGTATGTTTGAAATTCATCGTTACATGCATTATTTCTCTGATGCATCCTTGTTATTGATTAATAGTACACTAGTATAGTGTATGTTTATCGTTTTCTTGCATACATGGAAACATTTTCCTTTTACTCAAGGGTACAATAAAACATAGATATTTGAACTAAGTACATTATTATAAGCTAGTCAATTTATTTAATTTAATTTACAAACCACTTCAATTTAATTTAATCGGTTAATTGAGAAATCAAGGGAAAGTGTTACCACCATCGACAAACCGATTTGTCTGTTTTTTAAACATTGAAATTTGAAACAATGGGGTCAGTTGATTTGAATTAACCATATGTCCAGTGTGCCCACACCACAGCACAAAAGAAAGAAAAGATTGAAGAGGACTTTTTCATCCAAATCGTTTTGGATTAACAAATAAACATTAGTATTATTAACAATTGAAAATGGAAACTCCAAGAGGCCGCGCATATTTATAGTGAAACAAACTGCTGAGCCTTCCAACCTACAAAATATTTCTCTCTCATTCTCTCCTTTCCATACTCAAACACTCACTCTCCCCTCTCTCTCTGGTGACTCAACATGACAAAGCAATGAATGACGATCAATTACCGGCGATTCTCATGCCACTGTTCAGCACCTCCGACTGCGACCTCCACTGCGGCGAGGACTCATCAGAAGTCATCACTGGTGATTCACCTGAATACTCTTCCGACCTTGATTCATTATCATCGTCGTCATTATTAGCTGAGGAAGAGGAGGAGTCGATTGCTGTTTTCATCGAGCACGAGCAAAAGTTTGTTCCTGGTTTCGACTACGTTTCAAGACTCCAATCTCGCTCTCTCGAATCCAGCACCAGAGAAGAAGCCATTGCATGGATTCTCAAGGTAAAATTACATGAATGCCACTCACCGAACCACGTACTTCATGCTAAAATGAGTTAACAGCGTCGATTAATCATGGTTAACGGCGTTATTATAATACTACTGATATTATTAATTTTAACATAACTTTTCATACGAAGTGCTTTGTTTATTTTCAGGTACATGAATACTATGGATTTCAGCCGTTAACGGCGTACCTCTCCGTTAACTATATGGATCGGTTTTTGGATGGTCGACCTTTACCGGTGAGATCTTTTGTTTTTTATTTTCAAACTTGTATAGGTAAATGTTTTATGATTTCAACAACGAAAGTCTTGCTAGTACTCCCTCCGTTCCTTAATATAACCCCCTTTTGTTTTTTTTTTGTCCCTAAATATAACCTCCTTTTCAAATTATAACACACATTAATTATTTTTTTTCATAGATACCCTTATTTAATACTACTACTAATTCTAAAAGTACAATAAATTGACTTTTCACTTTATCTCTTTAATGAGGTTAATTTTGTAAAATTGTACTATAAAACAGACACATTAACTACACCAACAACATTTCTTAAGAAATGTGAAAAAAACAATAGGTGGTTATATTAAAGGACGGAGGGAGAAATAAATTTGACAAATCATTTTGTTTTCTCGATACTAGTTGTATTCAATGCACGCTTGACATATTCGAGAAAATGATAGTCTCAATGTGTCTTTTGACACTTCCAACACGAGGCGCATGAAAAGGAATAAATAATGTACACCATAAAATATGTCATAATGATTTCAAAATTAAAATCATCTTTTTTTTTTTAGGCAAAAAGTGTAGAAGTACCTATACTACAAAAAAATACTATATATACAAATAGCGTGTGAAAATCAATGATATATTTCCTCCGTTTTAAAATAGATGTTTATTTTGGAGATTAATTTTGTTTCATAATACTTGTTCATTTTAAGTTTCAATGCAACATTAATTATTGTCTTGTCAATAATACCCTTATATATTTATTATAGAGAGAGAAAAAATAGAATGAAATAATAAATGTTAAGGGTATTATAGAAAACACACACATAATTTCATCAAAAGTAACAAAATTTATTTGGCTTCTTGATTACAACAATTTCTCTAAAATGGACATATATTTTGAAACGTAGGGAGTACATAGATGAATTTTGCAACATATACGTATATTGTGACAGCTAGTAGAATTTAGCTAGCTAGTGCTTCCCTCTTTTCCACATGTATGTCACGTGAGTGTATTTTTGGCATAAAGTTTGAAAAGGATTAATATTAGCGGATTACTACTATTAATTTATTGAACAACTATATTATGGTGATGCTAATTACATTACCATATCAGCAGGAATCAAATGGATGGCCACTGCAACTTTTATCTGTTGCATGTTTGTCTTTAGCAGCAAAGATGGAGGAACCCCTGGTTCCTTCTCTCTTGGACTTTCAGGTATAAATTTAATGTTAATTACTTAAATTAATTCTTAATTAGAACTCTATGTTCATTATTTGGTATGTCATTGCATATAGTGATGATACTAAGTCATTTGTAACATTGTAACACGGATATTATAAACTGTAGGTTGAAGGTGCCAAATACATATTTCAACCTAGAACGATTCTTAGAATGGAGCTGCTTGTTCTGACTATTTTGGATTGGAGGCTAAGATCAGTCACCCCACTTAGTTTCCTCAGTTTCTTTGCGTGCAAGCTAGATTCAACTCGAACTTTCACTCACTTCCTCATTTCACGTGCTACAGAAATCATCTTATCTAATATCCAAGGTATTCTTTTACCCTTAATTTCTCTCAATGCTAGAAAATGCAGTTAAAAAAATAATTTTAAAACTATGATGCTGAATAAGTGATGATCTCTATTGTGAGTTTTCAAGGTTAATGAGTTTTCTGTTTGAATACTGTCTGCAGATGCTAGCTTTCTTGCTTACAGACCATCATGCATTGCTGCAGCTGCCATACTCTCTGCAGCTAATGAAATTCCTAATTGGTCTTTCGTTAATCCTGAGCATGCTGAGTCATGGTGTGAAGGACTAAGCAAAGTAAGCATACTATATATATATATATATATATATATATAGTACTATAGTAGTATATGGTAAATGAGAGGAAAAAAACCAAAGAAAATCATGTGATTATTTATATGTTTACCAAAGCACATATATCTGTTTATTGCAGGAAAAAATTATAGGGTGCTATGAGTTGATTCAAGAAATTGTGAGTAGCAATAACCAAAGAAACGCCCCTAAAGTGTTGCCACAGTTGAGGGTTACAGCTCGGACCAGAAGGTGGTCTAGTATCTCGTCGTCGTCATCATCATCTCCATCCTCCTCCTCGTCACCCTCTTTCTCGCTGTCTTATAAAAAGAGGAAATTAAATAGCTGTTTCTGGGTAGATGATGACAAAGGAAACTCAGAGTGAAGAGAAAAGAAACAAACAAGAATAATAATAATTAAGGAACAAGAGGAAATAAGGTGGGCCAGGTTGTCTAGAAACCTCAACATTTTTACGAGGGTTTTTGCAATGAAAATTTGACAATATGTTGTATGTACGAGAGTTTGATGGTTTTGGCGAGTACTAGTACTCCTATTTAATTGTTATTTTTCATTTTTATCTTTTTGGTGTAACTGTATCCCCTAGAGGATGGGGATTTTGGAACACACATTTACTCTATTGGTGTATAGGTGAGAGTGAGACTGTGAGAGAGAAGCATTTGATGTGGTATTGTTGGGGATATGAATTCAAAGGTTGCATTGATCATAGGTGAAAGATGGTGGGGGCAGTGGTCTAGAAACAGTGAAGAAAAAACAGAGAGCAGGTATCAAAATCAAGACCTTTGGGGATGAAAACTCTGAAATTATGAGCTGTTCTTGACTGGTCGTGGGAAGACATTTATGAGTGAAGTTTCTTTTCTTGGCGCCACTCACTTTCCTTTGAAGGGATACCCTCAACAATATGCAACAGAAATGAGTTAAAGTTGGCCATATTTCATGGACTTTTCTGATGGTACGTGTGAAGATGGCTTTGGCACGTACCAATCATGTGTGTTTGTGTGATTTTTTGGTTGTTTTTGGGAGCTGTTTATTTTTGATCCCTTTTTTTGGCCATGGAATTTGGCCTAACTATGCAGGACTTCAATGCTTGGTGTCCAACGCGTGTGATGGGAAACACGTGTATATAGTTTTTTTTTTTATACTATACTTTTACATTTTTTTATTGGTTTTGAAAAAAGAGGTGAACTCTCTTTTCATAGTGGCCTAATTAGCTTTGAAAATGGATGTGAAAAGGTCTTTGGGGCCTTCTCCTCTACCCTGTGTATTGATTTGAATTCAATAATAATATCATTATGGAATTCATGTATTTCTGATTTTTCACATTTCTTTTATTGTCTAATTGTTAAAAATATAAATCATTCGATTCATGGGTTGAGTGACCCCAAAGTAATTTGGAAGTTCTGTTAATACTACATCCATAAGCGTCTAAAATGTACAATTTGAATTATTTCTTCCACTTGTCTTATGAACTTGCATTCCACTGAAAATTTCTTGTATACTATTGGATGTTAGCTTTTGCACATGATTCTGAATTTAGTACTTTGTAGGTTTGCTATTTGTTCTTGTTACTGAATAAATGAAAAGAAAGTACAAGACCCCTTTATGGAATCTAGTGAGGCAAATTTATGAAAAAAATTGATTATTTGGTCCCACTTGCCATAAGATGACCAATCAACAAATATGATTCCTTATCAAGTAGTACTTGGATCTCCATATAGATCTTCATGTTTTGTAAAAATTGTAGATCTTCCTTCATGCGTGGATTATTTACTATGCCACAACACTTTTCTTGGAAGTGATTCATAAATGAAGTGGATGATAGGCAGCAACTACCTTGAGACCTGGCTTTTACACCAGTACAACAAGTTAAAGTTAGAAGAGCAAAAGCATGAAAAGCACAAATCAAATAAAGGTTACTTTTAAGTACAGAATAACAGAGCTTGTTATTAGCCCCATTTCCTCGACACAAGGTATATAATTTATGCATGCAGTAACACTAACACGTTCCACCATGGTTTTTCTTTTCATAATTCTAAGAGCTTCTTTGTAGAAAAGTAACAATGCATGTTGTCATTTCTTATGCAATCATAATTATCACCCTTACGTTTGCATGACAACCATTTGTAAATGTAAATTAACCACATGTTTTGCTAGACTCTAGCCCTATGTTTGTCACTGCTTTGATGGACCATAGTGAACGAGGGACAAACATGGCTTCTAAAGGTGAGGAAGTGTCTCGTATTAACAACTTGTTGTATTACCCATCTGCCCAAGCCAACGTGTCTAGTGCCCTTGTCAATTAATACAAGTTAGTTGCTGCTGGTTCAATCAATCAATTAATTATGAGTAAATTACACTCCCCTCCCTTCAAAGATGCTTGAATTACACTCCCCTCTCCTCTTAAGTTGAAATATACACTTTACTCCCTCAATATTTTTTTTATGTTAAAATTTATGCTCCCCTCCCTTATAAGATGCTTGAATTACAAACCCCTCCCTTAATAATTAAATATGCACTACACTTTAATCAATTTGAACATAAATAAATATTCTTATAATATATATTAATTTTGAATCACCATTTAAGAAAAATTAATTCATTTCTTTATAGTTTAAATGTCAATGATAATTAAATTTAAATATATTGCTATTGATTTTATAAATTAGAGTATAAAATTAACTTTTAAATAATCATGCTTTAATGATTTTAGTAATTTTTCATATATTTTAATTTTGTTTTGGGTTGTTTCATATTTTATAATAGGGTTTAAAACTACATATTAATAAATTTTGAATAAAAAATAGCAAAAAATATGTATTCAATTTTTTATTATATTAAAATAGACCCACAATACTATTTTTTTTAAGTGTGATAAATTATTATTTTTTGCTAGATTATTAGAAATAATAAAAAAGAATATTGAGGAGTAAAGTGTAGATTTTAACATAAGAGGGGAGGGGGATGTAATTCAAGCTTCTCTTAGGGGAGGGGAGTGAAATTTATTCTAATATGTTTTGAATAAGAGGGGAGGGGAGTGTATATTTTAACTTAAGAGGGGAGGAGAGTGTAATTCATGCATCTTTGAGGGAAGGGGAGTGTAATTTACTCATTAATTATTGTACAAGTATATATGTTGCACTCTTATTATACCGACGCTCTGGTTGGGTCCATTGAAATTTTAATTACGAGCTAATCAATCAAATAACCCACCACCCCACAAAAAATAATTAAACTGAGCAGGTTAATTATGCAGAACAAACAATTGCAATGGATTGGTCGTCACATCTGCACGTTATTAACAAATTAAAATTCTAACTTGATTTAGGGATTCATGTGAGACAAACTATATTATCAAAAGCGTGCGTTTGAATTATAAGACTAATAGGACATATATTAGGACAAACACCGGGACGAAAGGACAATAATACGATTAATATAAACTTGATTACCACAAACATAAGACTGGCCTCTTGCAAAGTGCTACCCTTTCATTAATATTAATGTGGGGAACGAAATACAGGTTATTTAAGAACCAACAATGTTCTATTCCACATCTAAAATCATATTATTTGTGTGGTTGAAAGTTAGTAATGCCACCTTTGTTTTTCGTACTTATTTGTGATGGTCGAGTCCTCTTATGTGTTTGGGCATTGGCTAGATTTTTATGTATTTTCGAAAGGCTTGTTGTACTTTTCGTGATTGTTTAAGCACACCTTATGCTAAAACGATTGCGCTGTCAGTATTAATATAATTCATTTTGGTTTGTTAAAAAAATTATATTAATGTTTAACAAAATATGGTATATATCACCCAACATTTAAAAACAAGCTAGAGTTGTTGTTGCCTTTACGAAAACATGAGCAACATCATTCGCCGGTCTCTTAACAAACTCAACTTGAAAGTTTCTATAATGAGATAAAAATAATTTTCTATAATTTTGATTGACAGTGACAAATTTTGTGTCATCATTTTTTTAAGAGTGAAAACTATCAACAACCAACTTTGAATCTTGTTTAAAATTCACAGGACCCAAATGTAGCTCATGAATCCAATTAAATTGTTAAATGACGGACAATTTTGTTACTCTACCACATAATTGAATTCACTATATTTCAACACAACATTTCTTTATTATTTATTGATCAATGTCGTGGACATCCATTAACATTTTTCTGAAATAAAAAAACTATTGAAAGACTATTGCCATGGTCATTCATTAAGGAAAGGTTTTTTTTCCCTTGATATAAATGGTATATATGATATGAATAGTTTTTAGCAAATCCGCAAATTGGGGCACGAGGCTAGACGTGATACCATTTCATTGGCCACATAAAGTGAGAGAACTATCAGAATTTGGATTTTATCATACCATTTGGCTCCCACTAATATCCTCAAGATCACGAGGGCCAAATAGTTTACATGGGAGTTTGGGCAATGTGATCACGACTTTATCTACCTTATATACTAATTTACTTATTATTTTTTTACAAGAAATTTACTTATTATTATGGCATGTGTGGAAATGAATGACCATGGTAATTATGGTCACTAATTGGGAGCTTTTTCTTAATCCATCTTAATTAGGTTTTTGACCTTCATTAAACGTTTTAAGTTATCTCTACAACTTAGATATTTTGAACTCGCTATAAGACTAATCTTCTAACCGGTATAAGCATTTTGTAGACCTTGTTATAGAGGATGTCATGTGACCAACATAGCAATGGGGACCATTTAGGCACACTATTAAGCTTCCTTTTATTTTGGTCTTATGAATGTGTACTAATATTACACGAAGGTTCCTTTACATCTATTCCTTCCTTATCTTGCATTAAAGAAATAAGCTTCCCCACGAAGTTCGTTTTTATTTGAAAAAAATGGCCTAAAAGTGGAGATGAGTGAGGAATCCTAAGCATATAACCAAAAAGATAGGTATACTTTTCCCCTCTCAATTAATGGTAGGGCTCTGAGGGTCTTTCTATAAGATGTAGAATCTAGCTCTTTATCCTCTCTTTTTGTCATGAATTTGGAATTTTCAACTTTTGGTGGCCATATGACAAGGATGAGGAGCGACACATATTTAAATCATTTGGTTGTAAAAAATTAACCATATTCTCATGGTGTGGCTGCTAAAAGTTCTATTAAGGCTGGCCCCTTGAAGGTTTAAAGGTTCAAAAGTGAAAATGATGGTGAATTCTCTTACATGGTTTTTGATTATTTGACGCTGAATACAAGAGATAGCACTACTCTCAAGTCCTTGATGCACTCATTGTCTCTATACATTTGCACGTATGATTTGATGAATGTGATTCATTTAATTACATATAGTTTCTTGTTGAAAATATTTAATTTAATATATCATCCATTAATCCAAGATGAAACAAGCTTTTGTTTAAACATTTGTTTCAAATGCTTGAAATCACACTTGTATTCCTTGTTATTTGCTTAGTTCAAATATATTAAACTCAAAATAACGAAAAGAGATAAGAAATCCAATGGATTGCTTTATTTTTTTATCTTTTTTTATTTACAATACTAATAGATTAATTATATATAGAATAATGAAGCTATTATGCTAATTATATCATTAAACAAAAAATGAAATTAAGTAAATGCCACAACCAATGGCAGCCTATCAGCACCACTTAGACCACCACGAGCTGCCACAGGCCACCGCTATGACTTTCACCAATCACCACCAAACACTCTTATCTTTAATTAAGTTTTTAATTTAAAAAATAATTTAAATATAATAATTCAATTAATGAAATAATTAAAATGTTTTATTATTTTTTACTTTAAAAACTATAAAAAAAATTGTACCGATTGGACATTCATCTATTTAAAATCATCAATTGATGGATTTGATTGAGTTTTATTTAATGAATGATGAATTAATTAAATTTTAAGTGAATTGTAAATAGATGGATTATTTTTATTATTATTATTTTACGAAAATAAAAGAGGATTAACTACTTTTGTCAAATGTTGTCAATTTAGTTGTTGCGAAATACTAATATTTTATTTTGTGATGTGATTGTTTTTTGTATGTTGGATTAGAGTGCTCTTTGTATTCTGTAAATAATGTTTATTTGATTGTCGATTTCTTTTTCCCAATAATGAGTCTAATGCTTATAAATCCCAACCAAATGATCACGTTGATTCTTCCTAATTAAATCAAGGGTTTGTCATAGCACTCATAATTATCAAGCTTCGCATGCACACAATGGATTTAACATTTGTTGTGTACCTCTATAGACAGTGTGGATTGTAGACCCTTTTAAAGGAACTCAAATATTCATTTTTAATTATTTTCTAACAGAAAACCTTTCTTATAGTCGACACGCATTTCATTTCTTTGGATATTATTGCTACAAAAAGAGAGTTATGGGGTTAGATATATGAACTTGTCTCGAGGGGGAGCGTCTAGTTTGCTAGCTAGTGTGGATGTCGTGATGTTCTTTATTAAAGCTTTGTGATAGTGCAAACTATATGGACCATGGACCTCCATATAGTATATAGTGACATTATGGAGACAAAAGAGTCGTTTCTTCAATTATCAAAACCCTATAGCCACCATATAAACCCCACCACAATCTTCTACATCAAATGAGATCACCCATTATGATTTTTATAAAAACAAATACAGGGATGAGAGAATTTATATTGATTAAAGTAACCTTAATTAATAATCATTTTACACATTCAAGATTTAAACTATGTACTTTGAAATTACAAGAGTAAGTTCTTACTACTGAGTATGCATACAAAGTGTTCATTCAATTCATTACTTACTATCGATAAAAATTAAATTATTTTTAAATTTTGATATCTATAACACTTAGTGGAATTCAACTTTTTTTTAGTAGTACAACACTACTAAAAATATCTTGTTCTCCCTATCAATTTATTCGGCAATCAATTTTAAAAATTGTTCACTAAATTGGTTGTTAAGTGGGTTTGTGATCGATTTAGAAATCGATTTGCAAAAAGTCGTTAGATCACTTGTCCTTATAATTAGTGTGTGTATGTATGTATGTATATATATATATATATATATATATTCTAAGATAAATAAACCCGCCATCTCTATAAAAACAATTGCACCAACCAAAATATTCATGTGAAAAAAACATTGGCTCTTTTTTTACCCTCTAAATCTCAATTAAATATTAGTTAGCTCGTTCCCGTAGTTGAACTACCTTCCCACAAAAACTGTAGGGTAAAACTTGGTTTGGATCCATCAAATCAAAGTATATAAAGTGTGGGTAAAGTTAAAATTAAAATGAAATATAAAGATATTGTTTTAAGGCTGAAAAGAAGTGAATGGTATTAAAGTAAAAGTATTACTTGTGTTGGCATAATGGTATTCAAGTGTCTCTCATTCAATTTGTTTTTCCGTTTTGCTTCCTATTAACAAATTAAATCATTGGTTTATTAACCTCTTTTATTGGTCATTATCTTGGTGATAATTGTCTTCTTACGGCTGTTACGGGAAGCAACATCAACTTTGCATATATATAAATTCAACAATAAACCAAAAATGGGATAGACTCGATCCATTACCTTTTCCTCTTCTCCTCTTAATAATTTTGGGTATTGTTTGTGAGGTTCCAACATATTGGCATCGAGTGTACGAGTTTAGACACGTAGTTGTGTAAACTTTGGAGAGCAAAACCGAATATTAGATTGCACCGAAGGTCCACCGAAAATTTGCTTTCAGGACAGTGACTTTTGTCACGGCACAACAACTCTCTTCTATCTTTCCTAACCATCCAAATTCTATCTTCTATTAATATTTCCAACAACTTGGTGGTGCATGCATGTGTGTATATATATATATATATATATATATATATCCTTATTTATTAATTTTGTTAAGTCTAACCCTAATTTTTTCCCTCCATAATGCTTTTTAGGTTTGTAACAAATTTATCCTAAAATTTTGCCTCTCAAAATGTATCAAATATGTTTTTATTAATAGCAAAAATACAAAAAAGCCTAAACAAATCCATTCATAAATAGCAAAAATAAAATAAAAAATAAAAAAGCTAACCATATCGATAGACTTCTACATATTTTTTTTTCTTTTCTTCTTATTAATTTTAGTTTTTTTTCAACTAATTTTCTTATTCTGTGTTCTACACTTTTTTTTGACAAAATACGTTGTATAATTATTTAATACTAAAAAAATGCATCGTTCCTATCATCTTCCTTTTTTTTATACATTTCTTCGATACCAAAAAAATGCATCTTTTTTTTGACAATATTTTGTAGACTTATATAATACCCTAATTTCCATCGTAACTTGGCTATATATACTAAACCCTAAATCGTGTTTCTCTAAAAAATCCTTAACCCCTAATTTTTTTCCTTCATAATGCTTTTTAGGTTTGTAACAAATTTATCCTAAAATTTTGCCTCTCAAAATGCATCAAATATGTTTTTATTAATAGCAAAAATACAAAAAAGCCTAAACAAATCCATTCATAAATAGCAAAAATAAAAAAAATAAAAAATAAAAAGCTAACCATATCGATAGACTTCTACATATATTTTTTTTTCTTTTCTTCTTATTAATTTTAGTTTTTTTTCAACTAATTTTCTTATTTTGTGTTCTACACTTTTTTTGACAAAATACGTTGTACAATTATTTAATACTAAAAAAATGCATCGTTCCTATCATCTTCCTTTTTTTTATACATTTCTTTGATACCAAAAAAATGCATCTTTTTTTTGACAATATTTTGTAGACTTATATAATACCCTAATTTCCATCGTAACTTGGCTATATATACTAAACCCTAAATCGTGTTTCTCTAAAAAATCCTTAACCCCTAATTTTTTTCCTTCATAATGCTTTTTAGGTTTGTAACAAATTTATCCTAAAATTTTGCCTCTCAAAATGCATCAAATATGTTTTTATTAATAGCAAAAATACAAAAAAGCCTAAACAAATCCATTCATAAATAGCAAAAATAAAAAAAATAAAAAATAAAAAGCTAACCATATCGATAGACTTCTACATATATTTTTTTTTCTTTTCTTCTTATTAATTTTAGTTTTTTTTCAACTAATTTTCTTATTTTGTGTTCTACACTTTTTTTGACAAAATACGTTGTACAATTATTTAATACTAAAAAAATGCATCGTTCCTATCATCTTCCTTTTTTTTATACACTTCTTTGATACCAAAAAAAATGCATCTTTTTTTTTTACAATATTTTGTAGACTTATATAATACCCTAATTTCCATCGTAACTTGGCTATATATACTAAACCCTAAATCGTGTTTCTCTAAAAAATCCTTAACCCCTAATTTTTTTCCTCCATAATGTTTTTTAGGTTTGCAACAAATCTATCCTAAAATTTTGCCTCTCAAAATGCATCAAATATGTTTTTATTAATAGCAAAAAAAAAAAAAACCTAAACAAATCCATTCATAAATAGCAAAAATTAAAAAAAAAATAAAGGCTAAACATATCGACTTCTACATGTATATTTTTTTTTCTTTTCTTCTTATTAATCTTAGTTTTTTTTTTCAACTAATTTTCTTATTTTGTGTTCTACATTTTTTTTGACAAAATATTTTGTACAATTATTTAATACTAAAAAAAATGCATTGTTCCTATCCTCTTGCCTTTTTTTTGTACACTTCTTTGATACTAAAAAAATGCATCTTTTTTTTTTTACAATATTTTGTAGACTTATATAATACCCTACTTTCCATGATAACTTGACTAAATATATCAAACCCTAAACTGTTTCTCTAAAAAAAAACCTTAACCCCTAATTTTTCCCCTCCATAATGCTTTTTAGGTTTGCAACAAATCTATCTTAAAATTTTGCCTCTCAAAATGCATCAAATATGTTTTTATTAATAGCAAAAAAAAAAAAAAAGCCTAAACAAATCCATTCATAAATAGCAAAAATAAAAAAATAAAAAAGGCTAAACATATCGATAGACTTCTACATATATATTTTTTTCTTTTCTTCTTATTAATCTTAGTTTTTTTAACTAATTTTCTTATTTTGTGTTCTACACTTTTTTTTGACAGTATTTTGTACAATTATTTAATACTAAAATAATGCATCGTTCCTATCCTCTTCCTTTTTTTTATACACTTCTTTGATACTAAAAAAATGCATCTTTTTTTTTGACAATTTTTTGTAGACTTATATAATACCCTAATTTCCATCATAACTTGGCTATATATACCAAACCCTAAACCGTGTTTCTCTAAAAAAAACCTTAACCCGTGGTAAATTTCACACACATCACAAGAATCATATCTATTGATATTTAGAGGTTTGCAAATGGAACGACGTGACCTTACAACTTTCCTCTCATACCATTGCTTAACTGGTAACTTTTTGATCATACACCTGAATTGTCGGCAACGATACGGTCAAGAGGGGAAATAGTTTTAACAGTTACTTCGAGTGGTATAGCTGCATTATTAATACCAGGAGGTAGAACCGCACATTCGAGATTTGGCCTTCCCTTTATTATCGATGAATGTTCCACGTGTAATGTCAAACCTAATACCCCGTTGGCTCAGTTGGTAGTCCAAGCAAGATTAGTAATATGGGACGAGGCTCTGATGATGCACAAATTTTACTTTGAAGCACTTGATCGTTCTTTCAGAGACGTTATGAAGGAGGTGGACAAGAGAAACAAATACATCCCTTTGTACCTGTAATTCCTAAAAGCACAAGACCAGAAATCGTTCATGCTATTATCAATTCTTCAAAACTATGGAATTATTGTGAGGTTCTTACCTTGACTAAGAACATGAGGTTTTTGTCTGGTGCGTCAGTAGTAGACATAGAGGAAAAAAGACAATTTTCAGAATGGGTTTTAAGTATAGGCGATTGACGAATAGGGGAAGACAATGAAGTGGACAATACCATTGCTATTCCGTCAGATTTTCTCATAGAAAGCGCAGGAGATCCTCTTGCTGCTATTGTTGAAAGCACGTATCCTAACATCTTGGAGAGCATGAGTGACATAGGTTACTTTCAAAATAGAGCTATATTGACAACAAAAAATTTCATAGTCGAGAAGATCAACGACTATATGTTGGACATGGTTCCAGATGAGGAGAAGGTTTAATTGAGTTATGATTCACCTATTCATCGTAACTTAAACGATGATCATATTGACAATGTTCATACACCTGAATTCCTCAACACCATCACTGCTTCTGGACTTCCTAATCACAAATTAAGGTTAAAGGTTGGTGTGCCAGTTATGTTGTTGAGAAATATAGATACACGATATGGATTATGCAATGGAACTAGATTGGTTATCACTAGGATGGGAAGATACGTCATTGAGGGGAGGGTCATTTCCAGAAGTAATGTTGGTGAACAGGTTTTTGTATCCAGGTTATCTATATCGCCTTCAGATGTCAGGATTCCCTTTAAGTTTCAACGAAGACAATTCCCTTTGTCTGTATCATTTGCAATGACAATTAACAAAAGTCAAGGACAGTCGCTTAAACATGTTGGTGTATATCTACCAACACCTGTAATTTTTCACAGACAGTTGTATGTTGCTGTTTCAAGAGTTACATCCAGAGAAGGACTAAAGATATTGATCACGGATGAAGATGGTGAAGATACCAATGTGACTTCTAACGTCGTATATGATGAAGTATTTCGCAATCTGCGATGAAACAACATGCCAATTTACTAAAAATTTCATATTCTCTTACCGAATTATTGATAGGATTACCGGATTTTCTTTTATAATATTTTTCAGATTTTATACATTTTATGGAGCGTTTTATTTTGTCTACTCTGGATTATCATCTGTTATTTTTTCACCGTTACCAATTATATATTACATTTTATTATCCGTATGTCATTTCTTTAGCAATAAACCCGTGCGGGCACGGGTCCAGTTTCTAGTGTATATATATATATATATATATACATACATACATACACACACACAAAAAACAAAGTTTCAAGAAAAGATAGAATAGATTGCATACATAAGGGAGCCTGTTTACAAGGGCGGATCTGGGATTGAATTATTAGTGGGTTATTTTTTATTTTTTTTAAGGGAAGTAAGACTAAATATATTGACAAAATAAATTACAAAAATAACAACATATGTGTTAATCATAACAAATCATATCATTTATAGATAATGTAAACGTAAGTTGCAAAAATTTAATATATATATATATATATATATATATATATATATATATATATATAGTTTAGAGTCCGGCGTTGTCCGGGTTAGATATTAAATAAGTTTATGTGCACGAATAATAATATCATAAATTGTGTAAGTATATTAAATCAAATTTATTTAAATTTACAATTATAATAATATCTTGAAAATAAATATAAATGGTGAGATGAATATTAGCATAGAAAAATTATTAAGTTAATGTGAAATCATGTTAGTATGCAACCAAAAAAAAAATCATGTTAGTAAAAGTTCACAAAGAAAAAATTTTGATGCATGCTCTATCATCCATAAAAATCACATTGATTAAATACATGTGATCTCTTTAAAATTCTACATTCTTCACATTCGAATGATCTTAATCTTGAACTTCATATTTTATATTTAGAGTGTGAATAATGTTAATAAAGTTTCTGCAGAATAAATCAATAGTATATGAAAAAGTGTATGAAAAAAAGTATAGAACTGATATTTGTCAAACCTAAAGAATGAGAAATATTGATTTCAAAGGTGTAATTCTAGTTGTGCTAAAATTATGTGAGTAGTTGTTTAACAAAAATCAATTAATTTTATAGTCCTAAAAATATGTGAGTAGTTAAAATTTGAATTGGCATGTGATGCTAAAAGATAAAGAAATAACAAATAATTTACGCAATTTAAAAAATTAGGTTTTAAAGATAAAATATAACAAAAAGCTTTAAGAGAAAGAAAATGATATAATATATGTAGTTTGTTGAGACAATTATGTTACATAAAAAATAATAAACAAAATATACTAAAAATTTGAAAAATAATAAATTTATTGAAATAAACTATGATAAAGTACAAAATGTACATTGGTATATTTATATCAAATTAAAATAATTCCTAAAAAAAAATTAAAATAAATATTATTCAAAAATAAAATATTCAAAACAAATGTGAAAGCGACAAAAATATTGAATATGAATAAAAAATAAACTATTAAAATAAATTATGATAAAATTAAATTATACTTTTAATAATTGTACAAAAAAATTATTATTTAATTAGATAATTAAATAGAGAGATTACGTAGTAACTATCATACCCCAATTTTTGACCTAACATTCTGCATTCATACGCCTTTTGACCCTAATAATCTCTGACTTTTCAAAAGAAATTTCGGCAGAGAGGTATTTTAAAATACCTCTTTTTTTTTGTTCCGATTCAAACCCTCCTCTCACTCTATTTTCAGTTTTTATTTTTATCTTTAGTTTTTATTAATTTCCATCTTGTAGAGGGAAAGAGGAGAGGGAAAGAAGAGAGAGAAGGAGGAGAAAAAATGAGAGGAATTGAGGGGATTCAGGTATTTATACCCCTCCCGTTCCTGTGCGCATATGTCTTCAATCTTACCGTGTACCCTCACACCTTGGATCATCAGATTCTCGATCCAAAGGCTTATGTTGTTTCTGTCTTTTGATTAAATCAGGGCCGTATGATTTCAATCAGACGGCCTGGATTTAATTAGCGCCTTTTTTTTCTTTATTTCTCATATTATTTTACTTTTATGTCTTTCATGCATTTTTATTTTGTTTCGCATCACTTTTTTATTTATTGTTATCATATGCATATTTAAATTTTGTCATTTGCATGAATTTAGAATGTAATTAGGTCAATTGTATAAATTATAAATGAGAAGAGTGTGTGTGTGTGTCTTTTATTTCTTTACTGCTTTATATATATATCAAATAATGCAAAAAAAATTAGATTAGATTAAGAGATTTTGTGGTGATCCAACATTACTACAAAATTCTCACACTTTTATTTTCTATTGCTACGTTAGTTTTATTTAAGTGTCAATTATTCAAAAAAAATAATAAAAACATTCAAATAACCAAAAAATTCACAAAAAATATTTTCATAATAAACCTTGGTTCAAAAACCAAGTGATCCCATTTTCAATTTATTTCCTTAATCAAAATTCCAAATCAACTCAATCATATTTCGAGTCATTTTTTCTTTCAATATAAAAAATACAAACCAATTCTTATTTGCCACTTGGCTCTTTATTTTAAAACTTTTTTCAAAACTAATAAAAAACACAAAACCAATCAAACGGTAATTTTTACCCCGAACTACGAGGTTCTGATCCCTCACGGGTACGTAGGCAAATGACCTAGTCATTTTGAATCAATAAAAAATGTAGATAATAAGCTTCTTTCTTTTCTTTAATCATTATTCTTATGTTCCTTCTTTTAACTAAAAAATAAGCAAGTTATAGCACAAAAAAGTAAAATAAAGTCGAAAGGTTCTCATAGAGTACTACGAACATAAGGGGTGCTAACACCTTCCCCTTATGTAACCAACCCCCGGACCCCATCTAATTTAAATATTTTTTTTTAAAGTCGTGAAATAATTTAGTGAGTCAAAAGCTAATTAAATAGCCTTGATCTCCGAAAAATGACGCGACAGTAACTAATCGAAGTCTTTTTTTTTTATCAAGAAGAAAAATTAATTGAATGATACAGTGCTAAAAGATTGCTTAGCAACTAATTGAAGTTTCTTTTTATAAAAAATAAAAATAAAAAAATCAATTGGAGCATTTTAATCATAAAATAAAATCATATATGTGAACTTTGTGGAAAATATTATACGTAGTTTGTTGAGATATTTATGCTACTTAAAATATTATAAATTCAATAAAAATTAAAATAAAATATTGACCGGATAAGATCAAAAGTTTGTTGAGATATTTTTGCTAAATAAAATATTAGTTTTAAAAAAATAAAAAAATAATAAAAATATTTAGAATGAACGTGGAAGTGACATATGACATAAAAAACCTTACTATATATATACTATACAATTGATTGATTGATTGGAACATGAAAATAGTCGAATCAATACTTTAAAATACATTTAATGGCAAAAGTTTTGGATTGCAATTGTTATGCAAAAAATTTAAGGGTGCGTTTGAATTGAGGGTTTACGAGGAAAATGGAGGGGAGAATTTACTTTTTTCCTTAAATTACGGACTATATAACATGTTTTTATAAAATAAATTAAGTATGATTGGAGTATTATATAATTGTTTATCATATTAATTTGTTAAATTTTAAAAAAACATTTCATATTGTCCGTAGTTTAAAAATGAAAAAGGAACGCTCCCCTCCCTTCTCCTGCTTAACCCTCCATCTAAACACACCCTAAAACTATAAAAGAATTAGAAAATAAAATAATCAAGAGATCAAAGCTTCAATCATCCTCAACATAATAATCTCACGATTGTATTAGAAAAAAAGGGAAGAAAAAAATCTCACAATAGCAACATTTGCAGTTTTATTTTATAAAAAAAAAAAAAAAAAAGAGACTTATTTTATAACGTGTATTGGTATATAGTATACTATTAATTTTTTTGCCACAAGTATACTATTAATTTTGTTCACATACATACCTAAGACTTGTGGGACCAAACCATCATATTTCAGTCGTGTTGCGGCCACCATTCCCAACTTTACATTTTTAGCTAAAGAAAACTCGTTTTAATATGATGCATATGATTAAAATACTACTTAGCCAAAAGTTATGTGTGCTTGCATGGTTTTAAACTTTGTCAAGTGCAGCACACTATTCACATTACTTTATAGTAGGATACATCTCGAGTTTGTAACTTTGAAAGCTTAAATAAAAGGTCTAACTACTATTTTCATTGGGATTCTTAATAAATTGGTTTAATATCCATATTTATGGCTAATTAAGTGGAGTATATTGTTAACAGAATATATGTAAAGGAAAAGAAAGCAAGAATCACATTTTGTCATGTTCAACTGCAACATTCCCTTTACTGTTTTTTTTGGTCGGAAGTGAAAGATTACGTACCCAAATTTCATATAATGCAAGTTATTAATTTTCTAAAGGTATATATTTTTTCTTTTCTTGGATGCAGCATTATTGCTTTTCATTTTTTGGTGCAGTTAACGACAATTAACAATCGTTGTATTTCAACAAACGACACTTCAGTGTCGTTGATAGTAATTTGGTATTTTCGGAGAGGCTTAGAGAAAAAAAAAAAAAAGGAGGCTAGAGAGCAATTTTCCAAATAAAATTCAAGCATATATTTTAACTTGATTCCAGTTTGGGTGGGTGTGATTTGGAGTATGTGAATAATGAGGAATAAAGTCATTTTCCAGTGTGGCAAAGAAAAGTGTTTGTTCTAGTTGCACTCAATTGTTGGTAGAGCCGATAGAAATGATTGTTTATAACCTGTACTTGATTTGTAATTGGATTTAGTACTCCTAGCTTATACTTCCGAAAATAATACTTTTTTCTTATTAAAAAATTGTCCATCTCTAAATCATATGGCTGTGATTATATTTATATTACATTCCTTGCGACACAATCCGTGACATTAGCCAAGTAGAAAATGAGGATTTTTTGTACCAAAAAAAAAGAAGAGGATTTTTCTTCTTGTTTTTTACGGTTAAATGAGGAATAGTTTTTGCTAATCGTATTATTGGTGTAAGTGAAAGGCATATTTAAATAAACTTAATTTTATTCGTAACTTTTTCTTTCCTAGAAGCTTGCCAAATAATGATACAAAAAGGTAATAATTTCGTATGTAGTATTAATAAGACTTCGTAGATAGAGACAAAGTAAACAACTGTGATATGTCAATAACAAGCAGTTAATTCCTACTCCAAATATATGCCAAATATATGCTAATTATTTAGAGAACCTTAAAATGATTAAGTACTTAATTTCGAAGTACTACTTAAGAAAAAGTCAAAAGGACTAATTTAGGTTTCTGTGGGTGGAAGCTCTTTGTCCAATGCTTCGGATGAGAAATTTTTGAAGCTTGTTTTTTTATATCTATTGTTTCTTAGAAACACTTAGAAATGACCAAAAATCCAGCGGTAATTAACTACGGTCGATTTCTTAGTTATAAGTCAGCGTTAGTTAACTACCACTTAGAGTATTTTAGACATCTCCATGTGTTATTAGAAACTTCTTGAAGTCAGAAAAGCAATTTTCGAAATCTTCAGGTTGTGGAACTTGTTGGTGAGGCAGGCCTTTTGTCTTTTGATTTTGATCCTCTTTGCCTTTACACTTCCATTCCTCCTTTGTCTTACTATTGGCGTCCACAACTGTTTCTGGGTCATCATCATCAATTACACCTTTAACCTCTTTATGTTCAGATGTTTGCGAGTTTGAGGTGTTATCCATGTCTTTGCTTCTTAACGTATCAGCTGAAGTTGATTGAAGTGTGGTATGCAAATGATGTTAATTAGAAAGTAGAGTAAGATTTGATGTTTTATTTCGATCCTATCTATATATATATTCACTTTTTCTGGGAACTTCCATCTATAAAATACAAGCTACTCAAGGTGTGTTTCCACGTGGGTAGATACACTTAAACTAAACTACAGTATGCTTGCACGTGGACAATGATAATGCATCTGTATCCATATATCTATATGTATGAGCCGGTCTTATTTGGGCACAACACCATAATCTAAACCGGACAACGTCTAGTATCTACACTCGTGTGAATAATAAATGAAAATTAACTGAATATAAAAACAATATTTAACATTTTAACCTGTATTTTATATACAGAATACCCACTAGATTCGAGCCTGGCTGTCTCAAAAATACTCGTTCAAGTTAACAAACTACGCGATGCTAAACATCGTTGGCTAAATACCAGAAAAGGAAAAACATTTTTCTGCACGAATTTATGAATACCCAGATGGTTTCACCACCGGTAAGACCACCTTCAATGTTCATTACCCACATCTTCATCCCCATCCTCATCATTGTCATTGTCATAGCCTACACCTTGACCTTCATAGTCATCAAAATCCTCATCATACAATGGATCAGAAGTAAGACCTTTAGCAAAACGATGAAGTTCATCATCCACATCCTCATCATTATCTGACAATTCATTACTAAATCCGCTATGCTTGCTTTCTTCTGACTCACACTCAGAACCTTCTTCATCTTCCGAAATATAGTCTGGATAATCATTCATTGGATTGTCTTCAGCTACAATTGACAAGTGTAAACGAGTTTTCAGTCAATAGTGATCTACATTAAGAGTAAAGATGAGAAAAGGTATAGGAAAATACCATTTGAGTCGTCAATTTCATAATCTGAATTGTCAGGCCCATCAAAATAATCTTCTTCGTCAACTTGAACTCTGAGTCAACAATACACAACAGTGTCAGTAGGAAGAAGAATTAGAAACCCGATTAAACATGTATAGACAAAATACTCACAGTGGATAAGAATGTGAAGAATTTTCTTCAACGATCGTCTCATCCGTTACAGTGTAGAGGTCATAAACATAGTCCTCTCTATATGTCACGTATGGCAATGCACCATTACCGTGTAAATAGAAACAGTTTAGATATTCTTTCAAAAAAAGTAATTTCAAATCATTTATTGCAAGTATTGATAACAATATAACATCGATAAAATGCCCAAAGATAACTCCAAAATATGTTTGCCTTTATTGACCAGAAAATACATCAATTATTTAAATAAAAAAAAGTGCAACTTGAGGAAAAAGTAGCAAGATCGGTAGAGTTTTAATGGTAGTTTGTAACTAAACAACAACCTTGATTGTATTGAGCACTTATATCAGCTTCAACCTCTGCAACAACATTAGAAATAGCCTCTCTTAGTAAAGGGAGGAAACTGGACAAAAGTGTTTGATCCTCCAAGGAGATATCTCTGCATTAATCACATGTTAAGTATATGCATTTTCTGTGACGATAAATAACCCTCATTTATATAGCAACATAGGTATTTATATAGTAAACAAGTAATAACAACATAGTTCATGAGATCTCTTACCTTATTCATTATTGAAGATATTTGCATTAATTCAAATCTTTTATATCTAATCCTAGCAAACATGCAAACCCTAATTGCCTAACCCTAATTCTAAAAAATGGCTCCAAATATTTGAATTTCGAAATCAACATTTCCCTCCTTGATTTTTTGGATGAAGTACCTTCGAATGATAAAACTCTTATCCTTTAATGCATTGGAAAACCATGACAATCCCTGTGCACACTACTCAATACATGACTTAAGGGCTAGAATTAAATGTTATGCAAAAGACTGAAAAACAAAACACAACACACGCGTTTTCTCTTTCCCAAAACAAAACATGCTCACGCGTTTCTTCTTCTTCTTCTTCTTCCTCTTATCATCACCGCCAACCCTCTCGCCCCATCCATCGGCGGCGACCACCAAAGCTCTCCCGCAATCCACGACGTTCTCCCCCTTCTGCTCCACACAACTCAACCACTCTCTTCTTCCAACTTTTCACCTCCCGCCGCAACAACAGCCTCATCCTCTCCGCGCCACCTCCACTCTCTTTTCACCATTGTTTCTAGAACCGATAGGGTTTTAAGTTGTTGAAAAGATATATACCTCAGCCGATTAAGTGCGAGAGTGATCTGATATCGAATCTCTTACATATCCATATGTCGATTTCAAACCATGGCAACACGTTGTATTTGTTAACCTAAACTCATTCCCTTTTTTCCAGGTACTCAATCTATTAACTTTTTTTTGGTTAATTAGGTGTAATTTCTTTGTTTTATTTTAAATTGTATTTTTTATTTTATTTTTAAATTTTACAATAAAAAATATGGGTTGGTTCAGTTTCATTTACATTAATGTTAAAATACTAATTTTATATGGGTAAAAGATGATGTTGTCGAAGAAATTGGGGTTTGGTTTAGATATTAAAAAATATGGGTTTGGTTCTGTTTCATTTATATTAATGGTAATTATTATTATTATTTTTTATGGGTAACAGATGATGATTTTTTTTTTGAAAGAAAAAGATGATGTTGAAATGTCTGGGTTTTGTTTCAATTTTATTTTGTAATTATAAATTGTTGTGCGGTAATTATATTGTGGGCTTTGCAAGGATTGAGAATCGTAAATGGCAGTATATAATTATCTTGATGTGTGCTCAGTGCTCTAATGTAGTAAACCTGCAGGTTGGAACAACTTGATGCTCATGGATGATGGCTAACTGTAACCTTTGAGGTGTGTACCAAAGTTATTTTCATTCTGCTAACACCCAACGCCTCTTTCTTTGTAGTGTTTTTATTTCATTTTAATTTCTTTCTCTTATAGATTATTTTGTGAATATTTCCGCCAAGTTTTTTCATGTGCTTAATGCTAATTGCCCAATCTTTCTATATGACATTTCCATGGATGATTGCACATAACCTTTCGTCTTTTCATCACACTCCATTTTTCACGTGTTAATCATAATTTTTCTCAATTTCATCTAAATGAGTGATTTGTTTCAACTTTTATGTTTGTTTTGAAATTTAAAAGCAATACAAGCATCTAATGTATTTCAGAATTGTGAATTTCCTAACAATGGATATGTACCTTTTTATGAACAATAAGGTTGTTTTTAAGATTGGGATAAAAGATCGTATGCTTAATGGGAAACAAAATGCATTAGGGTCCAGTTTTAACTCATTGCACTCTCTGTTCTCAATCTGTCGTCATGTTTTAATGCTGCCAAATCACAACATCATAAGGTGTTGCAAGGGTTCCATGAGAGCAACATGTTATGCAAGAGGAACTTTCATTCAGTTTGAGCAGAAAGTGCAATGAGGAGAGCCACATGTGGCTCTAATTAAAACAGAAAGTGATATGGCTCTAATGAGGACAACCACGTGTTAACTAAGAGGAACTTTCATTCAGTTTAAGCAGCATCAGGTTTGATGATAGTATATGTGATCAAATAGTTTGAAGCTTTCTTTTTAGAGTACTTCTAATTCCAAATGAGAGCTTCATATGAAAAAGAAGTCTGGTTCCACATTGTTTTAAGTTTTGTAGTTTCTGTTTTAACATGGTTCTTTTTAACATGAATCTTTTTATTGGTAAGAACATTCTAATTGTTTTTTCGATCAATTATTCTAATTTACACATCATTCCCATGTATTTTTATTGTTCAGAAGAAATTCTAATTGGTTTTCGATTACTTCCGGTATCTTTCAAATAGTAATAATACAAAGACTTGGAGATGTTGAACATGATTTTGATTTCAAATTTTCTTCTTTATTGTTCTAGCGTTGTCATTCTACACAACATGAAATCAGAAACATCAGAGCGCCAAAAATAAAGGTAACAACCCCTTGGGTTTAGTTTGTTTATCAATCTAGGGATTTTCATATTGGTGATTTCACAAATGTTGGTATTTTGTTTTTCAGTGATAATTCAGTGGCAATGTAAGTTTTGCAATTGAAATGCTAACAAGGGTGCATCATGTATGCATCTTAATGAGTGTATGAGATCAAATGAGCGAGACTGACATATCCTGATTTTCATCCTTTTTGTTGAAGGTACTTTACTTTCCCATTTTCTTCTCCTTAGATCAAAACTTCCTCATTGTATTCTTTTTAATCTCTCATGTGATAAGTTTACACACACACACACCCTGTTTTTCACAAGCAATTTGTTTGTTTTTATTTTTAAATGTTTTTTTCATGGAACTATTTAATCTGCAATGCCATGGTAATTTTTTTTTATTTTTGGTTATTCTTATATTTTCTCTCTGATTTGATATATCAAAGAAACTTCTTCCTATACGTATTACTGTAGTATAGGACACGTTAGCTTTAAGGCCATGATAAGTAATTAACTAAAAGCTAATATTCTCTTTCAAAAAAAAAAAACTAAAAGCTAATATTCATAAGCAGATTAAATACATAATATTGGGTTGTTGCAGTAGGATTAGAAATTCAGTTCTGTTTGCAAATGGTTTCTTTGTTGAAACTCATTTGGATCATCACAAGGACTGACTTATAAGTATATATGCATGTTACTTTCCAGACATGATAATTTGAGCAGTAGTTAACATGCTAATTAGGTCCAACCTGCCATTAATTTTTCCATAAATTGATATTGTTGACATGCTAATTGAAAGAAGGAGAGAAGTTTACAAAGAGGGAAATGAAGATGGGGGATAAAAATATGTTGGTTTATGACTTTATCAAACAAATATTTTACTTTTAATTTTTAATTATTCTCTAAACTTATTCTGAAGATATACTAACATTGTTTACACTTTGCCCACATATGGACTAATGCTTCTATAAAAAAACGGCATGGTCATTTCTTTTCTTGAAATTTCTAGGTTCTGATTTCCTTTCTTATTTTACTAAATTTTTAAAATATGTGTGATGAGGAGAACACATTTTTCTAAATATTTTATCTCGATTTCTACACATTGAATCTTTGCTTATGATTTCCATCGTTGTTTTTTACAATTATTTGAATTTGGCCTTTGATTCTAACCATGAAAGCAGCGAGTATGAGTAAAATAATGTGTAGCAGTATGTTTTCAACAACAACAACCAAACCTTATCCCACTAAGTGGGGTCGGCTACATGGATCAAATTACGCCATAGTGTTCTATCATAAACCAAATTTGAGTCCAACTCATTGACCTCTAAATCCTTCCTAATGGTTTCTCTAATAGTTTTCTTAGGTCTTCCTCTACCTCTTTTAACATAACTCTCCTCCATTTGATCTATTCTCCTTACAACGGCACGGGTCTTATCTCAACATGCCCAAACCATCTAAGCCTATTTTCTACCAACTTTTCTACTATAGGTGCTACCCCCACTCTCTCTCTAATGGTGTCATTCCTAATCCTATCATGTCTAGTCTTACCACTCATCCAGCGCAACATCCTCATCTCTGCTACACTTACTTGATTCTCGTGTTGACTCTTAACCGCCCAACACTCCGTACCATATCACAACGCCGGTCTAACTGCTGTCCGATAGAACTTTCCTTTCAACTTAAGTGGTACTTTCTTATCGCACAGAACACCGGAGGCTCTTCTCCATTTCAACCACCCAGCTTGAATGCGATGGCTTACATCGTAGCAGTATGTTTTCAATCACATTTAATTAGGTTTACTTTATATTTACATGAAAACTATTGTTCTATAGTAATCCTCATGTATGCAACATGGCATGTTTTAAAAAACATTTCCTCGGACCGAAAACAGAAATGTGTGTAATGGGTTATTTGAAGATAGAAAAATCATATTATTATAACTCTGTCATGCTTCCAAAATATTTTAAATTTTACTTTTCATCATTCAAATTGGAATCCTTTAAGCATTTTGTTGTGTTTGTAGGTAAGTTGTTTGAAGTCATTAGTCCATCTGACGTGAGAGATAAATTTATTTCTGCAATTCGTCTCCACTCTTTTTACATTCTTCAATGAATTCTTTTATTTTCATTGTGATTTAGGCTTTGAAATAATATATCGATTGTATGATTGACCCAATGACTAATATATTTTTTCAGCTGAGATTGTCATAGAGAGACCAATGTTAATATGATATTCTTCTTTTGCGGCTGAAATTTGTGTTCCAGTTTATTCTTCTCTTGCTCCATTGCTAGCAACAACAAAGGAAAAGATACTGGAAGAGGAGGGATATATAACATACTATGCATAGTAATATAGTATAGTAAAATTGCTTTATGCATTTTGTATTGTGTACTTATACTATGTTGGTTTTTATTTTGATATTCCATTAAGAGCACATGTAGCATGTAGTGGTATTGGAATTCGACAACTTTGAGACAGATCTTTCAAAACTTTTCAAGTTACATGTGAGAACACCTCTGAGATAGTGTCCTTAGAAAGTAATTTACTGTTGTTAGAGACTTAGAGTTAATGGCAAAATAAGATAGTTCCTTTCAATAGTTAATTTTATTCTCACTGTTTAAAAGGTATAGCCTTATTCTCACTGTTATGTGTTTTATGTTAACTATGGTCAACGTATATGGGGAGTATGTTCCACCATTCCATGACAGTTTTATTATTCTGCTGAAAACTTATACAGTTTAGACGAATCCTAAATATGTATGTTAGTATTTGGACAATTATAAAAACATCTTTCTAATATAACCATGTTGACACATATGCTGGTGTTATAATTCTCATGTATAAATTAATTGGCAGCATAATAATCCAATCATGTTGACACAGACACTGGTGTAATCCTTTATATTCCAAGTGTCTATTACATCTCAAATTGCAATCTAACTTACAGTCATATATGCTCATTCCAAAACAAAAAAAAAATTACTTACAGGTAAAAGCTTATTTATACTAAACAAATTATCGTATATACGTATAACATGAGTTTTTATAAAAGACCGGATGATATTTCGCACCTATATTTTTTAATAAAAAGTGCGGGTAATGTTTAGAACTATATATAACCCGTGCGGCAGCACGGGTGAAAAGTCTAGTCTTAAATAAATAGCTCTCTTTTCATCAATCGTTCAAGCCCACGCACCTCCATATAGATCCCAAAAAATTAGGTCAAGATAATTTCTTCTCACGTCCTTTGTATAAACAAAACATTCTCAATTGTCAAGCCCATCTTTCCCACGAAGTTTGTGAAGAACAACAACAAGATTGCCGAAGCTTCTGAAGTTCACATTGGTCGTTTCATTGAAAACAAAAGTGGGTGTGGTGATTTTGGAGGTTGTTCTAATGTTGCTTTGTGCCTAATAATCACTATGGATCTAGATCTCGAGTTGCTCTTGTTAGAAAACCCTCTTGAGACCTCTAAAGACCTCTCTTCAATGCCAGAGCCTCATTTGATCTTTGTTGCCTCAAGGTATTTCAATGTGTTTGGTTTCATTTCATAGCACTATTATGTGTATAAATAAATTTATAGAATTAATATAATATAGATGTAGATAGATGATGGATTATTCAATCACAAGTCATGTGATCATAATTTGTTGTACATCAAAGAAATTTAAATTAGTAATCCATCATCTATCTATACCTATATTCAATTAATTTATATACATTTTATTCATTTATATATACACATGACAATGCTACGAAATGAAGTGAAACACAATGAAATACTTTTGAGGCAGCAAAGATCAAAAGATTGACAAAGTAGATTTGACAGTGAGAAGAGGTCTAAAGAGGATTTCTAAAAAGAGAAAATAGAGATACAGATCCACAATGATTATTAGGCCCAACCCTACTAGAAGCAACATTAGAACAAGCAGAACCACCAACAACAGTACTATTGTTGTTGATGTTGTTATATATCATCATTACTTGTTGTTTAAACTAAAATGACCTATTTGATGATAATGCCACCATACCTCAAGAACATTGTTTCCACTACCAAAGTGACAATGAAGAAGTTGCTGAGAATAATAATTGATTAATGTGAACAGCAGAAGCTTCAGCCATTTTGTTGTCGTTGTTCTTCACAAACTTTGTGGGAAATATGTTTGACAGTGAAGAATGTTTCTCAAAGGACAGGAGAATATATTATCTTGACCTAATTTTTTTTATTATCTGCACGGGCGTGTGTGAGCTTGAAGGATTGATGAAAAGAGGTTTATTTATTTAAGGTTTGAATTAATAAAAATGTCTTCAATAATTAAGGAAACAGATCTCATGACTTTGTTTTGTTATTATTATATTTACACTTACTCTTGTTGCTAATAATCCTGGTGTTGGCCATATACAAAGATAACAAACAAACTTTGATGAAAATACTTACTCATGTTGCACCTCCTTAATGTTTTCTTTAGAATCAACACGAACAATGTCATAAAACTGGCATATTTCTTGCAATGCATTTTCATCAGCTGTCCCCTTGTATACTTTCCTGCTCTTCCATATTTGCTCAAAACGAGCGTCTTTAGCTGAAGTCTGTGAGAAAGAATGAGACTTAAAACTTTGCTGCAAGAGAACTTATTATAGAAATTTACTTCCTACGCCTCATTAATATTATCAAACTAGCTTATTTCACACAATATAATTTTAGAATTATAGAGTAACTGAATTCATACAGAGAATCTAAAGAGAAATGCAAAGTTTCTAAACTGAATTTCTTTAATTATGAATTGTGATTACAGTTTACAATGTGGAACCATCAATTTATAGATGTATCCTATGACAGCTAGTTACACCTTGGCAGTGACTGACTGGTGTGAGTTAGTCAGTTGAATTACTTAGTTACTGAATTTTCATCATTATCATAAATGCAAAATGGAGGGTATTCATCATTGGCAGTGACAACACTCTATTAAGAAGTTATAAAATAAAGAAAGAAAACAATTTGATCAAATTAACCTTTTTAAGCACTGGCGTATTCATCATTATCATAAATGCAAAATAGAGGATAATGAATTGGGAATGATGCACCGAGTATTAATTAGAGGGTTCAATTGATAAAAAAAAGTAATTAATATTACATTGAAAACATAGTAGTCAATCCAGGATAGCGGCCAACCTCAAAAGTGGGATCGCAGGATAGCGTATTGCGATATGACAGCTATTTGATCGTTTTTTGAACAAATTACATGAATAATACTATAAAGTATAAACAAACATATATTTAATATAAAATTAAATATAACACTCAACTAACTTGGTTTAATTCTTCAAAAAATTAAGCATGATGGTGGTAGCAGATTAATAAAATTAAACACATCAATAGTAGATGAAAAAAAAAATCACAATATTCAACAAACGTCATCTAGTCTTGCTAATTTGATCAATAAACCGTAAAGCAATCAATGTGATAAACTAGCCACAAGCAAAAACTTGCTAAATTTTGCGAAACTCATTTTGGGATAAATATTTTTTGCAAATGTGACATTTGTAATGAAATGGAGGGAGTGCTGTTGTGATGTATTCCAAAATCTACAGCTACCATAAACAGAATTCTCCCAAGTCACATATAAATGAGTTCGAAAGTTTGGCTTCTCTAATCTTATCATCTTAGATATTAGAGGCTTGTTTGATTGTGTTTTGCTTTGTAGTTTTTGGAAACTATTTTATAAATCAATTCTTTAAAACTGTTTTTAAGAAGAGAAAAAAAATATTAAAAAAGGTAAATTTCATTTAAAACAACTAGGAAAATCAAATTAAATGTAATTGTATAGAACAACTACAAAAGCAACAGAAAAATTCGACCAATTCCAAAACCAATCATAGCATTAGACAAAATTTCAGTAAGGGGACTGTTAGTTGAAAGTAGTTCTAAGGGATATAAGTAATGAAAGATGCAAGGGCATGTGCATAAGTATACAGAAGAGACATCAACACAATTTCTAATTGTATGTATTGTCATCTAGTATTAGTATGTATTGTCATCTCGTAAGAAAGTATTAACAAGTGCCCAAACATATAAATAGAAATACATAAAGGCATGTGGTAAACCTGTTTTTCTTGTTTAGCTTTAACCAAGAGCTGATCTTGCTTCTGTGGACATAATAAATAGGAAACGATGAAAGACAACATGATTAGAAATAAGAAACATGTTTACGATAAAACAATTGAGAAGAGGACAAATTCAGGGCTTTGAACATTCGTCAAAGTCAACAAAAAAGTAAGGACTTACGTTAACTTTTTTGAAGAAGTTTTCCTTCCCTCAACATTTGGCTTAGATTCAGAAGCACTTCTGTATCCAGGTTCCTTAAAAAACAATTAATAATGTATTCATTTTGTGAAAACATGACAACATTCGTGTACCATATGAAGAAAGAATTGTACAGCATCTAGTCTAGATGGGATACTAACCACAAATGATTGCACAATATCTAAAGTGACCTCAGAGCTGCTTATTGTCTCCACATGTTGTACCAAAACCTTCTTGTTATGAATTTCCACTGAAAAGGAAGGGAACAAATTATATTGTTAGTCAGGCATAAATATTAAACACGCCTGCAGAAGGGGAAAAAACAAAAAAAAAAAAAATCCGGCGGTTTTCAGCTGTTCATTCAGTCACAAATCCACTCGGGTCTAGCAAGGTTATTTAAAGGCACTCTCCTTATATGCGTCATTTGACAACCTTGTTTTCGCTAACATCTTGACAGTTATTTATGCATTTGCAAATACATATAAATGTTAATTGTCAAAAGAAACTCATGACATGAAAAAGGTAATTATATAAACTATCAAATCTTTCAGCAACCAGAGCACGATATAGTGACACGTTGCCACAACTAATAACTTGAGAAAATTACATGATTCAATGTAATCATATGTGTCAATGTTGTGTTGTTGAGAAATTCACATGATTCAATGGTTTGTGTCGGACACCGCATGTGTCTGTCACACAGACATGCATAATCCAAATAGTATACAAGCTTCATGTAATTATATGTGTCAGTGTCACAGTGTCGCGTTGATGAGAAAATCACATGACTCAATGTAATCATAGGTGTCGGTGGTGTCGTGTTGTGTCTGACATGGACTCATGACTCAATGTAATCCAGAGAGTATATGTGCTTCATAGTTACCATATCTTAAGAACTATAGACCCGTGCTATGATGCTTTATGTATGCACCGAGTAATCAGAAACTCTGTCTTTCAATAAGTCTCAGAAAACACAAATAATGAACAGAAGAAACAAGGATAGAGATACTAAACAGAATTGAGAGAAAAAGAAAAGAAACATACCGTTTCGAGAAGGAGAAGAAGAAGATTCAGAGATGGATAGGTTTCTGAAATCCAAGAGAGGACGTTTGAATGGCCTTTCGTTGATTTCCAACCCTAAAAACCAGAATGAATGAGAATGAGAAAAATAAAAGAAGAAGAAGAAGAAAGGAGAGTTATTTATTATGTAACTAACAGAAAGCATCGAGTGGAGAATGAAATGGTTTTCGTTTCACCCTAACCACAACAGGCTTCGATGGACCTGGAGACGGAGCGGAACAACTTTCGGCCATGCCACAACTTACGATTTGGGGACTTTAGAGTATCCACAATGGACCATTAACCTTGAGGTCTTAAACGGGTCCCACGTCGACACATCATTTATACTAGTAATTTTTTAATAATAGTATCTAAAAGGAACTCAATCACTTCAATAGAGACTGTCTAACAAAAAATCTAAATGGGTCCCACCAATAATTCTTAAAATTATATTTGACTCATTATTTACACTTGAATAGAAGGCAAGCGGGCAATAAGCTGAGCCGCTAAACCTTTTTGGATAGCAAAACCAATCATCCTAAACACAATATTTATGGACCTGAGAGACATGACATTGCTACGCATGACCTTTTGAACTCTATGTAGAAGGCCAACAGCCTTTGGTGCTAGAAAACCGAAAGTGTCAAAAGCAAATGGTATAAAAGCATGTTGATTGTCAGAACACGTTTTCTCGTGTTTGGCCACCTTACTTGACGCAACTTTAAGGGCTGCCTGTCCTACGGTAAAAGGCCCGACACCTAATCCCAAAAGTGGTGAAACTCCAGTCAAGTCTACACACGCATGTTTTCCTCCTACCCATCCGTACACCATAACATCTGCATGCCTGAGTGTTGATCTTCTTTTTAGCGGGTTAGTCAGGAAGTTCACAGGCGCCTCCTTCTTCATTGAAACTCCTGCTCGTCTGAATATATCAAAAAGTACATCCCTAACAAAGTCGTCTGAATAATTCTTTATTATTTATATTTCAACAAAAGTAACTCAACAAAGATTATTTTATTAAAAAGTAGTGTGGGGTCCACTTAAAAATAGGGCCTTAAGTGAGACCCTGAGTCTTAAGAGACCCTTAGAATTTTTTTCCATATTGAAAGTACCTATTAGATACTGGGTCTTAAATGGTGAAGACCTCACCAATGTGGATGGTAGAGCACCAACATTACATAACTTTGCCTCAATCTCCTCCCTTAGATTAATCCACTATATTTCTTTTATAAAAAGTAAATTTAAATTACAAAATAACTAGAATCCGATGAAAAAACAATATCAACCTTTTAATTAACGAATCTTGTTTTGAAACATGTCACCGGCCAATATTGTTTGACCCACTATGTTGCAATATAAACACTTCTATTAACAAAATCAACACTAACTAGATGGAAAAATAATCATCTATATTGATTGAATAAGAGAAACAATGATTACAACTCCAAATCATTTTTATTATGGTCGGATCAATGTTAGAATGAGATGTGTTAATTGGCAGGTTTAGACGGTTTTATGGTTTAGAAGAGAACCAATTTGTTAGAATGTAACGTTGGTTGAGATGTGTACATTAGATTGGGGTGAGGGGGAAGATGGGTGGATCTCACAGAGGAGGCCGTTGGCATAGGAGGAGGAGCACGTTGTGGAGTGCAATATTTTGTTGTCTAACATTTTGTTTGCATGATGGTGTGAAAGACAAATAAGATTGGAGTTACGATCCACGCAGAGGATACTCCATCCAGAAGTCTGTCATTTGCTTTCCTCTATGGTGCGGGCTGATAGGTTAGTATACTATGACATTGTTTGGAATAAAACGACGTCGTTGAAGGTCACATTGCTTGTGTGGCAGCTATTACTAAATCCACTACCGACGAAAGATAAACTGATTCATCATGGTATTATTCCACGTACTTCAGGCCTTTGTTCGAGTGGTTTTGGTCATAGGACGAAAGCTCATATCACATGTTTGTGGGTTGTGCATTTTATGACAACATTTGAGCTCGTATTCTTCTTTAGCTTGATATTTCTACGGCAAACAAGTTACATATTTCTGACCATTTTAAACAATTTACAAATTTAGCTGGTGATTCTAGAAAAATCTGGTGTTCTCTACATGTGATTTAGATGACGGTTGTTAGAGTTATTTGGAAACAAAGAAATAACTGTATTTTTTGACAAAAGCAACAGTCTTTGTAGAGCTTGTTGACACACGTGAAGCTCTTATCATTTAGGTGGTTACCAACAAAAAAAATTATAATTTAGTTTTCGATTTTCATCACTAATGGACTAATAATCGCATTTAGTGCTTTCCTTTTGTCCCTAGCTTGAACGCTTTATCGATTTCTAGCTAGCAATGGTGACAACATTATTTTGTATTTTAATTGTATTTGAGTAGTAACCTAACACTCTTTATGTGGGTGTGGAGGGTCCTTGGGTTAATATATATATTTCATTTTAACTTAAAAAAAAAACACTTATATTTTTTTATAACACAATTTTGCCATTGTTTGATTCACTATGCTAATCGAGTGTTCAAGATGTTGTTATTAATTTAATGCATGAAATGATGCATGAGTATTTTATATGAATGTAGATTTTGTTAACATTAATAACTTTTTGAAGAAAATGTAGATTTTGTTATTGTTTTAAAAAAAATTATTAATGACTTGATAAAAATAAATAATTACCTCGTGATGTTAATGTCCTAATTTAAACCATTAAAAGAACCGTGAATTTTCATGAATCGCATGACATTGTGGTAATTATATAAAAAATAATTACAATGGTAATATTGTGAAATGTTAAAGATAGTAAATGACAATTATCGTTATTAATGTAAGGTTTTTATATATAAAAAAATATTTGCAAAATTACTAATATGAGATGTGTAAAAAAAGTACTATAGAAATCCGACACGATAAATTTTTGAAAAACTCATGATTATTTTTTCATCGTGCTCTGTTGCGGATTTATGTGTTTATGTCGATGGTTTATGTACCGTAATTTGATACGATAGAATTTTGAAAACATTATCATATTGATCGCAAGTTTTATTAGCATACAATGCATTTCCATTCAAGCAATGATATTTCCATCTAAAATATCAGTGTAAGTTTTTGCTCAACGCCAATGACGGTTTAGATTTTAAGTTTTGATTATGAGATGTTGACGGTTGTGTGGTTGACCACGTCCCCTTATTGTTAGTGGGAATTCCACTATCTCCATTGAGCTTAGAAGAGTTCAATTCAGTGTCTTCATGTTCCATCTTCTCCATAGTAGAACAATTTATTGTGGTTGATGTATCTAGTAATTGGTTCAAGAACTAAGAGAAGTGTGTATAGGTTGAAGGAATGGGTTCAAGAACTAAGAGTGAACATTGATAATTGGATGGAATTTAGGAAAGAAGTAAGGAGTGGGTGTATGCAAAATTTGGACTTTTGTTACTATGCCACTCGTTCGTGAGCTTTCGTAAAATATTTGGATCGTACCATAAAGCATTTTTCTTTCCGTTCACCCTAGTAATGACATGAAATTGGAAACTGAATGAGTGTTAAATATTAGGTCTTTTTTTTTTTTTTGAGAAATGTTAAATATTAGGTCTTCTTGCCAATTTGTTTGATGGTTTAAGAAAATATCATTGTTAAATGAGATAAATCCCTCAAGTAGACATGTTACTTCATGAAATTAGTCTTTGAAGTAACAAAGAGATGGATAAGAATTGAATCAGAAAGACACAAAGTAAAAGGTAACTTGGTTAATTTGTTTCATCATTTAACTTTCTGCTCCTACCTCATAGTAACTTCTATTCTTTTTTTTTTTACATGGAAAGAAGGCTAGCTCTATTGTGCACAAGCGAGAATGGTGGAAGCACCAGTACATAAAATTATGGAACAATAATGAGTTTTGCGTTGTATCCATAACCCAAACATTACCGGCCTGCACTTGTACCACTAGGCTGCTTCAGTCAACATAAAATATAACTAGTGCTGTTCATATTTATTACTTATTTCTGGGCTATAATTTTTTATAGGAAGTCCATACCTTAGGGAGGCCCAGCTCCATTGATCTGTTTGCACCCCAAGGGTCGGGCCTGTTGATAACCTTACCATTAAATATGAGTAATCATGTTTTTACACCTAATCCAAAATCCTTATAGAAGCACAAATGTAGAATATAACATAACACATGTGGGTGTGCATGGAAGTTTTATTTTCACGCTACCTTGTATACTCTGTTTGGCTACAATCTTCTATTTTCCTTTTTCTGAAAGAAAGAAAAAAGCTCGTTTAAAAGCCTCGACTTTTAGTTCCCATGCTCGTACACTGAACGTACATGCAAAACTACTAATTCGGAGTACTAAAATAATAATTTATATGTTATATACCATATAATATTAGTTAGTCTAAAGTCCTCTCAAAATATATATAGGTTGTCTAAAGTGTAATTGGTTGAATCATGTGGGGTCATCACCATATTTAATATGGGGTCAAAGCATAAGAACATCTTATTCTTAGTTTTAAAAAAAATTAGACAAATCGATCAGGTGCCCCAACTAAATCTCTAGTCATTTGATAAAATAATTTTTTTTTTTAAAACTTTAAAATCCAAGTATGAGAACCTATAATCCAATCTAGACATTGAGGGGGATTGCTGATGATCAGCTTCTAAGTTTAAGAACAAACAAAAAAATTGACGTCTTTACTAGTTTCAATATTTTGTGGAATCTATAGTTGTTAATTTGGGAAATGTTCGTTGGTGCAAAAACTATGGTGACGAAAATCATGGAAATTGTCCCAAATTGTTGGATTAATCTTGTTTTCATTGACCATTTTTCTCTCTCCCATGTGTTGTACTCCACCACATGACCATTGCGATTGTATTGTTCTTTATTCTTTTTTTTTGGTACATATAGATGTGTCAATATTACGGAGCCTTGAAGTTTTGGCTCCAACTCACTTAATAATAGAGCTTGAAAATTCACAAGATTAAAAAGCCCACAAATAAAAAAATCAAAAGGCCCCAAAGCCCCAAAATATCTATAATATTTTTTATTACCTAAAAAAATTATCTAAATAATTTTTTTTTACCTAAATAAAAAAAATAATTTACCTAAATTTTTTTTTACCACCAAAAAAAATCTTTTTTTCACCTAAAAATTTTTTTTACCTAAATTTTTTTACCACCGACTTTTTTTTTTACCAAAAAAAATATTTTTTTTAAATAATTAATATGGGGCTTTTATAAGCCCACAAATAAATAGATTTTGAATTCTGCTCTCCACCCTGCAAAAATTGCTCGCGCCCTACAGCCACGACGAAAATACCCCTGCGCTAGTTAACTAGCGCAAGTGCAAAATACTGCGCTAGTTAATGCACGCTGCGCCACTTAACTAGCGCATGTGTAAAAACACTGCGCGCGTTAAGTGGCGCTGCGCACGTTAAATAGCGCAGCATTTTAGCACATGCGCCACTTAAGTGGCGCACAGTCTGTGCTTGCGGCACAATCATGTGTTAACCTATATTTTCCCTGATTTTTCAATCCTTCTTTCATACATTCATTCAATCAATCATTTTTCATCATTTATTTAAACATTCATTCAATCAATCAATCAAAAATAGCAGAATAAAACAACGGGAAAAATTAACGAATATTATCATAAAAGGGCAAATGTTATAAAAAATCAAATGTTATAAAAAAATTAAAAGGATTACAATCAAATCCTTCAAAATGTCATAAAAAATCTAGAAAAAAACCTAAAAAAAAACCTAGAAAAAAACCCTAGTCTCGTGGACTCCTACTCCTCCTCCGGGGCGGCGCCATCTGCTCCATCATGCTCCACTCCGACTGGATGCCCTGCATGATGCGAAGAATCTCCGGGTTACCAAACACATTAGGATGCCCCATTGCGCTGTCCACTCTGACCCTGATGTTGTTAATGATCTGGTATGGGTCTGGAGGATGTCTGGCCCACTGCTGCTCAACAATAACCTCCTCGTAAGGAGGGACATGATGAGGAGGGGCAACAGATGCATAATCAGGAATGGCCGCAGGGGGGTTCACAATAGGATGTGACACTGCAACGAACCATCTCATGTAATGCCCTCTTTAATTATTTAATTATTTTATTAGATGATATAGTATATTATTATATATTATATGATTTTTGATGATTATGTGACGAATTTGTGATGTGTGATGAGATATTATTTTATTGTTCAATAAAATAATATAAGTGATGCTTATATGAATATTTATTGGATAAATAAATAGATTTGTTGGAAAAATAGATAATTTTAAGAGATGGGGTTATATTTATAAATAAGAGGAGTTGTGAGGGTTGAGATGGAATTAATTAAGTTGAGAGGGAGTATATAAGAGAAGTAGGTTAAGAGAATTAAGAGTACGCGTTACAGACTTTGGAAAAGAAGAGAAAACGGTTCAAGAAGGGAGAAGAAGCTAGGCTGCATTTCTGCACAATTTTCCAGGTAAGGGTGAGCCTAACTTCAGTAATTTTAATGTTAAATCATCTGTTATTGATTAGTTTAGAGATTGGGAAGAATTGAGATGAGTTTTGTGAATTAGGGTTGTGATGATTTGTGATGAATTGATGAGAGATTGAGTTGTAAGGCTGTAGAAACTTGATACAGAACCTAGATTATCCCCTAGGACAACATTGCTGATGAATTAGAGGTTTGATTGGAAAGATTGAGGATGTTTTGGTGAGTTTTGGTCTGAACCCGTGTGGGTTCTGAGATCGCTCGCCTATGGCGAGTGATCACTCGCCGTGGCGAGTAACCCTTGGTTGCTCGCGAGGCGAGCAGTATAGCTCGCCGTGGCGAGCTTGTCCCTTAAAAGTTAGGACTTTTGCCAAACCTTAGATGTTTTTGAGTGCCTTATTATTTATAGAGATGACCTGTGAAGTTGGTTTGGCCAATTTGGATTTAGAAAACCTTAAAACGAAGATTTTTGGTGAAAAATGTCAAAAAGGCCGAGAGCACCCAGAATCACTCGCCTCCAGCTCGCCCCCAACGCGCCTTTGGCGAGTAAGCTGTTGTGAGTGCTCGCCTGTGGCGAGCAGATCACTCGCCGTGGCGAGTTAGTTGGTTTATGACTGTTTTGTTCTTTTGCGATCTGTTTCGCATGGGACTTTGAGAGGAGACCTTTGGGTAGTATTAGGGAGGGTTGGTATCCTTAGATGCATTCTGTAATGAAGATACTGATGGTTCTACTATGTCGTTGATAACTGATGTATTGCTGATAGTAAGTGATGTTGAATATGATGTTATGTGATTATGATGATGTTATGTGTTGCAATGTATATGATTAATGAGATGATGTTCTGCTATGTAACTATTATAACTGCATGTGTCAGTCTTGCATTATGAATGATGTTTTGAGAAGTTGAAATTAAATTATTAACGACGAGTCCATGCATTTGCATAATTATGAGACAGTGGAGCTTTATGCTCAAAGCGACGGTGGAGCAATTGCTCAAAGCGACGGTGAGCATATTTATGCTATAAATATATGGTACCACATGCATGATGTTGAGACGTTAAGAGTTGCATTTAGTTGAGTCAATTGTTGACATACTATAAGACGATGTTTGAGACGTTGATGTATGTGTCTAAAGATGTTTATGATGATGTTACGATGTGTTATAATAACCTGATTATGTGTTGGATTTATGTTGTTAATCATAATTGCTTGATTTATATGTTAATGTTATTGTTGTGAATCTCACCCCTTCTGCTGGAATTGCCGTCTTGTGGGCAAGTGCAGGTAACCAGTCTTAGATGCGATGATGTGAGGAGTCTGGTGTGATGTAGGATTGCTCTGATATGTAACGGGATGGGGTCCTTGAGTCTATTCCTTTATGTATCACGTTTTAAAACTATTTGTTGACCTTAAGGTTCTAGATGAATTTTGAGACTTAAATATTTGAGACGTTTTGATAGCTTTGAGCCAAGACTATTTATGAAGATCTGACTTTTGAATTCCGCTGCTATAAATGACTATTTTTCGAAGGATAATTTATTATCTAATTTGTTTTCAAGATGAAATGTGACACTCCTTTTTGAGATGTACTCTGATTTATGTGTTTATTTAATGAAATTTTTAAGACGGGAATTTGGGGTGTTACATCTCATGTAGCCTCTAGTATGAGCCCACGGCTGGTTATCCGAAACCTGCTCACCCCTCTGTTGATGGCTGAGGACATGTAGAGCAAACTCCGTGAAGGCATCAGCCACGTCATCCGCCGCAAGAACCTCGATGTCTGTAGGAGGTCTGGGAATCCTCTGGACATACCCGTACTGCCTAAGAACCCGCTCTGGCAAGTGACGGACCATCCCGTCGCGGCCAGCCATGATCCATCCGGAGTACCAGCATATGTCCTGGAAGGGCGTGATGTGTCGTCGCCTCTCGTACGGCCTCCAGGTGACATGTGAATGGTCCAAGGAATCAATGGCAGCTCGGTAGTGTCCAGGATTAGAAAATCCCCGGGGAGGTCTCCATTGACTCACAAGTGGCGCAACAGTAGGGTCGTAGGCATCATCATCAATCCTCGGAATGATGTTCGAGAAGTGCGTCAAAGTCCATCCCTGCAAACACAAAGAAACAAATATTTATATCACCGCAAGAATTATACAAACAACTAAACATTTACGATCAAATAAGTAAAGAAGAAGAAAAACAAATATTACCACAAACAATGTCATGTAACCACCGCAGGAGGCCACCGATGAGTCGGAGGTAAGTGATAGCTGCTCATATAGGAAAGCAAGTCTCATCCCACCCCATGACCAGCTGTCCAACTCATCCATATCTTGCAGCGCAAGCAGCCAGAAAAGATTAATGTTTTTGCTGTTCTTGGCGGAAAAAATGGTCCAGCCAAGCAAGAGCAACAAAAACGCCTTAACGCAGGCCAACCTAACCAGAGCTCGCTCGTGTTCCTCCTCCTCGGTGTCAATCTGAAGCAGCTGATTACACCTGTGCAAGAGCTCCTCGTAGCGCCTTTTCAGGACACCAAAACTAACGTAACAACCACCCTGTCTTGTCATCTCCTTAGCGGCATCCTCTAGTGTAAACAGTAGGTTCGCCTGCATCATCTCTAACCCCTCCTCACGAGTTAACTCCCTATCGGGAAGGAGCCTCCCAGTGATGGGGATGCCTAGGAGACACGCCACATCATCTAGTGTGATGGCCATCTCTCCAACAGGTAGGTGGAAGCTGCTGGTCTCCCCATGCCATCTCTCGGTCATCGCACAAACGAACCCGTGAGATATGTTCTCATATCCACTACTGAGGAGGGGATTAAGGCCGGACCCAATCACTACATCCCAAAACCAATCATTTCCTTCCCCGGGCGTAGGCAATGTCAAGTTTGTAATGCTCAGCTTCTTCCCGTGAGATATGCCTTTCACCCTATGTTTTCTTCGAAACTGAAATACAAAAACAAAACACAACAAACAACACCGTTAAATAAGTAAAATAATAATTAGATTAAGTTGTATAAATAGTAAAAAAAAGTAAAAAAAAACATTACATTATACTTACATCGGCATCGACCCATATCCTACAGGCCACATGTCCACCAAAGTCAGGTAGAAGCCTGAGGTCAGAAGGCCTCCCTGCATAGCCGTCCGGGCCGGCCTCGTACACCACCCTGGGCACCCCCAGAAATCGAGCCGGAGGTTCGTCAACAAAAGCCTCCTCATGCTGCTAAGGTTCCTCAACAGCAGGCTCCTCATGATGATACTGATGCTGCTGATAAGCATCAAACTGGTACTGGTGAGGCTGAGGGTCCTCAAACTGATACTCATGACCATGCGGGTGCTCATACACCTGATACTGCGTTGGGTCCACCGTCTGGGATGGACCCGTATGCGATGATGACCCTCCCGCAGCATCATCTCTAACAATCCTCGTTCCCCCATCTCTCCCTCGACCAGCCATAGGAGGGCGTGATGCTTCTTTCTCCCTCCTTACACTACCAGTAGGGGCAATCCTCCCTGCCCTAAGTCTGTCGCTCCTATCCTGCTCGGACGGTATCTGAGAAGTATTCCTCCGAGACATATCTGCACAATATTTAACAAAACACAAATTAAATTATACAATTTCACATGAACATTGTTTCATTTCCAACAATTCAACAACAACACTAAAATTCCAACAATGACATTTCAATCCGTAAACTACCACATTGCAGTCAAACATATTATAATTAAAATTAACAAACCATATGCTAACTAATTTCATAAGTCACAATCCAAAAAAACAAAACAATTACCATTGAGACATTTTATCAAACACTTGGTGTGCAATATTCAAACAACAAAGTAATCTAACAATTTTCAAACACTAAACCACCACAATGTACTCTAAGGGCTCGTTTGGTGCACATGATATGATAGAGATATGATATGATATGAAATTGGATAAGGATAGGAAATGATATAAACATGATAACATTTATCCTATCACATGTTTGATGCACACATGATAACAAATATAATATCATATATGTCACAATTAAATGACATAATTACTCTTGTAATTAATTCTAATTAAATGTAATTAAGCTATTATTAACTACATAAAGTTATAAAAAAACATTGTCAATCGTCTTCTTCCTTATTTTAGGGGTGCCGTCATCTTCATTCTTAAAGTTCAATTAAAAAAAAATCATGGTTTCTTCAATTAAAAAAAAATAGTTGTCTTTGTTGAAGATAATAATACGAAATTCTTAAACTCTTTGTTTCATCCCTTTTCAAATTTAACTTGAGTACAAAATAGATAATCAAGAAAAAAAACAAAAAATTAAGCAAATTGAGGAAAAAATGATTGTAGGTTGGAATTGAGGTCGGATCTGTATCAAATAGAAGAGATGGCGATGAAGAGTTATGAAGGAACAGGTAGAGGTCGATGGATGGAGAGCAAAGAGAATTGAGAGAGGGCAAAATAAACATTTTAGTGCTAATCATGATAGGATAATTCTAACCCACCAAAAACTAAGGATAAAAATAACAAAGGGTGAGTAGGATAGGATAAGAAATGGGTTTAAGTTATCCTTTCCTATTGATGCACCAAACAACAAATTGAATCAGGATATGATAGTTTTATCATATCCTGTCTTCCTATCCTGTGCACCAAACGGACTCTAAACAACTTCTAAACAACAATTCCTAAGTTAATTCATCACTAACAATCATCAAAACTAACATGCAAACAAAATTTATAAAACCCTAAAAAGTCACATTTTCTTCAAAAAAAAACAAAAATTTCTACAACTTAAATGTAATTAAGTAGGGTAATCATCACTTACTTGATAATATAGGATGAATTGGCTTTGAATGGCGCAAGAATCGTGAAAATCGCACTTGGAGATGAAATTTTCGTGTTTTGGAAAGTTGGAGAAGTGAGGAAATGTGTTCTGTCCCGTGTATATGACTTAAGTAACGTTGCGCTACTTACGGTGCGCAGCGCTACTTAAGTGGCGCAGGAAATATCACTTGCGCTAGTTAAGGTGCGCTGCGCTACTTAACTAGCGCAGGGGTATTTTTGTCAGCACTGCAGGACGCGAGCAAATTGTGCTGGAGGCAGAGCAAAATTCATAGATTTTATAGTAGGCTTGGCCCCAAATAATTTTGTTTAATTAAGGGCTTTAATTTAATGGGCTTGGTTGAGGCTTTTTTAAATGGGCTTTGAAATTTGAGGCTCTATTGACACCTCTATATAAATAGCATCGTTCTACTAATTTATATTTTAAACTTTTGGGATGTTATGGAATATGGATACATAAATTTTCTTGAAAAATTAATTTACTATTTAAAGGCATTTTTTAGCATTTCCTTTAAAGTGAATATTTTGTACTAACTCCATAGTAGTTAACAACCAAATTAATGAAAAGTAAGATTTTTTTTTTCTGCAACTCATTGTCTCGTCTCGTGGTCTAGTTTCCAAAGCTCCATACCATAAAAAAAGCCAAAGTTTAGCAACTACCAAATGAAAGAAGAAGAAAATGATGGTACAATCTTAAACACACAACATTTGTTGCCCCAATCAGATTGTACGGTACAAGTACAACAAACAGTCAAGTCCTTTAAACTCTTCTATGATCATCCTTTTGTAATGCCAACAGTAATCCTACTCTTCTTCTCTTTCGGGAGGGAGACCACAAGGCAGGAGCATTTTCTGCAAAATAAATGTAGAATTTATCAATTAAGAATATAAAGTGTTAGGTGAGATCATCAAATAGCATGAACGTTAATCATATTTCAATCAATCGAGTAATGAAAAATAAAAATTGAATAAACCAAGGAGTGATAAAGTGCTAGATGAAAAGTTCTGAAGGTATTTAAAATTGAGGTTTTACGCAAAATCGGAGAGGGGGAGTAAAATTGTAAATTGCAGAATCGTAATAGTAATACTAATCTAAAGATGATCATAATTCATTAAACCCATATATGCATATAAATTCATATGCACATAATACAAAGAAAACCTTGAATCACATTTAAAATACTTATGTAAATTAAAATTTGTAAGCATAAGGAAGTCAATAAATGAAGTCTTACAAACTCATAGCTCACAACTTCATAAGTCACAAACAAAACAACTAAATTTGTAGAGCCAAGAACACCTAATCGTCAATCTCTTCTAGAAGTGGCAAATCATGACCACCCTCATCCTTTACAACATCATGTTCAATGGGATTAAGAGTATCATTGTCCGCCACAATCCATTCATTATTAGATGAGACATCATCAAAACATATTATTGGTAGTGGGCTGTTAGTTAAATCTTCTCTTAAAAATATTTTTGGAGCTGTCAACAACACCATCCACTTCACTGCTTTCCCTTTTTTCAGTAAGTTCTACACATCACTCCTATTTCCAGGAGCATTCTTAGGCTTTTTTCTATAGCTAAGGCAGGAGAGTAAGTAGAAGCAAATCCCTCACCAGTAGCAACATGAGAAGTAGACCCAATTGGGTAAACAATGAAAACAGATAAGGATAGGAAGAATTGGTCATGAGGAGCGGAGAATAAGGATGAAACAGATGAGGGAAAACTGGACAGAGATGAACAAGAAAGGATGGAAAGGAAAAGTAGCACTAGATAAAAGTGGTTGCAGCAGGGGACAAAGAGGGTCACGAAGACTGTTTCTAAACTAAAATAAATTAATTAATAATTAAAGGTTGAACTATTTAAAAAAAAAAATTAATTCATAATAATTAATAAGCACGTTTTTTAAACAAAATAATCCTATTTTCAAAATGGGTTTTCCATATGACCCACACGGATAAACATGTCTTCTGACCCATGTGCAGAAATCAGGTTCTTTCCCTAACCCTGGCCTGCACGCCGCGAGAGTCCACCAACCTTGCACCGCCCCTAATCAGAATCACAAAAACTCCAGAGAGATCCAGATCATACGATTCAACCATTAGCAGCGGCGATTCCACCCAATTTCACCAAAATCCAGTTTTGTGTATGCTCTTAATCGCCAAGGGCAATCACAATCGTAAAATAATCCGATTGTGTGATTTAAAACGTGATTTTTACTACCGTGCATAAGAAGTTAAAAGAACTATTAGGGTAGCACTTTAATCCAAAGAAAGTAAGCTAGCGACAAAAATCTTTGGAAGACTAAAATGGAAACCACCTTATAATTGAAGGACTGAGTTCGAGTTTATTCAATCAGTATTATTGTTTAAGCTCAATTTCTCCCAAACAAAGAAAAGAATTGAAAAATCAGAAAAGAACTTTCAAACAATCCCTAAATTGAGATGGCAAAAAAGAGTTTGAAGACTTTTCTGAGGTTATTATTCCATGCCCCTCTGTTCCTTTCTTAGGACCCGTTTGGATTGGCTTATTTTTGAGCTAATGAAAAATAGCTTATGCAAATAAATAGGCTTTTATGTTGATTCATATTTTCTCACTAACGAAAATTGTATCTTCAGAAGTTTTTTCATAAACTAGCTTGACAAACTTATGAATAATACATAAAAGCTTATTTATTTGCATAAGCTAAAAAATAAGTCAATCCAAATGGGGGCCCTTAAACTCAAATATACCTCTTTTTCCGAGGTAATTTTTTTTTTTTTTTTGAAGATAGGAATCTGGTATTTTATTAGAAATAAATAGGGATATGACTCAATTACTAAGGAAAGCACGACGAAGAACTTTGAAGGTCAGCAAACTTCCTATCCTGAAGGCCCCAATTCTCTCTCAAATCGCTTGAAGATCCCCTCTCATTGTTTCCTATGATTTTTAAATCACGGTTTGCCTCTCTAGCTAAGCGTACCATTTCCAAAGAACCAACTAGAGTTTGGGTACTAACACTCACCCCATCGCCTATTTGCAGCAACAAATTGCACTACAAGAAAACGCACTGCAACAGGCTTTAGCATCACAGCAGACCCCTAATCCTCTCCACTATTTCGCTATTGCCTGCTATAGCAGTACTACTGACAACACAGGTATTGAGCATGTAATCAAAATAAACAAATCAGCCTACTACAAGTTGATGTGTGTGGGAGTCCATTTTAAATCTTTATGTCTAAATATCATGTCGAACTTTGCAATCTTAACCTAACCAAGTTACTTATCTCACTAAGGAAAATTCTTTAATTACAAAATTATCCTGCGTATTCATAGATATGTTTCAGCATCAATGTCTTGACATGAGCTTCACTTCTTCCATCATAAAGTGCCAAAAATCCTGTCTAAACTTCATGAGAGAAAATACTGGCGACCCAACATCATTATTCTATTTCCTCAAAGTGAAATATTTGTAAGGCACAAAAAGTTGGCTTCTAGGTTACACATTGACATGTACTATACTAGTACACCACTAATTGACCGGCTATATAGTAGTTTAACGATAGGATTTGTTTCTAAATTGACCGGGGATGCACACTGATGGTCCAACCCTTCCAATCCTGTTGAGTCTTCTTTCATGGTAACCTAATCTAATAGGAACCTGAAAGGTCGAAGTGGGGCCAATGATAGAGTAAAAGTTAGTTAATGAGGTGGCACTAATTGTCATGTGAACGGGGAGAGGAAATGGAAGTTAAATAATCTATTTAGAATTATTACTGATGTGACATTGATTGTCATGTGAATGGGGTTATAAAAGAGAGGAAAGGGGGAGTGAATCAGGATTGAGAAATATTGTTAAGAATTTGTTAGGAGAGTTTATCTCTGGTCTAGGAGCTTATCTCTGGTGGGAGTTCTCTGAACTCTGGTTTATCATTTCCTTTTTTGTTTGGGAAAGGCTTAAATATGCATTTCATCCCTGTAATTAGGGGTCGTTTGAAATTTCATCCCTGAGCTTACTAATCCTTCCATTTTGCCCTTGCAAATATTAATCATTTGACTTTTGGTCCTAATTAAGTTTTTTTGCTGAGGTGGACTGTCATTAGCGACGGGTGCCCATGTGGCAAGTGATGATTGGGCGAGGTGGTTGGCTTAAATAGATCTTTCGTCCCTGCAAATATAGGTCATTTGAATTTTCGTCCCTGCAAATATAGGTCATTTGAATTTTCGTCCCTGAAATTACTAATCAGATGTAATTAGGACCATTTTTCAAATGATTAATAATTGTAGGGGCAAAATGGGAGGATTAATAAGCTCAGGGATGAAATTTCAAACGACCCCTAATTACAGGGATGAAATGCATATTTAAGCCTTTGGGAAATGATATTTGAACATCCGTCTTTTGTAACAACTTTCTCTCTCATACTCATATTGTGTTTTTACTTTCTCTCTCTATTGCTTTGGTTTTTGTGCAGCTATCTAAATTTCTTTGTATATTTTAGTTGTCCAACAAGTTGTCCCAACAAAGGGTTGTTCAAATAACATTCCTCTTTTTGTTTTACCAACATTGTATAGCTCTTAAGCTCCCCGATTTACATTCAATAATATAATTTATTTATCTTGAATTTCGATGTTCTATCATAATCTGACTCAACAATGCCTTTGCTTCCCTAAATCCCTCCAATCATAACAACTTTGCAGTCACTTTTATCGTGACCAATAAGATGGAAAGGTGAATCTTTCAATACATTTTCCATTATTGCACAACGTTTATACCATTGTGCGTGTACAGCACAGTAAACACCTTCAATAATGACACCACGCATGTTTTATGGCCAATACCTAAACTTAGTTGTGCCCGATTTCAATCTTATGAAGTCCCCAACAACAATGTGCTAAAAGGGTTAATCAGACTTTCAAAAAACCTCAACTATTCCAAAACTTACTGTCTTTCAATCTTAACTTGAACTATCTTACATGTGTACGCTTGAAGCCACCCCTGTTAGAAGCTCATATGTGATATAACTCTGTAAAAGAGAGGGGAAGAAACAAACTTGAGCTACACAAATCCCATTAGCTCACGTATATTTGAGTGTGATCTATCTGCCTCTGATCAATATGCATAAACAAGCTAGCAACATGCATCTATTGTGCATACAACTAAGGACATATGACAAACATGAGGGATTACTAAAATAAAGAAGTAAATGACAAATATAATCTCCCTAATAACAGCAACAATTAAAATAACTCCAGAGTTGGATCTGTGGTACTAACATTTCTTTCTCCACTAACGAATTAACTGCTAACATTTGCCTATAAAAAAACACAGACGCAACGCAACCTCATTGGCAAACAATTCCAACTAACAAGTAATCTTGTTTGTTTACACCTCAAAACCCTTGAGATGGATTACCTGTTTTTCTGTGATACATATATATACATCTTGCTTAACTAAGCTCAAATAAACATGAGAAAAATGGAATGAGTAACATACCTGCATAAAAGTGTAGTGCTGTCGACCGATGGATTCGTTTTGAGCAATAGAAAAGTAAGAAAGTAAAGGGTAATGCCCAATGTATGATGCATAGCTATCGCGCTGAATGTTCACTGCCCATTCACTAAAAACACAATTAAAAAGGAACAAATTTAGAAAGAAAAAAAAAATCGAATGAAAAATTGAGGGAAAATTAAGTTAGAGAAACGTACAATCTGTTGATATCAGCATGTCCAGTTCCAACGTATTTAGCTTGAAGATGCTCAAGTTGGGAATTTATGTTGAATCTATCACTCGCCTGCATATTGCCTCTTGTTCTTCTTTGTTCAAGGTAACGAGGCAGGCTTCAGAACAATTAGGTTTAAATAACAAACGATTCCTCTTTCCCTATAAACAAACAAAGGTGGTCACAAAAGTCTAGTATCAAAATTTCAAAATAGTCCTGATTGTGCTCCTTGTTAATCAAAATAGTCTGTCGCATTAAAATGTTTCATTTATACTATCATATTGGTCCCTCAATATACTTACTGTCATATTAATCCTATAAGTACTTACTTATTGTCATATTAGTCCTTATAACAAATGAGTTATTGTAAAAATTGAGAGACTATTTTGACTAACATGATGCACAAACAGGTACTATTTTTGAATTCCGATACATCGAGGAATTACTGTGGCTACTCGTTACACATTCAACGACCAAAATTACTAGTAACCCATAAATAAATAAATGAATAAATAAATATTTTTTTTAAGGAATAAATAAATAAATATCCTTGTCCCTACCTTAGTAAAAAATAATAATAATGGGCATAAATTGCAACCCTTTGTGTCCCAGATGCAACAGCAAGATGGAAACTCTAGATCATGCTACGAAGGATTGTCCCAAAGTCAGGAAAATATGGTTTGGTTCTAAGCTGGGTATTAATTTTTAGGAGCTTAATATTAGTTTTAAAGACTGATTAGTGCATATGATTAATACAATTGACAAAGAGAACCTCACTATGCTACAACATTTGGTTACATGTTTTTGAAGATAAGGATACCTTTTCTAAAGCTATTAACAGCATAGCAGAATTCAACAAAGCTAACTCTATGAACCATTAACAAGTTACCATCCAAACCAATAACAATAATTCCAGATCTCGTCGCATGCAAGCTAACAATAATTGGAAGCTACAAAGCTAACAGCAATGTCAATTTCAGTATAGACGGTACCTGGGGAATCGGAGCGGCGATTCGACGGTGAACTCCTTGCAGCTGCTACCTGGGTTGTCGATGGGTTTGATGATCCTACGGTCGCAGAAGCCTAAGCCTATCCTTGTATAAAACTGTCAGGTTTGCGGCGGAATGTTGTTCAGGAAGATTACCTTCGAATCTGATTGCGAGAAACTCGTTAGGAATTATGTTGGTAATGGTAGCTTAGTAAAAGGAATCAGACATTACCCTGTTAATTTTGACTTTTGAGGGTTACCACCGACAATTTTGATCACTCCCATTTGAAATGTCCAAAGTACCCCTGCGTGGATGGAATGTGACTTAATGAGTTAAGTCACGTTGAATCCACTTTCACGCTTCAACATCCATTTTCTTTCCTTTTTCACCTTCAAAAATACAAAAAGTGCAATTTTTTTGAGAAAATCTTCATTTGAAACCATTGCAAATTGTTAGGAAACGAATTTTTATGCTCATCAACACGTAAAAAATCAAGTAATGTGAAATCTAAACTCTTTTGATTTTGCTAGTTTTTTAGGTGTGTCTGTCATTCCTGCGATGCAAGTTGAACGTGAGTTAACTCAAGTAAGTGTTAGACCAACGTGACTTAAGTTACGCAGGTGTTAGATAAACGTGACTTAAGTCAAGTTGGCGCCTAGTATTTGAAATTTTGCACCTTTTTTTTTATTTATATTTTTTTTTCTTGTTCTTTTTTTATTCAATAGACATAGTGATGGTTGAAAATGTGGTGAATGATGACGTTGAGCCGAAACCAGCCATAATTGAAAATTACGTCGATGTCAAACCAAGTTTAAAGTCAAAATTCTCTTTCAAGCTCACATTGAAGAAAAACCTAAATCGGTACCTACCGTTGTTGCCAAGCTTCGCGGCTATATTTTTAACAAAGGAAAGAGGCAAAGAGCGAGATGATTTGCTTGGTTGGGTTCGTCGACAAGCGGCAAAGGCGGGATTTACTATATTATAGATAAATCTAGTTTAAAAAAGCCAACATTGACATTGCAATGTGAAAGGAGTGATGTATACAAACCACCAAAGACGAGGAAGAAACTGAAGCTTGAAGGCACAAACTCAAGGAATGTGATTGTCTGTGTTAGGTTGCGTGATTTCTTTGAGAAGATTACAAAAGATTGGTAGTTGGCAATGCTTAGTGTAATTCACAACCATGAGTTGGAGCCGAAGTAAGGCGGCCACCTTCTTACGGATAGAATAAAAGAGGAGGAGAAGAAAAGAGTTGTCGACATGACAAAGAATTTGATGTTGCCTAGGAATATTCTCACGAATTTGAAGGAAGAAAATAAAGAAAGTTTGACAAATATCAAACAAGTGTACAATACACGAACTAGATGACGAAAGAGGCAAAGAGGTAACAAGACGTAGATGTAATACTATAATGCTTTAACACTTTTGCAATCTGTATGGACAGCCATGAAAGTATTGGTTCTTCCAGGTGATATTGGTTCTCTTGGAAGGATATTCGGGTTCATCTTCCAGCAATTTGGTCGACAAATATCTGGATCATATGGAAGTAACGCAAGAATAGGATTTTTAGCAACAAGCTTATTTCTTAGGAACAATTGGTCGAGCACATTAAGCTTCACTTATAGTGGTGGTTAAAGAACTTCAATTTATTGCCTGCATTTTAAGAATTGATATTTAGCATAATTCTCTATTCATTCTATGTCTGTTCTGGATAAATAAAAGCTACATGAAATTATTTGGTTGTCATTTAGGTGCACATTTGCCAGAACTTGATTTTAAAAAATGTGACTATCTAGTGTTTAGTTTATTTTTTAAATATTTAATAGGAATGTAGAATCAAAATGTATTATTAGTTCCATTTCTTTGCAGAAAAATCTGCTAATTAAGGTCCAAGGTTTTCCGGAAGTTTGTAGTTGATGATTTATGAGTCTAGTTCTTAGGTTTATGGAAGTGATGATTTTAATATTGGTGTTTTTGATGTGAAATTTGGTCTCAACAATTGATATGTGGCTGGCAATTATATACCGTTTCATACTTTCTACCTAGAAAGGGGAAACTAAATGATTTTTATTTAGTTGATTGTGGTAAGGGTTTATGGTTAATACTTGTTTCCGGAACTTGGATTAATAAGGGTATATGTTTCTTTATGATTTTTGAAGCTTTCAGTTCCGTAAGAGTGGCTTCCATATAGTTGTTTGTCTATATGAACTTCCACAACCGTTCACCATCTTATTTCTTTTATTTTTACTTGTTCTTTTAATTGTCTGTATTTTGTTTTCATTTTTGGCTCTATTGATGTTTGAGTTGTTGTGTGATGGTGTGGTCATTGTGAAGGCAAAGTAAATATGCTGCAATGATTCTAGGTAGACAAAGTAATTAAGCTGTCATAATTCTTCCCTGATTTTGAATGCTTTGTCCAGTAACATATGCATACATATATTTAAATCTCGTATCTATTCATATCTAATTTAGTTAAATTTGGTTGAACGTTCTAAGTGTTCACTCTTTATTGTGAATACTCTATTCAACTCTAAACAAATTAAGAAACCTTATGCCGAACCAACTTATGTTAACGAAAGTATCTCCATCCTAATGACTGTCAAGAATAAGAACAAGTTGAAGTGTCGAACGAACAATTTATCTTGGTTTATTGTGTTGATCAGAAATATTTCTTCCTTCGTCTCATTTTAAATGTTGTTTGAAAATGATTAGTTTGGTTGATTCCAATAATAAAATTGATATTATTTATTAAAATATCATTATTAATTGTAGTTGGTGAATTTTTAAGTGTGATAAAATTCAATAAATAAATATATATTTGTGACAAAAATAACAATGTTGAATTGATATTGTAAAATGAGAATTATTATTAGAAGAGAAAATATAGAATCTCACATATTTGTAAATACTTCCAATCTAATAAAATCATTTCAAAGAAAATCCAATATCGTAAAGAAGTGAAATTCCAATATCGTAATTAAATTATTGATGAACCTTCCTCAAATTCGTATATGGTATACTACAAAAAAATTGGATAAAAACCAATGTTTGTATCAAAATTGCGAACACATATCCTCAAATCTATTTTTAGGTGTCAAATTATTTCTCAAACGCGTTTATCACTTGTTAATTTAATTCATAAAACTAATAACAAAACACGCACCAGAAACGTAATTGCAATTTTGATACATTCAAACATAAACGTGCCAACAATTCACATTAAAAGATCCAAATGGTTATATGCTCAAAAATTAATAATCAAAACATAGTGGGGCACGTGCCCCCAAAGTGCATAACATAGTATCAGTTATTAAATAGATGCCAAATGAAATCGTGGTTCACCTAAAGTACGATGAAAACCTTAAAAATCAATGGCCACTGTTAGTAAACGCAGCATGCCAATTTTTTGACGATCAAGTTTCAGAACCGACAATTAAGACGAAACAATTGCATAGAGCCAGGGTAAAACCATTCTATATATTCTCTTATTATAACTAAAATGTTCAGTGTTTAAATCACATGAAGCATTTTATTCAACAAAATAAAAAAAACGGAAACCAAATCAACAAATTTTTTTGCTCTAAGATCACGATGCTAATGTTGTACTTTGGCAACTATCAACAGTGCAAGCCAAGATGTCCCTATAATCCCTTGATATCTTAAAAGAGTCATAAACTTGTCCATCACTACTCTTCTTGTACTCTAACAACAAGTTTGAATGGTCAAATGCCGTTAGCTTCACAAATCCAAAGTCATGGTCTTTGAAGATACTCCATGTCGTATTTATGGGGGCAAAGTCAGCTAGGGCTGCACCTCCTCCCCCAACCACCACATGTATTGTCCCATTCAAGGAGCCCTTGTAATTGTGCTTCTCTTTATCAGTGCATATATTCTGAAGGACGAAGAGATAATGATAGTTAATTTCTATGTCAAATGAGAAAAGCAAACAATAAAGTGAAGACGGGCGAATCATTAATTTAGGATATGAAGTTGTATGAGTCAGACAATTTGGTCTCTGAAATGAACCAAAATTCAAAATAATTTCCAAAAGTAGAAATTCTCAATCACATTAGCCCCTCTGGAACAATTTCAGGGACTGAATTGACCGACCTAAAAGAACTAATGTAATCGAGAATCTATAATTTCAGGGACCATTTTGAAATGCTGTAAATTTCAAGGAATAGATTGTCTTTAACAGAATAAATTGACATTCACTCTAATTAACTACTTCAAATCCACAATATATCTTTGATGAGCAAATTAATTGTCAAAAAATGACCAACAAGAGAAGGATTAGAAGAATCGTACTTCCAAAAGATGAAAGGCTATGCCATAACATGTAAGTTAGAGCCAATTACATGGAAGTGAAGGAACACAAACAAATCTGTTCATCTCTGAAATTAGAGAAATACCTGATAAATTGGGCATGATCTTTCATAGTTATGGACATGTCCATACATGGCTACGTCGACCTTATACTTTTGCCAGAGGCTTTGAAGGTCCTCTCGTCCCATTGGTTCTTCAAACGAGCCTTCTGCAACATAGAAATCGGCAGAAGAATAACCAAGTACCCTATGTGCAAGGAATATCAACCATGGCTGTTTTTGTCTGTCAACGGATGCTAGGCACTTTTCGATGAACTCGTACTGTTCTGTTCCTTTTCTCCAATCAAGTTCTGTGTGAGCTATGCAGAATCTGAACATGCCATAGTCAACAGAGTACCTGACAAAGTAATGTTTTTTCTTAACAGCGAAACAAATTTTAACGAAAAAGGATAGAAATAAGTACAAGTGGTACTAAATTCCCGCTAAGAAATTACGTACAAGGAGTACTCTTACCTAAAAGAACAAACAAAACCACAACACCCACGACTCACCTTTCCAAACAAAGAATAGGAAAAGAATACCATTCATAAAAAAGGCAAGGATCTCCCAAATACCCCCCAAGACACTCGTTTGATGTCTTCAACCACGTCACCCACTTTCGGAATAGAATCATTAAAAATCTTATCATTCATTGCTTTCCAAATAAGCCAAAGAGTTGATGTTTTGAGCAAATAAAGTAGATACATGCATTCATCCGCAGGAAGGTTACAAAAGTGAATTTAATAAACAAGGTTAAAATTTTAGACACATTGTACCAGAATTTTTCACGGTTCTCGGCAGGAACATAAAACATGGTTTGAGCCAATACACCACATTCACCTCCTGAATCCAAGGTTCCATAAAATGATCCACTTCCTGGCCAGTCACGTTCATGATTGCCACTAAAAGCACATAACATAAAGCAAAAAAAATTAAGAGAATGGGGAGAAATTGTAAACATACAAAAATCAGCAAATGTGTAACATGAAAGACCTTGCTGTCATATATGGAACTTTTGATGCAATTGGTTCAATCTGTGCAGTAAACTGATCCCATTGTGAAAGGTATCCATTAGCATAGCATAAATCACCAATGTGGAAGACGATGTCTATGTCCTTCAAGTCTTGAATAATCTGATATGTAGTATTGAGTGACCCAGGCTGGAAATTATTGTACTCATTGGAGCCATCAGCTTCTGCCTATGCATCCGAAAATAAAACGAGGAGTTGAGATGCCATTAATTTAAATCATAAACAAGAACAATGACATGTTTTCTGGGTATGATGTATTGACAATGCAAATATATTACATTCATTTAACTAGGGTCTGTTTGGATTGGCATAGTTAAGTTTATGAACTGACATAAGCACTTCTGAGACTGCTTGGGAGAGCTTATGGAAACAGCTTATGACATGTCCAGAAGCTGTTTTTAGCTTATTTCCATAAGCTCTCAGGGCAGTTTTTGAAAACATCGTATAGCTTGTACAAAACAGGTCGACATCATTTTATCTTTTATTATAAAAATATCTTATAGATTATCACTTAAATGATAGAAGTTTATGCTAATAGCGCTTAACTAAGCTGCTTATCAAAACAAGACCCTAATACAAAGACCCAGGAGAATAGAATAAATATAACGGGAGTAACCTTGGGAGGTCAAATGAAGCTTATGCACATATATATGTTTCTACAAAATGTATTTTCAGTGTTACGGACATGGTTAGAGTTTGATCCTCCCTGAGAAAAAAGAAAGAATATTACCTTTCCCATATCACCAAATATGACCACACGTTGTACAGAATTTTGACCAGGATAAGGAGATGATTTAAACTGATACTCTTGACTCCAAATAGTTGTACCATTAACTAATCTATGTCCCAGCTTGTATGTGTACCTGCAATTAAAAACAAAATTGCAAGACGAGGGATCATTGTACAGTGAACTGCTGCTCATGAAATCTCAATGTGTTCCTTATTGTCACCAATCACAGGTCATTATTTGAACCGCAAGTACAAAGTAATATGGTGCTTGGATTCTTATAAACAAGGCATAATGCAGAAAAGGTGTGCATTTGGTGTCAAACTCTTTTAATAAAATTGCATACATATCTCTTGATTCATTGATAGTGGTGATCTCTAAGAAAATTTGACTTTGCTAAGCCTTCCCGCTTCCACGACAACCAATTAGAAGATATTGCAGATATCAAAATTTGAACAATGAAATTTGTTTTTTCACTCTTCAGTTACCCATCAACATGTAGTTTTGTTTACCATTTCTATTTGCTCATATGCTAGAGGGTTTACATTCATTAGCATTTACTATTCAGCTATTGTTTCTAGCAATTAGAAGGAATTCCAAACGTCAAAATTTCAGAAACAATATTCTTGTTTTAATTCAACGTAGTTATCTTTCAGCATGTAGATCTATTTACCACTTCTATATTCTGATACCTTGGAATTGCACCCGTTACTCTGTTGGAACTATGCAGTCGAAGAAATTCCTGTCAGTCAATTTTTACATCTACTGTTATGTCCTACATGTATTCATGAAAATAAACTGATTTTATTTTGGTCATGTCTAAAATATCTATGTTTGAAAGGTGCCCTCAAGCTCTAAATGAACTTTTCTGAATGTTGGTTTGTAGAATGCCAATATGTATATATAAGTATTTCAGTGGATCGGTAGACAAACAAGAAAAGAAAATATTAGACATGAGTTCAATAGAAAAAAAGTTGGAGTAACCCATATTCAGGAATAGATGGTCATACTCGCTTAAGTTAAGATTGTCAGTTCATATGAGTAGAAGACCACAAAGGCCCAAGTAAGACGGATTAATGTTGTATCATGATAGGTATGTAAGATAAGAGACTTAGCCAGTAGATTAAGATGAGATGGATAAAAGAAATAAATAAGGTGTGTTGTTTATAAGTAGGTATAGGACTTGAGAGGAAGAGTTGGGCATTCGGTGAGAATCATAATTGGGATTTGGGTTTGTCCTCGATCTGTCGAATATCAAAGGAACTTGCATACTTTCTGCACGCTATTTCTCTACATTCAATTAAAAGCACATTCTTAATGAGTCAGATCCTGACGATTGATATCAGAGCTCTAATCTTGGAGCTGTACAGGGTCATGTCAGCATAAAAAAAGTGTCTGCAAAAATGATTCCAAAATTTGATGGAAGGATTTGTTACTTGGAAGGATCAATGCATAGCAGAATTTTAAGGAAAATAAAATACATGGAGAGACAAAGCTAATATGATTTGCTACAATGCATTGAGGGGAGAAGCTCCAGAATGGTGGTTACTTGGAAGCAGAGAAATCAAAATGCATCATGGTGGATTTAATCTTTACACGATAAGGAGTCGGTCAATCAAAAAAAACCTATCAAAGTTTCTCAAAGAAAAGGGAATTGTTCATGAACAAGCATGAAGGTATCATAAAGAAATAAATCTCCATCTTAATTCCACCAAGATGTGACACAGTAATGGGAGGAATTAATTGTGCAAGTTGAAAAGGGTTTTACGTGAATTGAAGCACCCGTGCTTGGTTTGAAAGGTTCACTAGGACTATGGTGTCATTGGTGTAACGAATATCGAGGCCTAACTCATCCATACAAAACCAGCTTGTATGGTGAGGAGTGCCTCCTCTTTATAAACTCTTCTCAAGAATCCTATCTATCCGATGTGGGACTAAATCCCCTCGAGTGTTGGCCGCTAACAATTGGTATTTAAATAGAGCCAAAGCAACATTATGTATGTGACTCCTAGAACATTCACAAGAAGGTGAATTCACTGTTCTTTTTGTCTGTATGGATGGTGTAATTGTATCTACTGATGATGTTGAGAAACTGGTCTTGAAAAATAAATTAGGCTCATTTTGGAATGAAAGATCATAGAAAATTGAAACAATTTCTTGGGATGTACAATGCCTACTCTAGACAAGGTATCCTTATATCCCAAAGGAAAGTTTTTCTTCATCTGATAAAGAAATTGGTAAATTGGGTTGAAGAGTGGTGTAGAGAGCTCATTGTGGAGAAAGACAAATATTAAGACTTGTAAGGAAGTCACTATACCTAGAAAACATAAACAAAAAAAAACATAGCATATGCAGTTAATGTGGTCAAAGAGTTATACTAGAAGTTCTTATTTGGCACTGCTTTTCATATTTTTGGTTAATAAAATAGTTTCCCGTTTCTTTAGTTTAGGATAACACTTAATAGAATTTATGTGCAGTAGTCTATAAATTTTTTATGTCTTTGTACAAAATCAATCAATTCTTTTTGAACAAGAAAATCAATCAATTCTTAAATGATATTCAGTCAATTTTCTCTCTTCAATTCATTGCAATCCAGTGGCCTTCAGTAATTATTCCAGTATATATTTATGCTGAAATTTATGTTGTAAAAAGTAATATTCAATTAATTGGGTTTGATTTAAAGAAAAAGAAAGGAATATTACAACATACTCTTTATTTGGCCACAACTCCTTCAGAAAACTAGTGTGTATGTATCCTGGGTCACGCCATCCAACAGTCCTTGCCGGTGCACCTATATATATGTACGTATAGATGATTAATGAATAAGATTCATAATGTTGTCAATTGCACTCTTTCCCCTTTGTAAATGAAATTTGCGATTACATATTTTGCAAATTTCAATATTATCAATAATCAATATTATCACCACAAAAAAATAACAAAAAATTTGCATACCGCACATGGTGTTGCGATCGAAAGTCAATGTCCCCGCAGGAGATTGCACAAGTTTCCCTTCTTTTCGACCCCATTCAACAAAAGGCTCAGCATCACTGATCCCATATCCGCTTGTCCATGTTACAGTAATCTGTTACACATTGCAATAAAAAAAAAAATTATAATCCCATATATTCTTTATTCACACACACATATTTATATGTGTGCATTTATTGACGAATATCATTCAAAAGAAAGATTTCAAGCTGGGATGAGAAGAAACATCGTTTGCACTGAAATGCTATAGGAATGACAAGCAGAGCTGGAAAAAGAAAATGCAGATTCGACATTTACAAATATAAAGGGCTCTTAAACTTACTTCATCCCATGTTTTGCCTTGTGCTAATCTAGGATATACTGGAGCATTTGGATTGATGAATGATACTTTATTTGACACAGCAACGAGTTTTGGCTGTCAAAATTAATTTGAGAAAGATCAAGTTCCCACGAAGATATTTGTCAATAATGTATGTTTGAACAATGAAATTAGAGTGTAGAGTTTATATGAAAGTACATTTGTTAATCCACCGGTGAAGAGAGCAAATGAGAAATCAGATCGCTGATTAATCAACTGAAGCTTCAAGGAACCTTTCCCTGTGTTCTTGTAATTGTCGCTGGAGAAATTGGCATACTGAAACTGAAATAAGAAACATAAAAGGGGATGATTTAGTGTCAAACTTGTAACCTTTTCAAGTCTTTTTTTATCTACGGATATTGTGGCGCACACACACACGAACCTTAATAGGTGCAGAACACAGGAATGGAGGATTGACAAGTCTGTTGTCAGCAGGGCAAATAGAAGAACTGGAAATTTTGAAACATTCAACAACTCCCAATTAATTCAACTAAACTTGTGATATGTAATACAATATTAATTAGTGTATGTTTGGGGAGATTTTGTTGAAGCTCCAAAGTGCAGCTTTTGCCAAAACCACGGTGTCATGCTGAAGATGATGTGAAGGGAAGGGGGGTACCTGAAGTTTGCAGGAGAGAAGACCCCAATCCAGTCATGTATTGATGGATTTGGATTATTATATTTGAGTGTGACCCATTCTGTATTTTGTCCCTAAAGAAAACATTGACTATTATCATATTATGTTTGATTTAAAAAAGTACGTAAGTAGGTAAGGGGTTACTACCTTGAAGCCAAGTAGATTAGGAGTGGCTTTGATAGAAGCGTCTGGATGAAGAGCAAAAAGGGTATTCTGAATAGCAACTTTTGAGAGTGGTTGATGCAAATCATGAGACACCACCAAGATTACTAAAACTAACAAAGTAGTAAATAACAGCAGCATTCTTAACTTCTTTTCTTCTTCTTCTTGAATGCAATGATAATGAAAAAAATGAAACAATAAAGTGAGATTCAAACAATATTATTATAATTATGATAAATTTGAAATAGAAAATTGAAAATGAACCTGAGATAGAGATGAATGCAAGTTGAATGGAACGTGCAGTGGCAGACAGCTTTGCTGGGAGTAGTAGAAGAAAAGCGACGGATAGACAGCTTCATTGATTAATTAATTACTCCCTTCCGTTCCTTTATACAAGATACAAAAGTGAGAATTATTTTGATCATTTTTATAAGAAACATTGATCAATTTTAAAGGGTGTTTAAAGCTAAATTTTATTTGTGCCCTTATTTATTATGAGAGAATATTAAAAATAAGTAAGTTGATGGAATCAAGAGTAATTATTTAGAGGTATCCATGGAAAAAATTTAAATGTATAGGTGTATTAAATAAAGATAACTATTTTCAATGTATTCTCTTGGTCTTTGATGATTTGTGTCTTTTGTTTTTTTTATAAAGGACCGGAGGGAGTATTATTAAATAATAAAATATGTTAACTCGATTCGATTAGCAACGTGAAGTAAGGGAGGGATATTCAAATTTCAGAGGTTGGAAAGAATATGTTGAGAATCATTCTCTCTCGGCTACACCCACTTTCCCTAAAATAGCCTTTGCAAATGCTGTCACCCCCAAGATATGCCACGACTACGGTATGTGTGGATGGATTAAGATTTCACTTTTTTATTGGATGCATTTTAAAAATTGTAAATAGTACTCACAATGATTTCATCAAAGAACGTAGATATTCTTTTGTCAACCAAAAAAAAGACCGTGGATTTTTTTTAAAGGAAAGACCTTGGATTTATTAGAGAGAATTTTAAAAATATAATGTTTTTAATCTGTGTTTTAAAGCCCGAATCGGTCCAACCAGAAAACAAAGGGGTTTGCGGTTTGGTTTGATTACAGGATCATATATGCAATCAATCCATCGAAACCTGAAGTGACTCGGACGGATCGACGATCCAACCAATGAACCGCTTTAACCCGCGTCAAACCAAACAAATTTAATGCTTAAAAGAAATTTTATAAAAAATGTATCCATCTCGAGATCAAAACCTATTCATCTCTTACTCTTACCACTCAACCAAGATCACTTGATTGTTAATAATACATCTATGTAATATATATTTAATCCTTTCATAAAAAAAACAAGGCTAAATTGCATTTTTGCTCCCTTAACTATTTAGATAGTATCGGTTTGGTACCCTAACTAAAATTTGATTTATTTTGGTCCCTTAACTTCTCTCTGTTACACATTTTGGTTCATTTCGTTAGTTTTAATTCAAAAACGTTAGATTTTCTTCATCTTCTTCTCCTCTTTTTCATCTTCATATCATCTCCATCAACATTCAACAACAAGAATCCCATAAAAATTCCAGAAGAAAATGAAGAAAACCTAACGTTTTTGAATTAAAACTAACGGAAAAGACCAAAATATATAATGAAGAGAAGTTAAGAAACCAAAATAAATCAAATTTTAGTTAGGGAACCAAACCGATACTAATTAAATAGTTAAGGGAACAAAAAAAAATTTAACCAAAAAAAAAATACAAATTAATAAACTAATATCTATCTATATTGCCCCTTTTTTTTTTCTTTAACAATGTTTTTTTTTTCTTTTCAAAAGCTCAGCAACCTTTTTTTTATTTCTTTTTTTCTTTTCCTAACCACAACTATCTTTTTCTTTAAATGTAAAGTTAACTATTTATTTCGTTCTTTACATTTATCCGTAGCTTTCCTGGGGTTGCAGAGGGTTTGGGTGGGGTCCGCTGACTCCTCTTTTTCAACCTGGCTTCTGGGGTTTTTCTTTGTGCTCTTTATTTTTGCAGGTGTTTTGCAGGTGTGGGGTTGTTTCGCTTAGAGGATTCTGCTTGCTTTTGGTCATCTTTTTGTGTTGTTGTAGGTGGTTTGGTGGTGCCTCCCTGGGTTTCTTGTAGTTCGGGTTGGGGCTTTATTGTATTTCTGGGGGTGTTTATTTTATTTCTTTGTTTTACGAGAATCATTGGATAACATGGAGGTGTTTCTTGTACTGTTTCGTTTTCTTTTATATATATTGAAAAATATTGTTAATTTTTTAATATATGACTTTTTATTGATATTTTTATTAAATTTCATTGTTATGAAGTTTAAGTCATAATTTTTTTTATATAGAATGGGCTAATAATCATGTCAGTGACTCACTGGTCCGACCAACAACCCAATGACCTAGTGACTTGGTCGGGTCAATCACTGGTCTATATTTTAAAACACTGTTTCTAACACTCCTCATGAAAGTTTTATATATAGGATTAAAAAAATTGTTTTTTAACCTTTGGTTCATAAAAAAATGACTAGGGATATACACAGGCTGTTTAGTTTTAGTCAAACTTGTTATATCAAATTTAGTTGGTTTGGGTTGGGTAAAAGACCCATATTTAAACCAAACAACTTACAAGTTTGAATGGATGATTTAGGTTGAACTCAGATTTATACGAGTTGGTTCGATTAGGTGATCAGGTTAAATAAGTCACTTCATTTAAAAAAAAAAGTTTAAACAAATCACTCAACTCATGAAATACCTCTAAAAATAACCATAATAATTTGAAATTCAATGAAAGATGAGTAAAGCTAAACAGATTTGTTCATTTTACAATATTAAAACATATATTAATAGAAGCATTTGGATAAATCTCGATGTCCTGATGGTTTCAACGGTGCTTTCTATCAAGGGTTTTGGGACCTTTCCGGTGATGAAATTGTTGCAGCTATGCACTTTAGTTGAATTGAGGTTATTTCCCAACAACGTTAAATCAAAATGATACTAATATTTGTCCGATGCCAAAGTGTGATAATCCTACTTCCATGAAAGAATTGTGACCTATATTAGCCAATCATTTATGCATTAGCTTTAATTGTATATACGTGTGGAAAAAATTCTTTCTTTGTATATAAATTGAATTGATGGTTTAAATACTCTATGATGAGTTTATTTGTGCAGAAATTGTCACTACTGCTTAGACGCGGATTGGGAGTTTTTCTGCAGAAGTCATCACTACTGTTTCGACATTCATTTGTGTTCAAAAATCTTACAAAGGTATTTCCTCCCATTCTAAAATGCAGTATGAAATTAGTTTGTACAAGGTTTTAACATTTAGTTTTTAGTGGAAATAGAGGGTTTTAAACTTCCAATCTGGACTTGCTAGTTACTTTCCACATTGCAATGTTTTTTGGAACTTTAATCGTGTCCTCTACTATTTTTATTCGTTAAAGTTTTGCATTGTTGTCATTTCCTTTTTTACAATCTTCGTTTCCTATTTGTCCTTTTCTTTAAGATCTCTCAATACCTTACAGCAACCACTTTGTTACGTTACATGTTTAATATGCTTGACTGAAACGGATTGAACCTAACTCTACCTTAAAACCATGGCTCAAAGGCGAGGATTGTCCAATCCTATATAAATCCTCACACCGGGTTCATGACTTCCAATGTGAGACTCCAAGTTGGGTTCATGAAGTCCTTCTTGCACATGGAAGTCGGTAACATTGAGTTTGTCGCCGATTGTGTGCTTGCCTCAAAGTTGTGATTTTATCTCAAATTTGTTAGTAGACTTTTCCATTTAAAACAAAAATAGCTACATTTGATAGATCCTAAAAGTTGAAACAGATATAATCTCTGGAAGAAAGAGGAAAAACAAAGGAAAATAAGCCAAATCTATAATGAGTACAGATATTGGAATTCACACTTTAAAACAAAGTTCAAAATTAAAGTTTACAACCAAACTTTAAGAGCAAGAAATGTAGCAGAAGACCTTGTTTTTTAGAAGGGTGTACAAATGGTTATCCAAACTGAACCAAACTAGATTTATAGATACAATTTGGATCAAAAAACTACTTTCACAAAATAAATGGATTTTTTTAAAACCGGTTCGATACAGTTCAGTCCAGTTCAAAACCGGTTCATGCTACCTGAACCGGATTTTTTACTAAACCGGTTTATTTACCTGAACCGTTTTTTTTTTTTTTTTAAATTGAAATGTCTTGATTTCCCATGCGTAAAAAAATGATTATAACCGACAATATGATGGTTATTTAGTGTCTTTAGATCTTGTAATAACACAATCTTTATCTACTTGACATTAAATTCAACTTCAGAAACAACTGAACTACAAAATCGCTGCAAGAACCAACGAAACAGGACAATTCAGCACTTGAATCACATGGAACCACAATCACATATTACAAAATAGAATGCATAATTGTCTCAAGAACACATAATGTCAAACATCTCCATAAACATAACTATTAAAAATATAATAATGGATATCATATGTAAAACTTGACAATAATCCAAGTCAAACAGGAACAGAAATGCCCTTCTTGCTCATGCTATCCAAAACATCATTGAGAGCGTGACATAGACCAACAATCTGCAAGAGGAAACCATCATTAGGTTTTACGAGATTGAAGATGAACTTAGAACCAACACAATACTCATGATAAAAAAACAACTCCATTTTAATTAATCATGAACATGAATTTAATTAATCAAATAACACCCTATTAAGTTTTCCAAGAGCTAGTAGTTTCTCTTTCAACAGGATACCCCAATAAAATACAAACTGAGATAGGAACATTAATTAGAATCAAAATCAATCAAAAGTGGATCCTTTCTGAGAAATGAAATAAGGCACAAAAAGACAAATATGTGATCATGAAATTGCAGGGAGTTTAGCAATACTATTTATGTTTGGAAAGCACTTTAGATATAATGAATCCAATGAAATATTAGTAGTAATTGAAAAAAAAAACTCATAACTAAACTCACATTGAGAAAAATAAACAAAACTAACCACACAGTAACAAATCATAGCTTCCAATTATCATAACTAAACCATTGAAAAAAATAAACAAAACTCACACAATAACATTGGGAAAAGCCAATGGCAAAAGTTATATATAGTAGTAATTGTTAAACACAAGTTTTAAAAAACAAAGGTTAATTTTGCATTGCCATTGAAACACTGCTCAAAGAATATAAACAGTATATAAATATGGAATAGAAAAAGATGAAAAATGCATCAAATTCACATTGATTAAATAGTTAATAAAAAACAATCTCATTCAGTTTAATAACTATAGATTAAAAGTGAAATTTACATGATTGTCTATAATAACACACTAACATAAGATGGTGAAGTATTACTTGTTATGCAAGGGGATCTGATCAAAATCCAACACATGAAAATCTAGCTACCAATTTAGAAGGAAATCATTTAAAAAGTAGCCCACGTATAATGTCATGATCTGCAAAGTGACAGCAAGAGACCAAAACATTGCAGCAAAAACTATGCACATTCAATTCCAAAAGGATTCATCTTAATCTTAAATTCAATTTTTGGATATGTTAATGGTCCCGTACAAAAAATTTGTTATAAGAGTAACAAATAGGAATATAAGGATTCAGGACCACACTTCTGCTTAAATGTATCAACCAAAAAGCACATAACCAACAACATTGATGTGGTATAATAAACAAGTCCTGCCACTTTCTAGGTTGGTAACATGCAACAGAGATATTAATTTTCCATTTCCTATAACACTATTCAATTCCCTTTCTCACAAGGTCCAAAATTTGAGCATTTTAAGAGAATTAAATAGATGTATTTATGTTTCAATGCTCTGCAAGTGCAATTCTCCGAAACTTTTTTTTAGGTAAAATGTAGCATTCATGTAATAAATACTTCACTATCAAAATAATATGAGCCTCTTTTGTTGGCAAGAGAAATCATTTGATATCAGGGAAATCTAACTAAGATATGTGCATAAATAGAAACTTACATTAGCAAAACCTCTGCTGAGTTGTTTCAGAAGATCAACCAATGTGTGACTCTGTAGAGACAGTTTTCCCACACCGTAAAAGCCTTACTCTGAAGCAACCACTTCAATTACTTTCCCATTGCTGATTTTACCAACAACATTTTTACACTTTTAGCTTTAAATACTCCGTCATGTATATAGTCGTGAAAGAATGACAATTATACGAGCTTATACGCTATAAACTAGCATTTTTGTCTTGCTACAGAAAGGGTATGTTTGGTAACCGACCCGGTTTTTTTTTTTTAAAAAAAAAAAAATGGATTGGATCAGGTCAAATGAAAGTGGATTGGGCTTTTCTAGTTTGGTCCACCGGATTTACAGTTTGGGTCAGCTAATCCAGTTTTTATGCACACCCCTATTTTTGAGTATCATAGGAAATAGAGCATGTAGTTTCATGTACTTATAGGTGAGATGGAAAAATTATAAGCAAAAAAAAAAACTTTAGGCCTCAGGGTACACAAAATTAGAACCATAATTTCAGCATGGTTGAACATATGATGTAATTTTGCAGAGTTAAAAATAGGCTGGGACCAATGCTGTGTAAATCCATACCTCCAATTGTTATAAGAGACCGAAGCTTGAATTGAATGTTTGAACAATTGAAAATAACTCGAAATTAGCGCGTACACAAATCCTGACACTTCAAATATGATTCAGGATTGGCATTTGAAGCATACCTGATTTAGGTTGAGATCAATGTTAATTAGAACATCTAACTTCAAGGTCTACTACTTTCTTGAAACCCTTCGAGCCAAACAAGTAACTTATTGATGTTTAAAGTGACCGGTTCAATTTTGACAGGAAAGATATGTAGTACTTTTAAAGCTTACTTTTGAAGTTTCATTTTTATAAGTTCACACTTTTCCGATCTCTCATTTTCATACAAAAAGTGCATCACAATTAATTAAAAAAGCACTTAGCTTACTGCAAAGCATAGACTTTTAAATTGCTGCATGATTTTGGAGACTATCAAATTTTAATCTCTTAAATCGTGAAAGTTGTTCATTTTGTATATGTGAGTCCCTGAAGTCTTCTCTTAAGCAGACAATTGTTAAATTATGTGGATCTTTTGCAGTTCAATGAAATTGGCGTGGTCAATGGATGGTGGTTAGTACTTTGTTTGAGATCTCTTGGTGAAAGTGAAATCGATGGAAGTACTTTCTTACTACAATTCTGTTATATCAGTGTAAAAAGAACCTGTGTCCCCAATTTTACGGACTGTTTTGGCTAAGTATGTGTGATTGTTCGACATAACTCTTACTGAGTTGAAGAAATCAAATGTTAGTTAACACTATCACATACCCATATGTATATATTATGATAACTACAGTTCGTCTTCTCTATTCAGTTCTGTCTTTTTTTGAATGTGGTCACAAATAATGAATAATGAAAATAATTATTTTGACAGAAATGTTGAGGTCTAGTTGTGATTCATTGTTGTTGTATTAGTTGCAAATTGTTAATCATTGAGTAACCAAAATGACTAGAGAACACCAATCACATAAAATGTACCCATTGCTCATTCGCGAGTAACTCATTAAAATAAAATTTATTTAATTTTTCTTATGTTTTGTTCACTAGAGCCTTGCAAATAAATGCCAACATGCCCTTAATTTGTTGAGAGTCATAGCTTCACAAACCCTTCTCTGAAACCTTTTCAACAAACCCCCAAAAATCCTACCAATTTCTTTGAGTTTCTCATTCACAGAAATGACAGCCATCTTCTTTCCAACCTACATTGATGATTGAACCCATTCTACAAAAATCCTTCTCAATTTCTCTTCGATTCTTTGCCGTCAACTTCGTTTCATCACATAAAAACCGCCGATCATCCATCAATGTCCGATTACAAAATCACCAAGGCTCACAAGTTAAATCGTTCACTTCCGCCCTCTATAACCGTCGCGACCTATGCTTTCGACGCGGTACACGATTCTAACTATGTTGGTATTTTATGTATTAAAATTGTACCTAGGACTTGAACCTCCTGTTGTTAAGTGGTTTGTAAGAATGTGAGTGTCCTTAACAGTTTTAGCAGATCCTCGTATTTTCCCCCATGAAACAGCCTCATCTGGACAAGCTCCAGAATCACTTCCATCAAATTCTTGTGCAGTATTAATAAAAACCGCATAATCTGCACCATTGCGCATCATATTGGCGTTGCAAATGTGATGTTTTGGAAGGCCACCTCCTAAAATAATCATGCCTGTTTTGCTAGGACTTGCATGTACAGCTTCACCATTCATGGCCCTTATATCTGTTGTATTGCCAATTATTTTAGTTATGATTCCAATTGATTCAAAATCATCCATGCAGTAAAGAGTACAATGAATTAAGTAAAAACCATGCACTATGTCCACAATGAGCCATCAGTTAATCTTGGACAATAAACTGGAATATTGTTCTGCAAAACACCAAAAAACTATCAAATGTATTATATTATGTGCAATTTTCTGACACTCAAGTTATTAAGTAAATAAAAAAATCGATACAGATAACCATGTTGCATTCTGTATCCAGGATATCTAGGAAATTAACAGCATAACGATGGAAAAAGAAACTAGTGTAAAGATTTGAATCAGAAATGAAGTAGAGAATAATATATTTTGCTGAAAATCTAAACTCGATATCATTCTTGCCTTGTATGCCCAGTAAAGGTAGGAGTTTTCATTGTTGATTTCTTTTCCCAATCCAGCTATTAACTTGGATGGTGTCCACAGCACATTCTGCCAAAAAAGGAAGATGATTTTATAGCAGAATAGATGTATTCTAAAATGATTAGCATGAGCACTAAATGTGACTCCAGGAATCGACAAAAACCAAGGTTAATTAAAATTGGACTGGACATTGAATCACTGTAGTCGCTGGTCCAAGGTTTAATGGTCTGCCCGAGGATGGACCGGTAGTAATTAAACAATATATTTTTTTTATTATTTTTCAATATCTTATACCAAACAAAATACAAATGTTAAACGAAAAATATAATATTTATAACTTATAATATTGAAACCCAAAATTATAACTTTTTAATTTCTAATTCTAATGAAAAAAAATATCTCAAGGCAATACGATAACATGGTTCAGTTGAGCCGGCTACCATCACCAGAACTGTCAGGAGTAAAATCAAAGCCAATTATTAGAAACCACACCTCAACAAGAACATAATGTATAAAACACTATTTGCTCCCTACCAAAATATAGCAAGTGAACACTATTCCTTGACAAACATGCACTGCTTATATCAGAACAAATGCCAATCACACTATACAAATACCACTAGCCTGCATCATCATTTTCAGATAACAATCCCCACTGCTAAACACCATACAACATAGTTTGATCTCTCCTCAGTACCATGGTGTCATAAGAATCAATTTTAGTTCCATTCCTACTATTACCACACAAAACATGATTATTAAGATTATGTAACTATGTTATATTCTCGCCTGCAACAGTCAAAATGTCAAGACCAAATCTACCACTGGTCCACGAACTACTTCCCCACAACGAAAACCTTATATACCTCTCCAGCATCGTTACCATAATATTTATATAAACAACTAAATTGGTGACACCGACCAACCTGTAGAAGCTATTTCCTGCCAGATAGCCATATATCTCTTCACTTCCAACGACACCTTAGTGTCTAAATGTATCACCCAGCCCAACTATTATTATGTGGATACTATACTTTCGACCACAGTCATCCATGTAGCAACCATAAGTCATTTGTTCATAATTTTACTCAACCTTTCTCTGCCGGTAATTCCTTTCCTGCAGATGTACTATTTACTTTTTTAAGTCCAACATTGTTTAAAAGAGAGAACTAGTAGGTCACTTTCTACAATAAATCAAGACTTTTATGGTGAACAGAATACTTCATGAAGCTCCATATTGCTTAAAGGAGATAACTGGTTGAAGACTTTCTACCATAAATTAAGATTTTCAAGGTGATGATAAAAGGAAAAGTTTTAAAATTTAGAGCAGATAGCTTCTTTTTTTACATTTTTTTTAAAAAAAAAGGTCTAACCCTCGAGCCACCGGTACTCGGAGTCTTCCAGACCGGACATAGGTCCAGTTCCCGGTCAAACCATCCGGTTTTGATTACCTTCACAAAAACTGAATCATATAATAATTTTTGTAATGAAGAAAAAGTACAATATAAAATACCTCTTCCTTTTGTTCCTTCAACATTTGATTAAAAATAGGAATAATCCAGTCCTCAAATTTGCAATAGTTGTCATAAGGGACCAATAAATTACTGATTCGATTCAATCCTTTTGAGCGAAGATAAGCTCCACGCAAAGAGAAATCTCCTTTATATGTTGGCGCAAGGCAATTTATAAGATCTTCTTCAATACCACCTGTAGTTGTAACAACTACATGAACCTGTAGAACAGATGCAAGAAAATTATTACGTGACTACCATGTCGTTCACAACATTACAAAAACACTTGGTTTAGCAAATTTTCAACTCAATAACTATAAATCATAGCTTCATCAAACCCACCAGGATCTTCATTTATATCTAGTAAACGGAAATTGTAATAGGCAATCTCACATTACAATCTTATCATGCTTGACCTAATATACTATACTTGGCGTAATACCTAAGCTAACAAGGAAGCATCACCCATATACCTTTATACATGTATATACTACCTCATAGTCATGCATATTCTTGTTTATCATATTTCTATACATGCACACAAAGTAGATTAAAACTATAAAATTTAATAATTTCATCACTACAAAAATCAGTGGGAAAGAAGAAACTGAATTTGTTTAGCAAATCTTGTTAAGACTGGGAATGTCACATGATTGAGCAAATTTGTGACATTCTTATCATCGGAGTCTAATTTCCACCAAAGGACCTTTGTCATCCTTGTAGTCATCATCAATATCATCATCTCCAGATGTTTCAGGAACTGCATCATCCAAGTTGAGTTTCTTTTTATCCACTTCTGGGTTATATGTCCACTCCAACCTTTTCTACATAGCTTCTCATTCGGATTTTTATCCGAAATCCTTCTGTGACCCCAAGAATGACAGTGTCGTCTCAAGGCAACAAATGTTTGAATGCCAGTGGCTTCTATTGTGTAGAATATTCTACGGATCAAACAAGGTCCGAAGAAAACAAATGAATTCAATCAAGTTTTACTAAAGAAAGGACAGATTAATGAAGAATACAGAATGGCAATTTTTTTCAAGTCAACTCTTTGACGAAGTCACTCAAGTCATACACATAAACGATGTTAGATTAACCGAATGCTCCATATTTCGCCACATCATCATTCTCGTGAATTAAATTGCTTTATAGGATCATAGATCAAGTCTTTACCAGAACTGCCTCACAATTTTATTAAGTGGTTTAACATCCATACCTCCAATTGTACTAATCACAATTGCCCAGTTGCACTAATCACAATCAGATGGAAAATGGGTAAGTGTAATAATTAAATTTCATTTCTATTTTATATCAAATTAAATTTATGTTGTATTGATAAATTTAATCATTTTTTTGGAAAAATAAAGTTTATCCTTTATAAATTATTTTGAAAAAATTAATCATAGATTATTAAATTTTATTCATTCATATATTATTTATAAAAAAAAATTCGATGTGCTTTTTGGCAACATATACCTATCATTGTATTCCTTTTAAGTGATTCTCTTTTGCACACCTTATGCGAGATGAATCACTCTTTTTCTAATAACAAAAGAATAAAAAAAAAAAAAGGGTGTATGTGTTTAATAAAACTCATTTCTAATAACAAAAGAATAAAAAAAAAAAAACTGAAAATATATGAGGAAGAAGCCAACCCCACACAAGCAAAATCAATTTACATTGCTAGAGAAGCTACTATTCCTTGCTTCTACTCGAGTTTGAAGACCATAATTGATTTTCCAAAAAAACACCCAAACACATACTCCCTCCGTCCCTTAATATAACCCCTCTTTTGTTTATTTTTTTGTCCCTAAATATAACCCCCTTTTCAAATTACAACACACATTAATTATTTTTTTCATATATACCCTTATTTAATACTACTACTAATTCTAAAATTACAATAAATTGACTTTTCACATTATCTCTTTAATGAGGGTAATTTTGTAAAATTGTACTATAAAACAAACACATTAATTACACCAACAACATTTCTTAAGAAATGTGAAAAAAGCAATAGGTAGCTATATTAAGGGACGGAAGGAGTATTTAATAAAGCAAACTCAAGTTTAGACTTGCAAACGTACGTCTACCACATTTCACCGTGAAACCAAACAGCCACTTAGATAGTTGATTTTGTGTAGCTTGAAACAAAGTTAATTTAAAGGCTTAATTACTACTGTTTTTGTCCTTTAAATATTTTTCGTTTCGATTTTGTCTCTTAAACTATTTCCTTTCTGTTAAATTAAATTAAGGCTAAAGTGTATTTTTCCCCCCTAAGTTTCAAAAAGTTGCGATTTTAGTCCCTTATAAACAAAAACTATAATTTTAGCCCCTTTGCAACTTTAATCCTTTTTGCCAATTTTGACCGGTCAATGCCTATGTGGCATGCCACATGTGTAATTATTTAATTAAAAAAAATTTAAAAACCATATAATCATTTTTTAAATTAAATAAATGAAAAATTAAATTAAAAAAAATAAAAAAAATCTGGAAAAAAATAAGAAATTTAAAATTAAAATCTTAGGGCCTGTTTGATAGCAGTTTTTAAAAACGGTTTTCTATTTTTAAAAACTAAAAAATTAAAAACTTGTTTGAAAGTATTGTTTTGCAATATAGTTTTTGAAAACTATTTTAAGTTTTCCTGTTTTTAAAAGCAAAAAACTAAAACTGATATATGTTGTTTTGCTTTCCAATTTTAGCTTTTTAAAAACCAAAAACACGGAGAAAAGTGTAAATTTTCATTAATGGCAAAACAGTAATAAATTGCAACTTTGATTTTTCATAAAACAATTAAGGCTAATACGTGGACTAACTATAAATTCAAGGTTTTTTTTTTTGTTGTTTGATCGTGTTCACAGTTTTCTTTACTTTTTAAATTTCTTAATTTTTGTTAGAATATGATTTATCTTTTTCTCATGAACGCCTGTACTATGTTTTGGTCATTGTTGTCAATAAAAAAGAAGTTAAATTAATAATCAGCATTGTTTTTGTTAAAAAATGTCACACTGAATAATATAATGACTCAACATAATTTTCTAAAAATATATGAAAGCATATCTAAAATTTGTCACATGCTATCAGGTAACCGTTATTAGATTACACGAGTCATATTTTAGTTAATCTAAACTTACACACATGAAAGCATAGTTTTTGCTAATCTAGGCTTACATACAATTTTGGTCTCCTATTCTAAAAAATAAAATTTAATGAATTTCAACCTATTACTTTTTATTTGTTTAATATATTAAAATAAATTTCAAAAATTAGATTACAAAAAACAATTTCTCTTCTTCAAAAACACTTTTCAAAAATTAGATTACCAAACGGATTTTCTCATCTTCTCATCTCTAAAACAGTTTTGAAAAATTGCATCACCAAACAATTTTTTTTCCTATTCTCTTTTTAAAAAGAGTTTTCAAAAATAGATCAATAAAACAAGTTTTAAAAACTAAAAAACAAAAGTGATCCAAACAGGCCCTTAATCTTTTAGTTCTTCTTCTTCTTCTTCTTCATTTCTTCCTCTCAAAAAACTCATCCTCTTCTTCATACATTCATCCTCTTTTTAAAACCCAGCATTTTTAACTCATCCTCTTCTTCATACATTCATCTTCCTCATTTTTCATCATCAAAAAACCCATATTTTAATTTTCTTCTCAAACAGCAGAACTCTATATCAGAGAGCACTCCACACCCACTTCCACATAAAAGCCTTTCTACGCTGTCACACAACTGAAATCACAGCAACTTCCTGCATTATTGCCTAAACCAGTACTCAATTATTGAGCAACCTAAACCAACGAGTTATACTATTGGCAAATAAACAACAATCCCGCAAACAACAGTTTCATGAGAGTGTGCCTCAATTAATTGCAAACCATTCTTCTTTCAAACACAATTTCAATTGAAAACACAAGCAAAACCTCAAGAATCGAAACACACCATCAAACTTTAAAAAAAAAAAACCTTCAACGATATATGAATCTCTAAAAAAACTTATGTGCCGGCAACTGAGACTCCGCCGATTTCGGCGACCAATGAAGCTCGATGGTGGAGAACGGCAGATAGGGAGTCGGTCTATAATTACCGATGCTTCGGTAACGGTCGTCGGTGGTGGCGTTGGGTTGGAACGGCGGTGATGGGATTACTGAGTTTGTCTTCAAATCCAACCCAGAAAAGAAAAAAGAACAACCATGAAGATGAAGAGCATGAACAAAACAAAAGTGCAAATGGGTTGATCTATATTGAACTTCATGTTTCAAATGGGTTGTGTTTTTCAAAATTTTATGTTTTTATGGAACTGGATGCTTTTTTGGCTTGAGTGAGAAAGAAACATGGAAGGAAAGAAGAAGAAAACCATGTGTTGTTGTTGGATAATGGAAATAAGAAGAAGAAGAATCAATTTTTTTTTTCTTTTTTCATTTCCTTTTCTATTTTTTTAATTTTCAATTTCTTTTTTAATTATTTAATTTAGAAAAAGATTATATGAGGAATTTATTTTTAATTATTTTTATTTTCTGATTTTTTTAATTTTTTAAGGAGTTGGGATTTATTTTTAATTTTTTTAATTTCTTTTTCATTTATTTAATTTATAAATGATTATTGGTATTTTTAATTTTTTTAATTTAATAATTACACACGTGGTCTGTCATATAGGCTTTGACCGAGTCAAAATTGACCTAAAGAACTACTATTGCAAAGGGGCTAAATTTTAAGGGCTAAAATTATAGTTTTTATACTTAAGGGGCCAAAATTACAAGTTTTTAAAAGTTAGAGAGAAAAAGTGCATTTTAGCCTTAAATTTAAAAACTGTTAAATCCATGCACATGTGGCAAACTGGGTATGATGTGGTGACATACCTTTTAAACTTATTATATTATTATAATAATATAATCAGTCCATGCACATGCAGTTGCCTTTTAAATTCTTGACCTACGATGTTTCTTAATATAATAATCTTTTAAATTAAGTGAAGGCAAACTGCAACTGCAATTATTATTATATTATTATATTAAGAAAATCATATGTTAAGGAAATTCTCAAATTTCCCTTCACTTATATCATGACACCCCCTCAAACTCAAGGACATAATTGCCTTTTTTATTTCACATTCTTAACAAATTTATTAATTATACAATATAATAAACCAAATAAATAAAATAAAAAATAGACAAGCATATAATATAACATAACCCCCACACCTCATTCTACTTTCCTTCTTCTTTTCTTTTGCAAAGAGAGACAAGGGAAAGATAGAATAACTGTGACCAACATCATCAACAACAAACATTTAGTGATCATTTGATTGTATAAACAAATAAAATGTTTTTTGTTTTTTAATTGTACATACAAATACCTTAAAAAACCTCATATAACTTTTTTTAATTAATTTGAATGTTATATTTTTTTTTACAAAATTAATTTGAATGTTATCCGTTTTCCTAAATAAAAGTTAATATTTGTTTTTTAAGATATATCAAATTTCATGAACATGTTCACTCAAAGTTCAAGTGATACGTAAATGAGGAGTCGTAGTTTTTGTTGAAAGTTCGATTTAAATGCTAGCTATTATATTGGTTATTTGGACATTAAATTCGTTTTGCCTTCAGATTCCTATCAATCTAATTCGACGTTGGTTGTTCTAAATATGTTAAGATAAGTAGTGTCTAATCAAAGTTTGTAAAAGTAAAAAATTAATTTATATTTGTATCATTTCAATATAATTTTGCTATTTTAAGATTTCTAACGATTGGTAAATAGGGTCTATATTATTTTCAACACGCATTTACAAGTGCGCGCGCACATATGTATCATATCATATATAAGAAAACTATATGTAATGGAAACTCCACTAGTAAACTACTCCATGTCTCAACCACATATAATATTGAGTTCCCTTTAAGATTATTCCCCTAAAAATGGTACATCTATAGTACAAAGAACCTTTTACCATAATAAAACAAATGGTTTTAATTCCTCAAAATAAAATTGGTTTTGATTGTTTAAAAAAAAAGTTAGGGCACAAAAAAAGTTTTCCGACCAATAGTATACTAATCTCGTACAATATTTGTAGATGATATATTAAAGTATGTTTAAAACAAAGACTTGAGTGTACAAAAAAAAAAAAACGAAGAGTTGAGTATATAAATAACATATAGTCTTATAAAATCAAATATTTTCCTACCACTTTACCACATGATGGACATAAACAATCATCTAAGTCTTATTATTCTCTTACGGATCATCTTCATGTGCTTATCTTTCAATTTTGAAGCAAATGAATGTTCAAACAGAACTTCATTACTGAAAAATCTTTTATTGAAAACTAAATCCTTCAAATGCAGGCTACTGTTGTTCTTATGTTCCAATCAGCTGAGGAAAAAGGCATAGAAGCGATGCTGATGGTTGAAAAGAATGTGCTCGACAAAGTGGAGGCAATCTTTGGCATTCATTTAATGCCATAGAAATTTCTCCCCCAGGTGTAGTAGCATTGTGGCCTGGCGAATTCGGAGCAGGCTGCGGAAGCTTTCTTGTCAAAATCGAAAGGGATCAACAATGCCTCAATCCAGTTTTAGCGGCTGCTTCATCAATTGTAAGCCTGCAACAAATAGTGTCAAGGGAGGTCGACCCCTTGGATTCCCAGGTCGTCATGGTTGCAATGGTCCATTCAGAGACCGATGACTCAGTGGCATTCGGAGGGACCTTTAGAGCATTTGGAAGACAAAGCTTCAATAATCTTAGAACAAGAATAAAAGAGATCATCCAAGGGCAAGCAAGTGTCTACATGTGCTCTGCAGAGGTTGATTTTGAGAGTAAAGACCATGCAACATGTAACACCTCGTTTCCCAAAACGACGTAATAATAATATTATAAATAATAATCAGAGTTATTCAACATACAACAGAGTATTACACCACTTTCAAAATTATTTAAATAGAATATAAAACTATTCAAATATCAACAAATCATCTTTATAAAATTCTGCAGCGGAAAATCTTTAATTTAAATCATCATCACTAATCATCTACAACAAAATCCTTGGCTCAAAGGCCTCAACAATTTAAACATCATCCAATAATTAAATATCCAACAACATGTTCTTCAAAAGAAATGATACATAAAGGAATACAAGAAAGATAACGTTTCCCCATCCCTACTATGTATCAGAGCCCTAGACGCAAGAGCCAACAACACTAGTCTTCATTACCTGCACTTGCCCACAAGGCGGCAATTCCAGCAGAAGGGGTGAGTTCACAAATCAAAAGTAATATATAGATATATGAATCATCAAAGTAAATTGAAAAAACAACAACAATTAATAACAACCAACAGCAACATTATCAACAATATCATCTCAACATTATAATCTTGATTCATCTTTGATTAACATCAACAACTGCAACCCTTGTGGCGACATCTCATCAACTACAACTCCAACAAGACATCTCACACCTACAACAACTATGCAAGACCTCAACTACTAATGCAATATGCATGTGGTACCATACTACGCGCGTTGAATGCTAAGCATTCCAGGGCAATAAGCCCCCAACAGTTGGATGATTAAAGCATCCCAGGGCAATAAGCCCCCAACAGGTGAACGATAAAGCGTTCCAGGGCAATAAGCCCCCAACAGGTGAATGTTAAACATTCCAGGGCAATAAGCCCCCAACAAATGCAATGAGTATGAATGACTCTATGGTGTATATCTGCATACAACCCAACAACATCTAATGGTGCATATCAGCATGCAACCAACAACAACAACTACTTAGGACATCAACGACTGTTTCTAACAACTAAGACACCCTCCCCAACTGGATAACACCACTCAACAACATCAAGGATAACTTCAAACTTAGCAAAGCATACTTAATTTCAAGTAATCATACATAAATCCATCTTAATCATCTTCATATATAAGTTTTATCATCTAAACAATTCTTAATAAATCCAACAAACAAGTTAGGAAGCTTAGGTTTGGGTTTGGAACACTTTGAAAAATCACACAAAATGGTCGCACAGGACCCATCTCGCTTAAGCGAGCAGATTCTCGCTTGAGCGAGTCAAATGACGAAAGTGTGGGTTTATCTCGCTTACGGTTCGCTTGCAGTTCGCTTAAGCGAACAAGCTATTTTCTAAAGTTCTGGGCAAAATTGGCGTTCCTCGCTTAAGCGACGGGGATTTCGCTTAAGCGACGCAAATGACGAAAGTTGGGATTTCGCTCGCTTAGCGTTCGCTTGGCTCACGCTTGAGCGAACGGTCAGTTCTCAGTTCTGGGTAACTACTAGGGTAGCTCGCTTAAGCGAAGGCAAACTCGCTTAAGCGAAGCATCATCTGGAATTCAGAAAAACCTACGATTCTCCAACCTCTTTTTCATCCAAAAACCCAATTTTGATCCCCCAATCGCCCAAAATGATTCATTATAAGGTTTATAGGTTCAATATACAACAAAGCATCAGAAACAAATCATAACAACTTCATCAACAACATAATTCAACAACAAAGAGCAATTTATCATATTCTTTAACCTAAATCAAAAATCACAATTTTTCAATCCATTTTCATGAAATCATACATAGATACATTAGCAATTGAAAAGTAAACCCACCCTTACCTTAATTCAGCAAATTCCTACAGCAATTAGACAGGTTCTCTCTTCCTAGCTCTTCCCTTGGCTTCCCTCAAAAACTCTTGTTTTCTCTGATACGTGCAAATGTTTTACTTTCCTTACTGACTTTCTATTTTCTATTTCCTTTCCAACAAAACATAACTCTTTCTTTCTCTTAACTCCTCACTTAATCTCCTAATTAAAGTGTAACCCCCCTCCTTAATTCTAATCATTTTAAATAATTCCCTTTAATTAAATAAATAATATTGTCTCCTCCTATTTTACTTAAATAACAAAAATTACACAAATAATTATATAATAAATAACAACACATCAAATATTCACATAAATCAACATTTTCACATAAAATACACAAATCATACTAAAATCAACCAAAAATAGTAAAATAACAACTAGGGCGTTACACAACAATTCCTCCAACAATCAACGATGAGGGAGTATACCAACTAGGAGGGAAAGCTGGAAGTATGATAGTTGGAGAGGAAAATGTGAGACTGGCCCCCAAGATCAGTGGCAGTGAAGATTTTGCATTCTACTTGAAAAAGTGCTTCCTGTTAGGAAGCAATTCAAATCACTCCACCCATAGTCCATACTTTATATTTGTATCATTTCAATATTATTTTTTTATTTTAAAATTTCTAACAATTGATAAATAATGTCTATATCATTTTCAACACAAACACGCATGCAGGCACACGTGCGCGCGCACACACATGTATCATATCGTATATAAGAAAACTATATGTAATGGAAATTCCTAAATTGCCATTCATTTGTCATCTTACACCTCATCAAACTTAGGGGTGAAATTGTCATTCTTTTTTTACATTTTTAAAATTTTTTAATTGTATATAAAATATTTAATAAAATAGTATTTTGTTAAAAACTCAACAATGTTTCTTTGATGGTGTTAATCTTTGCAAATTGCAATTGCAATTCTTATATCAAGAAAATCATATGTCAAGTAAATTCTCAAATTGCCCTTCAATTATATTATGACACCTCCCCAAACTCAAGGACATAATTTTTTTTTGATTTTGTATTTTTAACAAATTTATTAATTAATCATACAATATAATAATACAAATAGTTTTTTTTGGCAAGTTTAACATCTGTTAGCTTTTGAGAGTTATACTATTTTAAAATTTTCTATTTACTATAATTATTTTCATAATTGTCTTTTATTAATTTATTTTAAATTATTTTATTATTAGCAAACAAAATAAGCAAAACGAATTTATAATCCAAAATCATGAAGAATGGATAGAATAAAGTAAAATGTAAGCAAGCAAACTCCTTCTAATGAATGATCGTACAAATAGAATAAAGTAAAAATATGAGTAAGTAAGTAGGCATAACCTCCTTAGAATGAAAGTAGAATCATTGATAGTTAGTTAAGTAAGAAAGGTATTTTACTATTTAAGGTGGACTGTGAAAAGGCAAGTGATAGGGGGAATGTGTAACGCCCACTTTAGATTATTTTAATTATTTAATTATTTGATTTATTTAAAGAGTCTAGATATATATATATATATATATATATATATATATATATATATATATATATTATGAGATGTGAAGGATTAAGATTTATGTGATTTTTAGTGATTTTATACGGTGTGGTGACTTATTTTATTGTTTAATAAAATAAGATTTGAAAATAAAATAAATATAAAGATGTGGAGTAGTTTTGAGATTTTAGAGAGTTATGTGGGAGAAAGAGTAAATAAGATAAGATTTGATGGGAGTATAAATAGGGAATATTAGGTTAAGAGTTGTCAGTACGTACAATTCAGTTTTATGGAGGAAAAGGGAGAAAAGGCAAGAGAAGAGGAAGGCTGCGATTTCTGCAAAAACTAAGGTAAGGGTGAGCCTAGCATACAATTCTATTAAACTGTAATTCATATGATTATAATTAACAAGTGTAGGAATGGTTTTAGAGAATTGGAGAATTAGGTTAAACATGATGAATTGATGATTAGATGATGTAAAACTGTAGAACTGATGTAGAAATTGATTACAGAACTTAGAATAACCTTAATGCTTATGTTTTAGTCGAATTTGGGGTTATTCATGGTGAAAATTGGGATTTTTGGTGAAAAAGTTTGTAATCCCGTACCCTGTTCTGTCACCGTTTCGCCAGGCGAGAATCGTAGCTCGCCACGGCGAACATCCCCTCATCGCTCGCCAGGCGAGCAACCCAACTCGCCATAGCGAGGGAACCGTGACGCTTCGCCAGGCGAGAAATCCAACTCGCCATGGCGAGGGACTTGTAATCGCTTCGCCAGGCGAGCAATAGAGCTCGCCATAGCGACCTGCGCTGTGACAGATTCTCACGTTTCCTGTGTTTTGCGATCTGTTTCGCACAAGACCTTGTGAGCTGAACCTTGGGTAGTATTGGAAGGTAACTATATTATAAATGAAGATCTGTAAAGATGCTTTGTGAAGATTTAATGTTGTTGATAGTGATTTATGAATCATATGTGTATTATGTGAACTATATGAGTAATAAATGTGATGCTTAAATGATGAATTCTTTAATGTTGATATATGCCATGATTGATGATTTGCTGCCATGTAGTTGTTTATATATGATTAAAGCTGCATGTGTCGGTCCAAGATGTTTACGATGTTTAAGACGTTTAAGATGTTTAACTTGTTTAAGTTATAAGATGTTGAGTCCATGCATACTCATTCAGAGATGAGGGCTTATGCCCTGGAGCTTTTGCTCAACAGAGACGAGGTCTCATGCCCTGGAGCTTTTGCTCAATAGCGACGAGGGCTCATGCCCTGGGAGTATATTTATGCTCAAAGCGACGAGGGCTTATGCTCTGGATTGGTACCACATGCATATAAGATGTCTAAGATGATTAAGATGTTAGAGTTGCATAGTCAAGTGAAGTTGCATTGTCGAGTCAAGTTGTCTAAGATGTTTATGAAGATGATTTATGATGACAGTTATGATGCTAAATGATATTTGTTGTGACGTGTTTATGTGATGTTTTGTTGTTAAATATAATTGTTGAATTATATGTTTAATATTATTGTTTGTGAATCTCACCCCTTCTGCTTGAAAATGTTGCTCTTCGTGTGGGTAACTTGCAGGTAATCAAGAATAGGTGCAGTCTTTTGAGGACTTCCCTCGGTTGTGTCTAGGTGCTCTAATACGTAACAGGTTGGGGAACCTTGCTTTTTTTTCTATTCCTTGCGTATTACTTTTATGATTTTCATGACTATGATTTAGTATTTGAAATTTTATGAGACGTTTTGATGAGGCCTTCGTGCCAAAGACTAATATGTATTTGAGTTAATTCCGCTGCGAAGTTTGAAATATTACGATGACTATTTTGAAGAATAAATTGTTATTTATTCATATTTGAGATTTTTATGAAATGTGACATTCCGTTGTATGGAAACTCTGATTTAATTGTGAATTTTTTATGTTGGAAAAACAGGGTGTTACAAAATGGATCGTCTCCCATGAATTTTCCTCCTGTTAACTAATCACAGTCATTCATTTATTTTAATGACACATCATATGAATGAATGATTTGTCATTGATTTGTCTTTAAAAAAAATGAATGATTGAGATTAGCTCACGAGAGAAAGCTGGAGGAAAAATCATGGGAGATGATGACAGAGTATCATATGACAATTTTTGCTATGTTTTTGGTACTTTTCTTTGCATTGGAAGACAAATAAGATGACAGATAGAGGAGTTGTTAATGGTTTGAGAAACATTTTATATTGTTTTCACTCGAGTCGTTGTAATTCAATTTTCTCCTAGATCATCCAACTCCATAGGTTTTTGAGTATTTTGTAGTGAGGAATCATGTAAATCGACAAATCAAGACATCACGTGAAGGATCAATGATAATAAATTGGAGACCAATGATTCTCATAAGGTTTTTGAAAACAATACAGAGTGAAGAAAAATCATTTCAAGTTCCTAGGGGTTTACAGACAAAAGAACAATTGAAAACAAGTCGAAAACGCAAGAAAACGCACGGGAGGGGCTGCCTCAGGCGCTCATGCGCCTGGGACACCATTCTTTGCTACCTCAGGCGCCCTTGTGTGTGCTCAGAGGCGGCCGGACACGCCAAAAATTTGCTTTTTTCTTTGTTTTCCAATCTGGATCACTGAAAATAGCCCACTTTTATTCACTTAACCCATAAGTAAACATATGTATAAATAGAGACCCTTGCATACATTTTTATTCATTTAGAAACATTGACGGTTGAAGGAAAGGGTCAAGCATCAGAGCTTTAAGGCAAGATTCTTCCTTCTCTTTTTCTCGCTAGGGTATGTTTTTCTATTGTTTTGTTATGATTTCTATTGCAATGAGCAGCCAAACCTCTTGATTATGGTTCCAAGATGAACCCCTTATTATTTGTTGGATATTATTAATAAAGTTTATCTTTTAGTTTATGCTTTTATTGTGCTCGATTTAAATTAGATTATGCATTTTCTTTTATGCTTATTTCAATTGGTTAATTACGAGCGTAACCTTGAAAAATGATCCGTAGGATAAAAGTACGTCCTGACAACCCAAAATTATATCAGTTCCATTAGCTTTTCTAATAGAGGTTAGGAAGTCAAGTTTTGAATTCTTTCCGTCATTACTCTTTGCTTAGGACAACGTCATACATAATCTAAACCTAGGCTAGTCTGATAATAGTTGCTGTGAGAAATTTGGATGAGTTTTACCGTTGGATTCACTAAATCATAAGTAGGCACCACATAAGTTGTTTGTATAATAAAAGATAATTCTAACAAAGACGAAGGGTGATTCAAGGATTTCCTAATCGCCTTTAATAATTTGAATCGCAAACCTAATCTTGCATTATGCAGGGCAGTTCAACCCTGCAATTCTATTAAATTTGATTTAAATTTCATCTTTTGGAATAATTTTTATTAATTACTAAGTTGAACGACAATCCCTGTGGAGAATGATAAACTTAATACTTTATTGCTTGTTACGGTTTGATGCACTTGCCAATTTCGTCCATCAAGAGAAAACCCCTTCCCTATGATAGGATAAATTGGGATTTTCTTGGGTTAACTCTTACTGAATTTGGGTTTTCTCCTCTCATTATTAATTTGCTCATGAGTTGTGTTACATCCTTTTCGTTTCTCTTAAATGGAATGGTGCAAAACTTCATAGTTTCAAACCAAATAAGGGTTTACGACAAGGAGTCTACTATCACCTTATTTATTTGTTCTTTGCATGGAGAAATTGTCTCTGATGATACAAAACAAGTTACTAACAGCACTTTGAGGCCGACGAAGATTTCTCGTGAAGGGCCAAGTTTTTCTCACCTTTTATTTGCCGATGATTGTCTTCTTTTCACTGAAGCCAAGAGCTCACAAGTTAAACTAGTTAAAGATGTATTGCAAAAATTTTGTTTTGTTTCTTGAGATGTGTCTCGAGCTAAGCAACACAAATTTGAATCTCTTCTTCAGTTCAACCATACCTCTCATTTGGGTAAGTACCTTGGATTTCCTATATTGCCTGATAGAGTTAAGAATTCTAATTTCAATTTCATTTCATTCAAGATCAATGGCAGGTTGGAAATTGAATTTACTAAGTAGACCAGAACGGGTTACCTTAGCCAAAAGTGTTGTGACTGTTATGCCTGTTTATACCATGCAGAACCTTTGGTTTGCATATGGTATTTGTGAAAATATAGATGCTACCATTCGTTCCTTTATATGGGGAGGAATTATTCCAACGTTTTGATATTAGTCCATGCACTAACACTTTTTTATATTGGTACGTGCACTTGGCATTGGTCTTTAAACCCATTATTTATCTATTTTTTAAATATCTTTCAATAATATTATTATGTTTTATTATTGTCTTGTTCATTATTTTTATTGAGAATAATTATAAATAAAATAAAATAAAATAAATCTTTCTGAAAGAACGATTAAGCTTTAATTATTTTGTCTCCCATCACATGTTATCCTCTGAGAGAAAATTATTTATAGAGTAAATTACATTTTCCTCCTTCAAGAGAACCTTGAATTATCATCCCCTTTCAGCATATGTTAAAATATACACTATACTCCATTGCAAAGTAAATGTAGAGAAAAAAATTATACCCCGACCTCAATGTTACTTAAATTTAAATATTTTATTATTAATTTTATGATTTTAGAATATAAAAATTAAGTTTAATTCGCTTATTTAATCAATTTTAATAATTTGCACAATAATCTTAGTGAACATAACCTAGTGAACACTATACGATATGAAAATTTTGACTTTATTGTGCCATGTGGCATGTAATAACTAGTCCACATGTACACCGTTAGTTTTTGTTTTTTAACATGGACTTATCAGAAGGACCAATTACATTTTTTTTACAAAGTACATGTACTAATGCCAAACAAACAAAAAACTGCACGGGCTAATGTAAAAAAGTGGTAAAAATGCAAGGACCAATGACATTTAAACCTTACGAAAACTATGCAATAAACTTTATAATTTATGTTAAACTTAGCATTACTTAGACTATCCTCGTCGGCGTTCTCACTATTTCAAAATTGGTGCTTATGAGGTACTCCTATTGGGGAAAAATTAATTTGATTACTTAGTGGGACAAAAGTCTCACTTAAGCATTCCAATTTTAAGTGTGTCTCACTATTTTAATATTAAAATATTTTAAAAAAATTATGTGAAATGTTGGATTGAAGATATTAAATGCTTATTATTAAAAAACTATAAATAAATAATGTGTACTTTGAATACTAAAAAATAGATATCTCTATCGTGGATATACTCTTATATACGAACTAACTTAAATAAATGCTAATTTTCGGGCTTAGGCTCCTTTTTTTTAGGGTGGCTTAGGCCCTCTTTATTTCCCAAAAAAAAAAATGCTAATTTTGTGTGAGATATATTTTTTGGTGTAAATAAATTTTGAATCTAATTTAATATATTTTGTTATTAAAATTTGATCAATAAATTAATTTTGCACGGAACTCATAACTTTATAAAAGAAGGACCGGACGGTCGAGTAATTGAGACATTAACATAGGAGCAAATCGCGAATAGGGTTTGACGGACGAAGAAACGAGAGGCAATATGCAGGTAATAATTTTCCTTTCCAATTTCCTCAATTTGTTTTATTATTCTGTTTCAATTTAACGAAATGATGAAACCGTGTTGCGTTGCGTTGCAGGCGAGTGATAGGTTTAACATAAATTCCCAGTTAGAGCATCTTCAAGCTAAATATGTTGGAACTGGACATGCTGATATTAACAGATTTGAATGGGCTGTGAATATTCAACGTGATAGCTATGCTTCATACATTGGCCATTACCCTTTACTTTCTTACTTTTCTATCGCTCAAAACGAATCTATTGGTAGACAGCGTTATACTTTTATGCAGGTATGTTACTCATTCCATTTTTCTCATGTTTTTTGTTTTGAGGTGTAAACAAACAAACTAAATTACTTGTTAATTGGAATTGTTTGTCAATGAGTTTTTTATACTCAAATGTTAGTGGAGAAAGAAATGTTAGTACCACAGATTGGAAGGGTTGGACCATCAGAGTGCAACCCCGGTCAATTTAGAAACAAATCATGTCGTTAACCTACTCTATAGCCGGTCAATTAGTGGTGTACTAGTATAGTACATGTCAATGTGTAACCTAGGAGCCAACTTTTTGTGCCTTATAGATATTTCACTTTGAGTGGATAGTATTCTCTCTCATGAAGTTTAGACAACATTTTTACCACTTTATGAGGGAAGAAATGAAACTCATGTCTATGAATACGCACTGAAACATGTCTATGAATACGCACGCAGGATAATTTTGTTACTAAAGAATTTTCCTTAGTGAGATAAGTAACTTAGTTAGGTTAAGATTGCAAAGTTCAACATGATATTTAACAATAAAGATTTAAAATGGATTCCCACACACATCAACTTGTAGTAGGCTGATTTGTTTATTTTGATTACATTCTCAATACCTGTGTTGTCGGTAGTACTGCTATAGCAGGCAATAGCGAAATAGCGGAAAGGATTAGGGGTCTGCTGTGATGCTAAAGCCTGTTGCAGTGCATTTTCTTGTAGTGCAATTTGTTGCCGCAAATAGGCGATGAGGAGAGTGTTAGTACCCAAACTCTGGTTTGTTATTTGGAAATGGTACGCTTAGCTATAGAGGCAAACCATGATTTAAAAATCATAGGAAACGATGAGAGGGAGATCTACAAGCGATTTAAGAGAGAATTGGGGACTTCGGGTTAGGAAGTTTGCTGACCTTGAAAGTTTTTCATCGTTCTTTCCTTTGTAATTGAGTCATATCCCTATTTATTTAAATAAAATACCAGATTTCTACCAGTGGGGAACGGAAAGAGAGTTATACTAATATTTGAGTTTAAGAAGGGAACAGAGGGGTATGGAATAATAACCTCAGAAAACTTTTTCAGACTCTTTTTTGGTCCCACAATTTGGGGATCGTTTGTAAGTCATTTTCTGATTTTTTCAGTTCTTTTCTTTGTTTGGGAGAAATTGAGCTTAAACAATAATGCTGATGAAAATTGAGCTTAAACTAGTGACAAAAATCTTTCAAAGTCATTTTAGTCTTTCACCAAAGATTTTAGTCACTAGTTTAGTTCCTTTTGATTGAAGTGTTACCATATTAGCTCTCTTAAGCATGGTAGTCAAAATCACTTTTTAAATCATACAATCACACAATTGTACAACTTTTCTTGCCCTCAGCGATTAAGAGTACACAAAAATCGGATTTTGTTAAAATTGGGTGGAATCGCCACTGTCAAACGTTGAATTGAATGATTTGGATCTTTCTTGAGTTTTTGCGATTCTGAATTCTCATTAGGAAAAGAACCTGTTTTCTTCTTACAGGTTCGAAGAAAACTCGTTTAGAAAATATGGTTTTTTGGTTACAAAATGTGCTTATTAGTTAGTTATTTTAAAAACAAGGCGACCTTTAATTATTAATTTAGTTTAGAAACAGACTTTGTGATCCTCTTTGTCCCCTGTGACCTTGTTCCTTGCGACTTTCCATCCTTCTCTCTGTCCGTCTCTGTCCAGTTCTTCCTCATCTATTTCCTCCTTATTCTCTCTCACAACCAATTATTCTTGTTCTTCTCTGTTTTCGGTGTTAACCAAATGGCTGCAAATTGTCATGTTGCTACTAGTGAGGCATTTGCTGCTACTCACTCTCCCGTCCTTAGATATAGATACAAGCCTAAGAATATCCTTCGCTATAAAAAAAAGCCTAAAAAGTCTTGGAAATAGGAGTGATTGTATAGAACTTACTGAAAAAAGAGAAAGCATTGAAGTGGAGGGTGTTATTGACAGCTCCAAAAATATTTTTAAGAGAAGATCTGGCTCACAAACCCACTACCATTAACATGTTTAAGAAGGATATAAATTTTGATGATGTCTCGTTTAATAACTAATAATGAATGGATTGTGGCAGAAAATTATACTCCTAATCCTATTGAACATGATGTTATAAAGAATGAAGGTGGTCATGATATGCCACTTTTAGAAGAGATGACGATTAGGCGTTCTTGGTTGTTTTACTAATTTTAGTTGTTTTGTTTGTGACTTATGAAGTTGTGAGTTATGAGTTTGTAAGACTTTATTTATTGACTTCTTTATGCTTACGAATTTTAATTTACATAAGTATTTTAAATGTAATTTAAGGTTTCCTTTGTATTATGCTATTTATGTGCATATGAATTTATATGCGTATATGGGTTTTATGAATTTTGTATCATCTTTAGATTAGTATTATGATTGCATGATTTACAATTTTACCCCCCTTTCCAATTTTGCGTAAAACCTCAATTTTAACTACCTTCTTGCGTACTTTTCATCTAATAAGTTCCTCACCATTATAAAAATCTGTATGGATTAAAGATTTAAAATGGATTCCCATACACATCAACTTGTGGTAGGCTGATTTGTTTATTTTGATTACATGCTCAATACCTGTGTTTTCGGTAGTACTACTATAGCAGGCAATAGCGAAATAGCCGAGAGGATTAAGGGTCTGCTGTGATGCTAAAGCCTGTTGCAGTGCATTTTCTTGTAGTGCAATTTGTTGCTGCAAATAGGCGACAGGGAGAGTGTTAGTACCCAAACTCTGGTTTGTTATTTGGAAATGGCACGCTTAGCTAGAGAGGCAAACCGTGATTTGAAAATCATAGGAAACGATGAGAGGGAGATCTTGAAGCGATTTAAGAGAGAATTGGGGCCTTCGGATTAGGAATTTCGCTGACCTTGAAAGTTCTTCATCGTTGTTTTCTTTGTAATTGAGTCACATTCCTATTTATTTCTAATAAAATACCAGATTCCTATCTTTGAAAAATAAAAACAGATTTGAACCTCAGAAAGAGAGGTATATTTCAGTTTAAGAAGGGAACAGTGGGTCATGGAATAATAACCTCCTATCTTCTGATTTCTGCACGCGGGACAGAAGAATACCTGTTTTCTGCTCGCAGGTCAGAAGAATACCCGTTTTCTGCTCGCAGGTTAGAAGAAGACATGTTTATCCATGCGGGTCATAAAGAAAACCCATTTTGAAAATAGGATTATTTGGTTAAAAAATTGTGCTTATTAATTATTATGAATTAATTATTTTAAAAACAGGGCAACCTTAAATTATTAATTAATTTCGTTTAGAAACAGTCTTCGTGACCCTCTTTATCCTCTGCTGCGACCATTTTTGTCTAGTGCTACTTTTCCTTTCCATCCTTTCTTGTCCATCTCTGTCTAGTTCTCTCTCATCTGTTTCATCCTTATTTTCCCTCACAACCAATTCTTCCAGTTCTTCTCATTTGCTGCTACTCACTCTCCTGACCTTAGCTATAGAAAAAAGCCTAAGAATGCTCCTGGAAATAGGAGTGATTGTGTAGAACTTACTGAAAAAAGGGAAAGCAGTGAAGTGGAGGGTGTTGTTGACACCTCCAAAAATATTTTTAAGAGATGATTTGGCTCACAACCCACTACCATTAACATGTTTAAGAAGGATATAAATTTTGATGATGTCTCATCTAATAATGAATGGACTGGCAGAAAATTATACTCCTAGTCCCATTGAACATGATGTTATAAAGGATGAGGGTGGTCATGATATGCCACCTCTAGAAGAGATGACGATTAGGCATTCTTGGTTATTATACTAATTTGAGTTGTTTTGTTTGTGAGTTATGAAGTTGTGAGTTATGAGTTTGTAAGACTTTATTTATTGACTTCCTTATGCTTACGAATTTTAATTTACATAAGTATTTTAAATGTGATTTAAGGTTTTCTTTGTATTATGCTATTTATGTGCATATGAATTTACATATGCGATTGCATGATTTACAATTTTACTCCCCCTTTCCAATTTTGCGTAAAACCTCAATTTTAACTACCTTCCTGCATACTTTTCATCTAATAAGTTCCTCAACATTATAAAAGTCTATATGGATTAAAGTGACGACATCTCAATATCCGAGGAATTTATTTGGTTACAAAAATATATGGAGGACGAATATAGTGACACCCTAATCTTTGGAGAACCAAAAGGGTTAATTCAATTCTATTTTTTGGAATGACATGACAAATATTATATTAGATGTTATTTTTTGTTAGTTGGGGGGAGGGGGATAAACCTTATGACCCCCTTATCGCTCCAACCCCAAACCACTGTCACTCCTTGATTTATTCAATTTTTATTTTACATTATTTGATTGATTGAAATATGATTAACATTCATGATATTTGATGATCTCACCTAGCACTTTATATTCTTAATTTGATAAATACTACCTTTTTTTTTTTTTTTTGCAGAAAATGCTCCTACCTTGTGGTCTCCCTCCGGAAAGAGAAGAAGAGTAGGATTACTGTTGGGATTACAAAAAGATGGTCATAGAAGAGTTTAAAGGACTTGACTGTTTGTTGTACTTGTGCCGTACAATCTGATTGGGGAAACAAATGTTGTGTGTTTAATATTGTTCTGTCTTTTTCTTCTTTCAGTTTGTAGTTGCTAAACTTTTGATGTTTTTATGGTAGGGAGCATTGAAAAAAATATTTTACTTTTCATTAATTTGGTTGTAGACTACTAGTACTAGGGAATTGGTGTGCAAATGCTAATGAGTGTCTCCGAGACACTTTAAATAGTAAATTTTCAAGAAAATTTATGTATCCATACCCTTCCCAAAAGCTAACATAAATTAGTTGAACAATGCTAGTATGAAATTTCTTAAAAAAAAAAAGCTATATACTTTTTCAAGGAAATCATGTTGTGGACCACAATACATGGGAGATAAAAAAAATGGTCAATGAAAACAAAGATTAATCAAACAGTTTTGTATAATTCATTGATTTTCTTCGCTTTCACACCAACCAACATTTCCCAAATTAATAACCAGATACTTTTTTTTGTCCATGGCAATGCTAATGACAGTTTTGTTACTAGTTGAGTTGTAAGTTATGGGTTAATAGTGTTTTATCCAAAAGAAACACTACTTAATCTTCCTATTTCTTAGTTTTGGTTAACACATTTAGACAAGATGGGAAATACAACGATAAATTAAATCTGTAAAACACTTATTATTTTACACGATGCACTTAGGGAGTTGTCAGTTCAGACATCACTTTAGTGTGTGTCTGAAGTTATACATTGGATACTTATATTATATTCCTAATGGTTTCTTCATCGTTAAGAAACGCCCTTGAGCTTGCCCATCCTCTTGACCAAATTTCAAAAGCCTCATCCTTCCACACGTTAAAGCTGACGTGATCTACAATGGTTGGTTGTATTATTTCCTTAGCTGGGAAGACCCCCCATGTCACAACATTGACATCGGTTTGGTGTACATTAGATTTCCAGATCCCATCTTTATTAACAGCCATATAAGTTAGGAATGGTCTATTTTCTTTCACATGGAAATCATTTGTCGGGCGTCTCCAAGGTAAGGATCGTGAAATTTTGGATTCTTCGATTAAGCCCAGGCTCTGCAAGCAATAAAATCAATATCAACTTAAGTAAAGTCTAGCCAAAATAATATGAAGAAAAAAATGTTTGATATACAGTTATTCAAATGCTTTCACACCCATCAGCTCGAGCACTTGGGATATAACATTAGATTAGAATCTCTTGCATTGCAGGAAGGGGGCATTTTAGATATAAAACCAGTCATGTGCTTTAAACAAACAGTTCAATCTAAAATAGCAATTGGTTGATGACAAATGGACTAAACAAACAGTTCCATCTTAAATAACAATTGGTTAGTGACGAATGGACAATTGACAATATGCAATAACACAAGCTAGAAGTTGCATGAATTAGGAGAAAACCATTAGAATCGCCAATGCAAATTTCTCCATATTTAGCGTAAAGATGCAGTGTCTTAATTCCATGAGCCATAATCTTTTTGCACATTTCAGTTCCCAGGTGTATTCCATAAGCCTTGACAACTTCTTCATTGTCCTTGATAGGCTCTAAAGCAGCCATTATCTCAGCAGGTATCTAGATTCGTTAAAAATGAAACAATATATTACAATTAGTAATTCCAATCCATTACATTGACTAACAAAATACATGAGCAAAAAGAAAACATATAACAAATTTTTAACTATTAAGTGACTTTTCATGCCTTCTTTGGGGCACTCATGATCCCTGAGATAATAGAATATTTAGAAAACTTAATGCTGGAAGATCTATATAACATTTTTTGCTTACCTTTGTTTTACATAAACCAGTCATGCGGATAAAGCCGTTGTAATTGTTAATGGGCATAATTCCAGGCACAATAGGACAAGTTATCCCAATTTGGCGACAATCATTCACAAACTTGAGGAATATATTATTAGAATATTAATTAATGACTGTGGTTCTGCTCCTGAAGTGAAGAGTGCTCCTGAAGACAACGTCTGAACAAGAGCTTCTGAAGTACTGTTGTTCAGCCTCTGAAGTGCAGCCTCTGAACAAGAGCTTTTGAAGTACTGTTGTTCAGCTTCTGAAGTCAAGCTTCTGATGTGTAGCCTCTGATGTTTTCAGAAGCTTAGTTTAGTGACTTTGTTAGAAGAGTTTGTTACAACGTCTTGTTGTATATATACTCACTCTTGCGTTGTAAATAAAAAGGTAGAAACACAAGTGTGCAAGTGCGAATGAATAAAATCTCTCTCTCTCTCTCTCTCTCTCTGTTTTCAATAATTCTATCTTTTTTCATCTTGCATTAAACAGCTTATTTTTAATAAGCACTTCTGCTGCGTAAAGAACATAGTGATTGTTCTAACAATTGGCATCGAGAGCCTGGTTTGAATCTTAGGGAAACACGAGTGAAAGTGAGGGGAATCATCATCGGGAAACACAGAGTGAGGTGTGTGTATTGATTTCTCTGTTTTATGAGATTTAGCAAGATGAACACAAACGGTTTTGGATCAAATATCTTGATTCTTGATAGCAAGAATTGGGAACGATGGAGCGCTTTGATGAGATCGTTGTTTGGCGCGCAAGATTTGAGTGATCTTGTTCAGAATGAGTTTGAAGAACCTCCTGCAAATGCTACTGATGTGCAGAGAGCTGCATTCAAAGAAAACAAGAAGAAAGATTACAAGGCTCTGTTCTACATTCAACAGAATGTTGATAATCAACACTTTGAGAAGATAGCCAAAGCAACAAGATCAAAGGAAGCATGGGATATTCTTGAGAATTACCACAATGGGGGAGAAAAGGTGAAACAAGTCAAGCTGCAATCATATAGAAGGAAGTATGAAATGATGCAGATGGAAGAAGACCAGAAGGTAAGTGATTACTTCTCAAAGATGATTGAAATCGTGAATTTGATGAAGAACTGTGGTGAAAACATCTCTGATCAGATGATAGTTGAAAAGGTGTTGAGATCTTTAAGCCAAAAGTTTGACTTCATAGTAGTAGCAATCCAAGAAGCAAAGGATGTGAAAACTATGAAGATTGAGGAATTGCAGAGTTCTCTGGAAGCACATGAATTGCTGGTAATTGATAGAAGTTCTGAAAGATCAGTTCAGCAAGCCCTTCAAGCTCAAACAACAAAGAAAGAAGGAAATCACAAGAATTTCAAGAAAGGGAAAGGCAAACCAAATTGGTCCAATAATTCAAAATCCAAGGCTGATAACAAAACTGAGTCTTCTAAAAGAGGAGGTTTTGGAAAAAATCAGAACAAGAAGAAGGATTTTGATAAGAGTAAGGTTCAGTGTTATAATTGTGACAAGTTTGGACATTTTGCTGATGAGTGTTGGTTCAAGAAAGATCAAAATACAGAAGAAGCCAATATTGCTCATGGAGGTGACCCTGATGCAGTGTTGTTAATGGCTGCTACATGTGAAGATAGGATGAAAGGTGAAGAGTGGTACCTTGACTCTGGGTGTTCTAATCATATGACAGCTCATAGAGAATGGTTAACAAATTTTGATGCTAGCAAGAAAACTAGTATCAAATTGGCTGATAACAGGAAGCTTGCATCAGAAGGTAGTGGTAACATAGTGATGAGGTGCAATATTGGTGGTAAAGTCATAATTGAAGATGTGTTATATGTTCCAGATATGAAGTGTAATCTAATGAGCATAGGCCAATTAGTGGAGAAAGGATTCTCAGTTTCAATGGAGGGTGAATCATTGAAACTGTTTGATCCAAAGAAGAATCTGGTGTTAAAATCTACTTTGTCAAAGAACAGAACCTACAGATGCAACATATCAAGTGACAAGATGATGTGTATGTCTGCAACTGTTATTGAGGATGCTGAAGCATTATGGAACTTGAGGTATGGCCACCTAAATTTCAGAAGTCTTAGTGAATTGAGTTCCAAAGATTTGGTGAATGGTTTACCAAAGTTGAATGCCAAGAAATCCATATGTGAAATATGTGTGAAGAGCAAGCAAAGTAGATTGCCATTTGTATCTGATGCACCTAAAAGAGCAAGTGAAGCACTGCAAGTTGTTCATTCAGATATTTGTGGCCCATTTGAAGTACCTTCTCTTGGTGGTAGTAAGTATTTCATTACCTTTATTGATGAATTCACAAGAATGATATGGCTGTTTACTATTAAGCTTAAGAGTGAAGCTTTAGAAACATTCAAAAGATTCAAAATCTTAGTAGAAAAAGAAAGTGATAAATCCATTAAGATTTTGAGGACAGATGGTGGAGGGGAATATACATCAAAGGAATTTGAAGCTTTCTGCACAAGTCAAGGAGTTGTTCATGAAGTAAATGCTCCATATACCCCTCAGCATAATGGGCTGGTAGAAAGAAGAAACAGGACTCTGCTAAACATGACCAAAAGCATGCTTAAGCAGAAGAATTTACCACACAAGTTTTGGGGTGAAGCAGTAACTACTACTGCTTACATCCTAAACAGATGTCCTACTAAGAAGCTAAATCTGAAGGTGCCAGAAGAAGCTTGGTGTGGAAGGAAGCCCAGTGTTAAACACTTAAAAGTGTTTGGTTCCTTGTGCTATAAGCATGTACCAGATGCTAGAAGAAGCAAGCTAGAAGATAAAAGTGAAATTATGATACTCATAGGGTATCATCCTACTGGTGCATACAAACTCTACAATCCTGTGACTCAGAAGGTTCATTTCAGCAGAGATGTGATAGTGAATGAAGCTGAGAAGTGGAAATGGGAAAATGAACCTGAGTACAACAGTGAAACCCAGCAAAGCTACATATACCCTGATTCAAGTGATGAATCAGAAGGTGAAGGTGATCAAGGAGTTACTGCAGATGATCAAGAGGAAATCATAGTACCAGCAAGACCTCAAAGGAACAGAAATCCACCTGCCAGATTGACTGACTGTGAAGTCACATCTGATAATGCAGTGAATGATGAAGGTGATCTCATTCATTTTGCATTATTAGCAGATGTTGAACCAGTAAATTACAAAGAAGCTTTGAAGACTGATGTATGGAAAAGAGCTATGGTTGAAGAACTGCAGTCAATTGAGAAGAATCAAACCTGGGAGCTAGTTGATTGGCCAGACAAGAAAAAGAAAATTGATGTCAAATGGGTATTCAAAGTGAAATTGAACCCTGATGGACAAGTCTCTAAGCACAAAGCAAGATTGGTGGCTAGAGGGTTTCTTCAGAAGCAAGGCATAGACTATAATGAAGTGTTTGCTTCAGTTGCTAGAATTGAAACTGTGAGGTTAGTCACTGCTATTGCTTGTAAGAATAAGTGGTTACTCTACCATTTAGATGTAAAGTCAGCATTTTTAAATGGGCCACTGGAAGAGACAGTGTATGTATCACAACCACCAGGTTTTGAAATTGATGGGAAAGAAGATATGGTGTATAAACTGCACAAAGCACTCTATGGATTAAAACAGGCTCCTAGAGCATGGAACAAGAAGATTGATTAAGTTTTAACCCAAATAGGCTTTGAAAAATGTTCAGTTGAGTTTGGTGTTTATGTTCAGAAGCTTTCTGATGGAGAAACTGTGATAATTTGTTTGTATGTTGATGACTTACTCATCACTGGTAGCTCAACATCAGAGATTGAGAAGGTTAAGAAGAAACTGAAGCAGGAGTTTGAAATGACTGATCTGGGTGAACTTTCATTTTTCTTAGGAATGGAATTTGTGAAGATGAAAACTGGGATAGTGATGTATCAGAAAAAGTACATTGGTGAACTGCTTGATAAATTTGAAATGAAAGATTGCAATACAGTTTCGAATCCATCAGAAACAAACTCAAAGTTGGATGAGTGCACTGGAGAAGAAAAAGTGGACTCCACAATGTTCAGACAAATTGTGGGATCTCTGAGGTATCTATGTAACAACAGACCAGACATATGCTACTCAGTGAGTGTGATTAGCAGGTTCATGCATGATCCAAGGAAATCTCATCTAATAGCTGTAAAGAGGATTCTAAGGTACATAAAGGGCACCATAGATTTTGGTCTGCTATTTCCTTATGGAGCTCAAAGTGAAGTGAATGAGTTCATAGGATATTCTGATATTGATTGGTGTGGAGACCTAACTGATAGGAGAAGTACTTCAGGCTATGTGTTCAAATTCAATGATGCTGCAATTTCATGGTGCACCAAGAAACAACCAGTCACTGCACTTTCATCATGTGAAGCAAAATACATAGCTGGAACCTTTGCTACTTGTCAAGCACTTTGGTTGGATTCAGTGATGAAGGAACTTAAGTGTGAAGTGATGAAGCCTTTAACACTGAAAATTGACAAGAAATCAGCCATAAGTCTTGCCAAGAATCCAATCTCACATGGTAGGAGCAAGCACATTGAAACCAGATTCCATTTCATTAGAGAGCAGGTGACTAATGGAATGATTGAGCTGCACTACTGCCCCACAGAATTGCAACTTGCTGATGGTTTTACAAAAGCAATGAAGCTTGACAGATTTGAGTTCTTGAGGAAGAAATTAGGTGTTTTTAATATCCAACAGTTATGTTTAAGGGGGAGTATTAGAATATTAATCAATAACTGTGGTTCTGCTCCTGAAGTGAAGAGTGCTCCTGAAGACAGCGTCTGAACAAGAGCTTCTGAAGTACTGTTGTTCAGCCTCTGAACAAGAGCTTCTGAAGTACTGTTGTTCAGCTTCTGATGTGTAGCCTCTGATGTTTTCAGAAGCTTGGTTTAGTGACTTTGTTAGAAGAGTTTGTTACAACGTCTTGTTGTATATATACTCACTCTTGCGTTGTAAATAAAAAGGTAGAAACACAAGTGTGCAAGTGCGAATGAATAAAATCTCTTTCTCTCTCTCTCTCTCTCTCTCTGTTTTCAATAATTCTATCTTTTTTCATCTTGCTTTAAACAACTTATTTTTAATAAGCACTTCTGCTGCGTAAAGAACATAGTGATTGTTCTAACATATATCAGTGTAAAAAAATAACTGGTGACAATCAAATCTGCTCCAGCATCAACCTATGAAAGGAACGAAAACTAAGAAAAGAATGCCAAAATTAAGACAGAAGATGAACAAAAATTCCCTGCAATACCCCCTTGGGTGCAGCTCACCACTGCCTCTTAAGTTTTGCATTTTCTTTTTAAAAAGGAAGAAACTAGCAACTTTTATTCATAAATAAATGCAACTTTTTTTTTTGAACAAATAAATGCAACTTTTCTGATTTATCTTTTTCTTTTTTACATGTTTTAAGCATGCTAGTCACAGATTTAAACAATTCCCAAAAATTCTATTCTAGAACTGCTAAAAAAATATATAACTTTTGATGAATAAAAAGGGTGCATTCTGACCTTGCTCTTCAAGTAAGCAAGATCACTTTGATAACCTTCTACTGAAGCCAACCCATCAGCTCCTATAACATCCAGATGTGCCTCTGAAGAGAAAGACAATATTTATGAGAGCAAATGATGGTGAGAAGAGGAGCAAAAAGCACGAAGAAGAAAGTGATAATAACGTTGAACAAATGATAACATTAGCAACAAACCTGGATAACCAGCTATTGTAATGCCAAATTAGTTACCATATTTGCTTCTGATATGTTGAACCTACAAAAGCATCAACATCCACAAAATCAAGACTGAAGACCAGAAAAGTATGTCAAATTTTATGAACTAAGCTTTAGGTTTTATCATCAGAAAAACAAAATTTCTTTTCATATCATCACCAACCATGCATCTAAAACCACACTAAAACAATAACAATAAAGTGCAAAAAATGATCATCAAAACAATGCTAATATCATTTCAATGTATGTTATCTTAAAATCATGATTAATTAACAATAATCATTGTTGAGTTTAAAAAAACAACCATACCAAATCACGCGCACACGCAAACCCCCCTTCAGTCTGAACAAACTTTTCATGCCCATGAGGCGGATCACCTCTAAGCGCAAGCACATTCTGAATCCCATCACTCTTAATCGTCTCCAAAGCATTATCAATTTTATCCACCGACATATTAGTATAAGTAAGATGCATCATAGTCTCAACACAGATAATATTCTGAATCTTATTCACGATCTCTAACGTCAGATCAGCAGTTGTTCCTCCAGCTCCCCATGTAATATCATAAAATGACAGATTGTGTGCAACCATTCGGTCCATTCTTTCGAATAGATTGTCCACTCCATCTTCGGTGGAAAAAACTCGAAGGAGAATACTACTCTGTTTGGATCCACCGCAGCTGATTGAATTTTCTCTATCACCTTCATTTTTTTTTCTCTTTTTGTTTACTTACCCTGAATCAAGTAACTAACAAAATCAAAATTAATATATTAAATCTTACAATTAACTAAGCAATTTGATTAGCAAAATTATAAGCTTCTAAAAGAAGAAAGCATGAGAAAGTAATAATCTGATTTGAAACATGTGAGTTGACTAATTCCTGACAACTGCAGTTCTTAGTGTTACAAACATTATGAATTGGGGAAAATTGAAAGTTTAAACATCAATGCTTTGATGGAACAACTGTAACGCCCATACTAAGCGTGTCTAGAATATTTAGCATGTGCATTAACTTAGTACTGGATACATTAAAAATTTACAACTTAGATTCAACGAATGAATATTTTATACAACATTACGTGTTCGTACAAACAATAATACAACACTACTCGTCCAAAACATAGAAAATACATCCTTAAAGTCCATAACATTCTGCAGCGGGTACGAACGAGCATTTGCTGATTATCCATCCGGCTTCAAGCTTGCTAAACCAACCTGCTTATCTGAAACAAAAAGGATTGGGATGAGACATAATGTCTCAGTGAGTTCTACCTAATCCTACGCTATATGTGATTTCGGGGAAACCTATAGTCACCACGTGTTTACAATACAACCTACCGGTTGATTATACGTGTGTGGGGACTTCCATACTTAGACGGTCGTGCATGCTAGGGCCGTTATAAGGTTCTTCGTATCATAACTCAACAGGCTTGTCTTATACTCTACATGTCATGGCGGTCAAGGGAACCTAGGACCGCTATGCCGAGATACAATAAACGCACCAAGACCTACTCATAATCCATTCATGACATGTTCCTGAATTGGACGATAACAGAGTTACTAAGACTGTCGACAGTATAATTTCATAACTTGTTCTATTACATAAGCTTGCTCTTGACTTATATCATATCATAATCATATTCATAAACATGTTCATTCATTATGTTAGTGGTCAGTGTGTAACAAACAACATTATCTTGGTTCATTTTACGGAATAATCCTGAGTGGAGTAACCCCGAAATATATTCCCATACATAACCGATGAAAACCTAGCTAAGGTACATCGGACTCCCTCAGTGTCGTGCGGGCCTACCTTGTGGAGCGTGTCCCATCCCCCTGGCGTGAACCTCTTGCATCCCCCTAGCGTAAATAACAAGAGACACGACACCTACATCTTATTTATAGTCTTGACATGCATAAAGGTCTTATAACTTATACTTACTTGCTTGTTTACCCCGGGTCCGTAACCTACCCGATTTATGGTAAAATACTTACTTGCTTATTCTTAATCATACATACTTATACCTAATGTACTTAGGTTACATGATAACTTACTAATTCTCGACTACCTATGTCGAGGCTCTATGCTTTCTCCCATACTTAGAGTTATTCCTACCCTCATTATAGATCGTATCATAACATCTCATGTGTCATTCTTCGTTGAAATCGTCAATGTTGTTCATGCATTTATCTATTGATATCTTAAGGTGTAATGTACATTGATTACTTGACATTGAGAGATTCTTAAAATAAGGAAAAGACTGCAGGGAAAGGCCTCGTCGAAAGCACTGAATCACAGGAAGTTCTAAAAAAAGTGTTGTGCAGGGGAATCTCGCTTGAGCGAGATTCTCAGTTGGTTCGACATTCATTTTGCTTAAGCGAGATCTTCTCACTTAAGCGAAGTTCATCAGTACTAGACCTGCAGAATTCGTGTTTTTGACTTCTAAACCTCAAAAATCAAGTTTCTAATGCACCCATAACACCCAGAACACAAGGAAAACAATTTAGAACAAATGAATGGCAACAATTAGTTCAATTTCAACAATTAATGGCAAAGGGGTTCTAGATTCATAAATTCATAAAAACTAACATATTGTATGTTTTCTCACAAGGAATTACACAACCCAAAGGTAGGAATGCTATCTAAAAACTCACATAAGATTCTGCACTAACAAGCTTCCATCTTCAAGTTCCACTCTACACCAAACCCTAGCTCTTGATCTTGATTCCAAGATAACCTCAAAGTTTCAATTCAAACTCATAGTTGTTTCTTGCTTGTTAAAACACCTTGATTCATACTTGATTCACCAATTATACAAACTTGGAAGGATTGATGGGTTACGGAGGGAGGTTGGGGGCGACGTGAAGAGAGAAGGAGGAGAGAAATCTTGTTCTTTGATATTTAGAGAGAGAAACAACATAAGATTATGAAGAATTTGGCTCCCTCACCTTTATATACTCCTTGTAAGAAAATACTGAAATGCCCTTGGTCTTATTCGTGTTTACATTGACACTGATGATTAACCCGTACGTAACTGACATTGCCTCGTAAAACATCCCTCGTCGTAGTAAATCTCGTGAATATTGTTCTCTGGCACACCTTCGACTGATATAATTTCAATACTGACGAGTGAGATATTACAATAACAACTAAATCAACCATACTCACCTCAAATTTAGGGTTTGATGATGAATTGGGGAAAATGGGTTGATTTGCTATGGAAATGGAAATCAACGGTGAATCCAATCAGAGTTTGAAGATGTTTGGGTAGGTCCAATGTTTTGTTTCTTTGTTTCTTTTTGGAGGAAAATGTACTTGTTTTCTTAAGAGAACATAAACGAATAAACAGAATTATTGCTGACAAAGTTCCAATTCAATTCAATTTTTCTTTTTCTTTTTCTTTTTTAAGACTAGTAGTAATAGTAAATAATGAATAGGCCAGAGAGAGAGATAAGGAATCTAAGTAGAAACTTCTTCTAGCTATCTATCTTGTGTACCGTTCTGCATTTGCCATAGTAGGTATTTATTTGTCAATTGAAAAGATTGATTCCTTATTACCATTTCCATGTAACTTGTCAATTAAAAAGATTGATTCCTTGTTACCATTACAAGAAAATTCACCTTAACAGACAAGCATATCATTTATCAAGTCCAACAACCTACATTTTCCTTTACCACCACTTTACACGACATTTTGCAATATTGTCATTGTAATAATTATATTTTATATATTCTTCAAAAACAACAAGTATTTTATATAATAATTACCGCAATCCCCTCAAAAATAAAAATTACTGCAAATAATATCTTTTACTCAATATGATATTGGATTTGAAGGTTATGGATTCATGTCCAACAAATGTTCTTTAAGGAAGATAAATATAAATTTCTTTATAAATATTTTTTAAATGGAAAAATCTACATTGCCTTGAGTAGGCACCATACTCTCACTCTAATTTTTTTTTCAAATAAAGAAAAAACTATTCGATATAGTAGGGTGACAGTAAATTGCGTAAATGCTATAACAATTGTTAAAAAATTAAATACAAAATTGTCGAAACGTGCTAGCTTTTTCTATAAAAATTGTCTAAGTGATGTTTAAAAAACTTTAACAAGATTGTAAGGCTTAGACCTCATTTGCTTTAGATTTTTTCAATTTTTTTTTTATCATTTTTAAGCGTTTGTTTAGAATTTTTAGAAAAATCATTTTTTTAAAATCTATTTTTTTCAAAAACAACGAGGCAACACACGTAAAAGTTAAACACTTTAATCTATTTTAACATAAATAAATATTTTTATGATATATATTAATTTTAAACCACCTTTTAAGAAAAATTAATTCATTTATTTATAATTTAAATGTTAATGATAATTAAATTTAAATATGTTTGCTATTGATTTTATAATTTAGAGTTTAAAATTAACTTTTAAATAACCATGGTTTATTGTCGTTAGTAATTTTTCACATATTTTAATTTTATTTTGGCTTGTTTCATATTTTATAATAGGGTTTAAAACTACATGTTAATGAAATTGTGAATAAAAAATATGTATTCAATTTTTTATTATGTTAAAATAGACCTGCAATACTGTTTTTTTCGAAGTGTATTAGATTATTATTTTTTTGCTAGATTATTAAAAATAAAAAAATATATATTGAGAGATTAAAGTGTAGATTTTAATGTAACATGATGAACGGTTTAGGTGAAAATATTAGATGAGTCAGTGTCTCAAATCAAGTGGTAAATTAGTAGAAATATGAAAAGCAATATATATTATAAAAAGGCTCCAAGCATGTTCGATGCCTACTTTTATTATTATTATTATTGAGTCCTTGTTTTAGAATCCTTTATCAGAAGTAAGCATCGATGATGTTACCCTTACAAGATAGAAACTTAAAGCTGAGGTAAAAGAGGGAGTGAGGGCGTCTTTGAGGGAAAAGTAAAAACCCACATAACCTCATTTAATTTTCTTTAACATTTGGAGATAAGTAGCATTAATTTGAGTTTGAAAATACTCCTCCTAGTAGAGCTAGGCTTTCTAAAAAAATACACTCTTTATTTAGTCCAATTATCTCATTCCAAAACAAAGGATTAAGTTTCCTTTATTTCCCCAATGACACGAATTGGATCAAGCTATTTCCAATACACACTCTTTAGTCCAATTATTATTATTATATACCAATGGTTATTAATAGTTGGTTTCTGATGGACTATGGACCATTCTATACAGTATACACAACTGGGAATGAAACTCTCACCAAGCAGGAAGAACCTATATTTGGGAGGTACCTACCTACCTACATAAGAATCACTTTTGGGAGGATGTTTTTTTCTCCCTTAGGTGTACTCGCCCTCTATAAAATTTTCTTATGCATCAAAAAGAGATGAATATGCTTAACATACGTCCTTATAATTAAGAGTAAAATTCAACTCCTCAAAAAGTTAATGTTGACAGCAAAAAGATTCCACAGAATCTATTGAATGATTCTAAATTATTAATAATACACAAATTCTTATTTTAGCCATCAATTGCATGCAATACTTGATACATCTCTGATGCTAAGGGTAATTCATTTCGCATATAAATCCATTGTTGCAAATGTAAGCATGTTTGGTTCAATGGGGGAAGATCTCTACAACATAACTCTGCAATCCAGAGTCAGGCTAACCTGCTTCCTCCTCCAATTCAGTTTTAATTTAAGAATTGCATTGTGTGAGTTCACTGCTAAAATATACATACTGCAATATTAGCTTCACAGTTGACATATTTGTGGTTCTACTAGAAAGATTTGTGATATATCATATACGAACAAAGATTTGTGCGTTAACTATCGTGATAATCTATCTGCATTTGATCTTTCAATTCCTAACATATTTCTGCAAGATGTGAATTGAGACAGTAAATGATTTAAGATTTATTTCCACCATTTCTTTCCCAAAGATTTTTTGGCGGTGATGATACTCTACATTGTGAATGACATCGATACAGTAAGTTCAGTGGCGGAGCTTGCATAGATTTTTTGAGGGAGCCAAATACATGTATATATACATTATATGTTGTGTTGTCAACAAGTCTAGTGTGATGGTGGAAAGTTAATGATAAAAAACATGTTCAAGTGAGTTTGAGCCTTAGAAGTTTCATTTTCTTGTTTTTTGTTCTTAAATGTTCAGTGCGGAAATGCAAAAAAAAAAAAATGGTTGAGGAGTGGAACACAAGACCCTGCTTAACCCAAAGCGAGGAAGTTACCACTACACTAAATGCAATATACTATAAGTTGGTGTAAAAGATTTAATATAATAAAACATTTAGGGGTGCCATGGCTCCCACCGGCCATGCAGAAGCTCCGCGGCAAGTAAATTTCATACTGGCATGCAGCAATGGACGAGGGGAGAAGTGGAGAAGATATACAAACTGATAAAACAAGATGCAGAAGAATAAAAAATGCATTTTACTTACCTCAGCCGATACTGCCACAACATCAAACCAATCATCACAGTTTCATGTCCGCAAGAGAGGTCTTAACCGAGTGCCAAAATTTGACAACAGCCAATTTCACACCTGATTTTCTAAGAGCTCTGAACACTCTTCTGCATTAGGGTCACATAGGTGCCATGCCTGTGGATGATAACAAGCCAAAAATATCAAATCCTACTCAAATTGAAAATAGAAAAAAATAATAATAGGGTATTATACATTTCTAAGGGTAACTATTGGAGGTGTTACCTTGTCTGTCATGTAGTAGTTGTAAAGCTCTTCAAAGGATTGAGAATCAGAACAGCCAGTAGAATTACTATGTATCTGCCAGAAAGGTCTACCATCATTAACATATCTGCAAATTAAAAGACAAGAATCTTAACTATACAAATTAAGACAGAAGTGAAATAACAAAGTATCTCTATAGCTATCCACGAAGGATTGCTTGTTTTAATGATTTGAAATTTAAACTGAGAGCCAAAAAGGGAGGAGAAACATTTCATTCTAAATTTTACTCGCATACACCAGTGTTTTGACTTAGGCCAGTGGCATACTATTCAGGTATTCTTCAAAGAGAAATTACAAAGAACATGCATATAGAAAGGGTAACTTAAGAGTTTAAATGCATATAAGCACGACTACGTAGAGCTGCATGCAAACCGCACAGGGCATTGTCATGTCCCCTAAACCCGTCGCCCATTTGAATCATAAAACTTTGCTACCAGAAGAAAGCAACTGGGAAAGATCATTCATTTTGAGCAATAACATCTTTACTATGAAAAACACAAAAGCTCTTTCATCTCAAAAGAGTTACTCTTACCAATTCATACAAAGAAAAACTAAATTTTTTTTATCAATGTTTACAATAGACATTATTAGCGCCCGGCTCCCACATATTTCAACTAGTTAGACATATCGTTATGTACTAATATCATGCAAAGGAAAAATCTACCGAATAACATTGAACATTGAATTGATTGAGAAGAGATTACAGGAAACAATCCTCATCCCAACAAGGAAAAGAAGAAAATAACTAACAAAACAAACTTAACAAACAACTAACTTTCTGTTACAATTTTACTTATATCCATTAGGTACTAAACTCTTAGTTTGAAGAAATAAACCAAACAACTCAGACCCATAAATAAAATCTAAATAAATTTCTACCAAACCAATGAAATAGCATTTTGAAGGTGCTTTCATGGGGCCTGTTTGGATTGGAAGCCACCAAGCCTCAGATTTTCACAATAGCGTAAAATTGAAAGTTACTACTTTTCACCCCATTCAGCTCCATTGACTAACTCGACATTATGAACATGTTCAAAGAATTTCAACCAGATTTGACTGACACTAAGATAGCCCAACTGCAGTTATTTGGACCAGACTAGCCAATCTAGTCAATAATCATTGCATAAATGATTTCTATGCAAACTTAATGGCTATGGAACTTAGTACTTTGCATTGCAATCCATTCAAATGTTTATCAAAAGGAAGAAAAATAAAAAGAGTGAGAATTCAGTTCTAAGAAGGGGAAAAATACCAATTTTGATAGAAGTAACTTGAAAGCCACAAGCCTGAAAGAGTACTCCAATGCTGGTGGCAGTAACTCCTTTCCCAAGTCCACTAACAACTCCACTTGTCTCCAAAAGGTACTTCATTTTCTCCTCAATTTACACCAAACAAGTCCTCTTCTGCTCCTTATCCTATGCAAAATGCACAAAACAATATATCAGTATCATTAAGAAAAAACAACACAAGACTAAAACACAGTGGTTTAATACTTTTATGTCATCTCCTCACCTCATTCCTTTTTCTTACTTTGAATTATTTCATTATTACAGTATAAGGCAAAGAGGCCTTTTTGGATCAACTTGTTTGAACTTATCTAATAGTATAAGCACTTGTGAGACTGTTTACGAGAACTTATAGAAACATGTAATGACGTATCTATAAACTATTTTCAGCTTACTTCCATATACCCTACAATATAGCTCATGAAAACATAGCTAATGAATTCAACTTATACATTTAATATATAAAAGGTTGACTTTATTTTGTCTTATGCTATAAACAGAGGTCTAAAATTATCTCCACAAGCTTTCCCCAAAATCCGGTTAGCTTTAGATGATACAGCACAATGTGATGCATAATAAACATAGAGATGAACAATAATCCATAAACCACCAAATTAGTCCCTTAAAACAGATATGAACAGTGAACCTGGTTTACCACCAAATGTAGAGAACACAAAGAAGCTTCCTCTAATGGATATAATCAAACAATGTCATGCATAAGAAAGTACATTAACCTTATCCAAGACTTTGAATCATTCAGTCACTAACAAATTAAGAGAAATGAATGTCAAGATTATGGAAATAGGCTTTTAGGCTTAAATCAATAACCAAAATGCATTGATACTGAAAATAGAGAACATAAAAGTTTTGTAATATTCTCTAAACCCCTAATTCTTTATTCAACTAAAAAAAATTATAGTCCATTGCCCTCCTCTCCAACTATGATTGGTGTTATCTTGTTTCCTTTTTTCCAAAAAAATAAATCTTGTATCCATATTTCAATTACTGATGAAATAAAAGGTAATTAATGAAAGATATCCATCACTTATTAATTTGAAGAAACAAGGAATCTTTCCTTGCATTGCATGTGTGGTCCTGGCAGGTTGCTTTTTTACATGTCTAGTATGGGTCTTTTTGTTAAGGCAAACAAGGTAATTATTGATCTTTGACAAGAGTTAATTTACCTTCTTGCTAAATAAAATTAGAGTGCACTTTAGCATTTTTAAAAAAGAATATACTTACCTTGCATTTGTAGTATTTATTTATTGAAAAAGAAAAAGAATTATAAAGGTAAAAGATAAATGTGTCAGGAGTAAATGGTTTTCCTTATGTAAGTTAAAAAGACATACATTTCCCCTATAAGAACTAACCTTCTCTCTTTCTCTTCTCACTATTCTCTTAAGAAAACAAAGACACAAATACCTTGCCATTACCACTCTCTCAACAAAAATGAACCATACAAACAACGCCGTTTCATCTTCTTCTTCTGCACCAAGCAGAATCACCGAAGTCGGAGAAGACATACTCTCCGACATGTTATCTGAACCAATGATTATTTACATTCTCTCCTTTCTCCCATACGAAGATGTTGTTTGCACTTCTATCTTATCTAAGAGATGGAAAAACCGTTGGACTTCCCTCACCAAACTCTCCTTACACCAAGATTCTTCTCCCAGCTTTGTTAAGGTTGTTAACCAAGTACTTATTCGATCTAATTCTATATACAAAGAATTGGAATTGGTCGCAAATTCAATTAATGTTCCCATTTCCACCGATTACACTAGTTTTAAAAAGCTAACGGTTCTCAAGTTGTGTGGAATCAACTTTGAAACTGACAATGACAGAAAAATTTGGCTTACCTTCCCACTCTTAACAAAATTTGAGTCAAAAAATTGTGCTTGGTTTTTTCAGGCATCTTATGTCTGTATAGATGCACCTCAACTTCAAACCATTTCCATTCAACATGACATTGATATGCCATATCATTATTATTATTATACCTGTCCTAGAAGTGGTATCAGTTTTCCTCGTTCTAAACATCTCAAGGAATTCAGTTATTGTAGTTTTATACAACGAGAGGTTTACCTACCATCACCATGCCATGCCTCTGCTAAAATAATTTTACATGAGATCCCCGAAAGTTATAATATGAGAAGTTATTACATGAGACATTTCGATGTTTTCATTTTCACACTTCTCAGCCAATTCAGTCATGCCAAGTCTATCAAATTCGAGTTAACAAAAGTAAGCATATCGTTTAGCCTTTTAAACAATTAATATATTTGGTGCTGCCAAATTATGAATACTTTATATCTTCTTGTTGTCAATCATATAATTGGTGGATTAATAGTGTGGCAAAGATAAATATATTTTCTATAAAGTACTTGTTTCCATATCTGTTGCATGTATATTCATAAGTTTATTTGTTCCCGACAGGTTTATAAATTTAATCGTTTTGTTGTAATATAAATCAGTTTCGTTGTGTCGTCCATTGCAGATTCTGAATCGAAGGCAACCAGAAGAGCTGTGTGAATTTCCAACGTTGACACATCTGGAGGTTGGCTTGATTAGTGTTGATATTCTCTTAACCTTACTTCAAAAGACACCGGTTCTCAAGACACTAGTTCTCAAGGTTTGTTATTCTTAGCATCTTGTGATATTCATAATATAAGCTTCATATCATACAAAAGTCTTTGTAAGATCCTGTTTGTGACTTACTGTCTCTTTAGTTGATTTCTTTTCTTTTCAATAGTCTTATTTGGCTTTCTTTGATGATTTATCATCAGGGGATACATAAATTTGCGGAAGAGCTTCTGAGTTCTGTTGCTGTGCCCGGTTGTTTGGCTTCTCTCCATGTTGTGAAATTTGAAGAAGTTAATGGTGACGATCATGAGCTATTTTTAGCTAAATTTTTTAGGGTAAATGGTATGATCTTGGAGAGGATGTGTTACTCCGTTGCTAGTAAAATAAAAAATGAGGTTATGGAAGAATTTAAGGAGAAGTTGTACGCATTTTGTAATTTCACTTCTGTTGATGTTCAATTTTCATATGATTAGTTTACAGAAGCAAGTTGTATTATAGGAAAATGTTTGTAAGCAAGTTGTAATTTCAATTCAACAAAATTTTCAATCAATGAAATTGGACTCCTTTTCAATGTTTAACGAAGTCAATGCAATACATTTTGAAACTGCATCACTAATGATTGGTTTAAATAAACAAAACAAAATAAACTTACACTTTCCTTCAAAAAAAATAAAAAATAAAATAAACTTACACTTCCCTTCAAATAAACTTACACTTTTGAGAAGCATTGCTATGAAGGGGTAACTTTGCAGAAGAGGTATGGATAACACCTACATAAGGTGACAAAATAGAAAGACAATTTCAGAACAAGAAACAATGTAATGCTGAGTTGCATTAACCACTATGAATGGTGAAATATTACCCCGGAGATGCGAGCAAATCTTACAGGTCCAAAAGTTTTTTCTAATGATGGGTACAGGGAAAGCTGGTAGACAATAAGACCAATACCTGACCATTGATCATTTGAGAAGAGCTCAGTAATTAAGCATTATATCTTGTGAAAAGAATGCACAAAATAAAGTATATCTAGGGATGCATACACATATCAAAGATGTACCTGATATTGCAAGAACATCACCAACATTTTCAGTTGTGAAGTTCAAACCACCTAACCTTCTAGGACTAACCGCCCATAATCAGAAGACCTATCAAGAAGTAGAATGATGTTTTCTTATTTATAAATCCTATTATATGAAATATCAGTTCTTCTGCAAGTTAGTTAGAATGAGACATCAAGATAAACAGAGCCATTGATGTATAGGAGGAAAGCAAAGCTCTGTAGCACCGACACTTCAAATAGAAATCGTTCCCGACATTGACATATTTTCTCAAATTATTATCAGTGTCATGTTAGTCTATGCGTCAGTGCTTTATAGGAGAAAACTGGAAACATCATCTATCAAATATCCATATATAAACTAACTTTATTAAGTAGGAATGGTACCTCTTGATAAGAAATATTATAAAGTGAGAAGATGCAATACACAACAATAGATGACATTAAGGGCCAGTTTAGAAAGAGGTTTTCATCTTTTTGGATTATCTTGTCTTTGCCTGCTCTCCCATTTCTTCAAGTTTCTAAAATCCTCAGCATCATCAATGCACTCATTGCTAAGAGGGTGGTTGTGTAATGTTTCCTACAGCCGAGCAGACATGCATTTATAGAAATTGTATTGATTGTAAAGTAAAGACAAATATATATTTTTTGCATGAGCATAAAAAGGGTTGTAAAAGCAGGGCTGAGCTAAAAAACCTACACAAAAAATGTCGCTACATCATGAAATGTCAATATAATAGCATTAGAAAAATGCCGCTATATTGTGATCAAATGGTTATACTTGTTTAACAAACTATTAATTTATTTATATCACAACCAATAATTTTCTAACCAATGACTATATGCGTTTAAAGTGAACTATCACTTCTGAAGAGACAAGTGAGAATTGAGTTGATTTTGGATGCTTGTTTCTGAACCAAAGTGGAATCTGAAAGAACTTTCTATCGATTATTTAGACCCCTACTTTAACTGATACCACATCAAAATCAGTAATAAACTTGAGGAATTTGTATTTGTAAATCAATGATATACATTAGTATAAATCAGATATACATACCGGAAGCCAGATGCAGGCAATTGCTACCGCAAACGCAAAAGCTGATATTGAAATGGAAGGCAAGAAATATGGAAACCTGCAACAAGATTTATGTTTTGATAATGAAAATAAGAATATCAACGATACGCTTGGAAGAAAAAACTAAATTGTTAAAATTTTATGAAACTAAAAATCAAGATAAATTCACTTACTTGTCCCAAAAGGAATCCTTTGGAAGTAGATTTGGGTATTTTACAGTTGGCTGCAATATAATTTTCACACAAATTATTAGAAAAAGAAGTAAAAGTGTGCTAAAAAAAATAGACATGTAACAAGTCTATGTTTGAATATACAAGAAGGATTTCTAAGCTTTATAAGTTTCAATCCTTGATCATGACATATATAGTTAAGGTATAGTATTACTCATGCCATTTTCCTATGTCTACTATCTAAGGCTATTCTCAGGATCAATTTTCATTACAAAAGGAAAATAGAATAAAGAAGTACCTGAGCCAAATAACCTCCCAAAGCTGGTCCAATTATTAAACCTATCTCCCAAGCTACACTCAACTGAAATCATATCACATCATTATGAACTATTATTGTTGAACGACAGAGACCTGAGACATGAGATGGTGAAACTGTGTGTATCAACTATACAACAAAGTCAATTTATATATACTCAAGGCGATAAATACTGATTAAATATAAAAGACACTATCTAGGAAGCGTACATGATCATCAGACATGACACTAACATGTAGACATCGATAAGAATTGAAGAAAACATAAGTAATACCACATGTGTCAATGCCTTATAGGTGTCGGACATCAACACTTTTTCGGACAAAGATTATAGAAGCTTACAGTTGAGAGTCCAAGAGCTTGCTTTTCTTAAAAAATTTCAGAGCAGTAAGCATGTTATTAGAAAAGGATGCGACAAAAAAAATTAACTAATATCTAAATATACATATATGACAAACATATGATTGCTCTCTGATATGGAAGGATGAAACATTCAGGTGTTATTGTGCTGAATGGTACCTTCATTGGTCCAAGCAAACCATTTAAACATCCAAGAAAAAACCGCGTTGTAACAGCCATCCAAAAACTTGTGCTAAGGCCAAATAGTGTGTTGAAAATGATACTGAAATAAAGTAATCATTATCATCAATGATGTGATGGACAAATATATTTGCTCTATTTGGATAAACAATTTAGTTTAGCACTTATAGCATAAAAGCTTGATATATAAGTACTTATGTACAAGCTATTTTTATAACAAAAGATAAAATAAAGTCAAATTTTTTCATAAGCTATCATGGACAACTTATGGAAATTAGCTGAAAACTACTGACGCACATGTCATAAGTAGTTTCCATAAGATTTCTCAAACAGTCCTACGTACGAGTAGACAAACTCAAATACATACATCTATTCGAAGAAAACATCAATGACATATATACTTACACCGAGATAATCCCTAAAATTGCAACAGGTTTTCTACCGTAACGATCTGCTATGACTCCCCACAATATTGATGTCAAAGATCTTCCAAGCATGAATGCAGATCCTACAACATTTTCACAGTCATAGTAGGATCAGAAATAAAGAACTTATGAAGATAAAACACATCAAAGGAAGTTTTAAAAAATAAAATAAAATCTTACCCACATAACCAGCATAAGCACTTATGTCCTCTTGCCTATTTGCAATATTGAAATCTCTTATCTAAATAAAAATATTGTTTACATTAAATGTTGGAATACCTTAGCCAAAATGTAGCAACTTTAGATAACAAAAATTGATTCACCTATTGTGTCAGAGATACTTCCAAGAAATAATAATGTCACAAAATTAAAATATATACTATGATGAATTAAAGTTATTAAACTTACCATGAAATATACGTAAGGAAAGAGAGATGATATAGGCAGAAGTGAAAAGAACAAATACAATGAGTATCAATAAGCAATTGAGAAAGATCATATAAAACTATAATATAAGAATTTTTACACCTAAAAGATTAATAAAGTAACTAAACTGTAACAGAATTTTTATATTTCTTAATAACAGTTATCATGACTAAATTAAAAGAACAATCATGATTCTTTAAAAAAGTGAAAATTAATTTCAATGCATATGTTCAAGAGATTTCGAAATGAAACATCAGTTTTGAGCTCTTTTTCTTTGTCAACTTCACAACCAGGGCAATTCTCATAATATTGTTTTTTCAACAATGTCTCTCCAATATTTCCATCTTCCATTTTTTGCAACACAAATCCACAAACTTTTTCTTCACTGAACTGAAAGACAATTGTAGAGCTATGAGAAGAAAATAACAAGATTCATATAACATTAAAATGCGTTGAAAGAGACATGATTGGATCTACAAAGCTTGACATCATTCCACACTTCAAGTAACGAAAAAAGACCAAATCATGAGAAAGGAAAATTGCGATTTGGTCACAAACACTAAATGCTGTTTGTTTTGTGTGAATTTAAAAATTAAAAATAGCATAAAAAATAAAATATTAACTTTTAAGACAACAAAAAAAATATAAGTTTGAAAATGTATTCGATTAAGACTTAAGAGAGATGACGATTTAGTTTGTATTCGTGTACAACTTTTTTTTTTTGGTCTAGCGTGTACAACTTTTCTACACATGCACCAAAAATAAATACTTCATGTAGAAATTTGAAAGACATTCTAGGAACTTACATACAAAAGTACTACACTATAAGCAAAACAAAAAAAATACAAAATTATATCAAAGGTATGATTTTTTTTTCTTCCCGAATTTGATATTCTCTTTGCGCAAACTTGACTGATAAAATCATAATAGGTGACAAAACTTCCCTCGATATATTTAATATTGTTTCATTCTTAGGATTGGATTCGAAGTAATAGTATGAATTGATTATATCCATGTCAAAATAATTTATGGTGCATAAAAAATAAAAAATAGTCTCTTCCACAAAATTTTATGTCTAAGAACATATGATACTTGCGTAAAAATAATGATACTGAAATAGCATTAATAACGATCTCTTTTATGCTTCTTGAAATCACTTAAATTTTTTAAAAAATTATTCGAATATTATAACAAAACACTTAAAAGTTCTGCACAAAATTAAGTATTGAAAAAAAGCTAATGGCATCTTTTGCAAGTAAGTTTTCAGTTTTTACTAAAATGGATGCAGTTAATATCAAATCAAACTTTTAATTAGATTACATCTTCTCATATACATGTTGATCTGTTGAGCTTGATGTTGTTGTGAATCAATATATGCATTATTGGTGTTTTTGAATATTGATGATGTTGTGAATGATGTATGCTGAATTAACTGCTGATATGTATTGAGATGTTGTTTGAAAATGTGTATTAGTGAGTTACTACTCACCTCGATTGCGGATTGGATGCTTGTACCCTTGTTTGATACAGATACTCAGGACGATGAGCTCTAGTTGCAGGACAGCTAGAAGGTGATGATGAGAGCTTCTTCTTTTTTTTCATCATATACTTTATTAGTGAAAAACTATGTAGTCAAAAAATTACGTGCTCTGATCTGTAACACTAGAGTCGGGGCTTTGTCGTTTTATTATGTATTTTGAGGTTTGAGTTTTAGAATTGTGATTTATTTAATTGACGTTGAGAACTTAGTTGATATTATTGAATTGATGAATTATTCGTTGCTAAACTTATGAATTTTGTTTTTATGAAAAGGAGAAATGTTGACCATGTGTAACACATGTTTTATTAATTATAGAGTAAATTATACTCCCCTCCTCTCAAAGATGCTTGAATTACACACCTCTCCCCTCTTATGTTAAAATATACATTCTCCTCCCTTGAAAAGAAAAATTTATACACCCCTCCCCTATAAGATGCTTGAATTACAACCCCCTCCCTTAATAATTAAATATGCACTCCACTCTAATCTATTTTAATTTAAATAAATATGTTTATGATATATATTAATTTTGAACCACCGTTTAAGAAAAATAAATTCATTTCTTTATAATTTAAATGTCAATCATAATTAAATTTAGATATTTTTCTATTAATTTTGTATTTTAGAGTATAAAATTAACTTTTAAATAACCATACTTTGTTGTCTTTAGTATTTTTTTTACTTATTTTAATTTAATTTTGGATTGTTTCATATTTTATATTAGGGTTTAAAAGTATATGCTAATGAAATTGTCAATAAAAAATAGCAAAAAAAATATGTATTCAAATTTTGATTATATTAAAATAGACCCGCAATGCTTTTTTTCCAAAGTATGTTAGATTATTATATTTTTGCTAGATTATTATAAATAAATAAAAAAATGAGGGATTAAAGTGTAGATTTTAACTTAAGAGGGGAGGGGAATATAATTCAAGCTTCTCTTAAGGGAGGGGAGTGAAATATTTTTTAATATATTTTGAATAAGAGGGGAGGGGAGTGTATATTTTAATTTAAGAGGGGAAGGGAGTGTAATTCAAGCATCTTTGAGGGGAGGAGAGTGTAATTTACTCTTAATTATATTATTGTATTTTAATAAATTAAAGTCATGGGTTTTACGGTGTTACATTAATTATCTTCAATGTTAAGAATATTTAGGACAATTACCGGATGTATGCTACCAACCTCAAATATAAGATTTCGAATTATTGAAGTAGTCATTTCTAACGTGTTTGTGCTGGTATGGGCTATGAAAGTTCATGTGCACATAATTGTCGCTTTAAACATTGTCTGAATTAACTGTATTGCCCTAACTTGATATCACGATGGCAGTTAGGACTGGTGTCAGATGGAGATAGAATTAGTTTTTACTTTGAAAAATCTTGGAGATAATTCATCAATGGCGGAAAGCCAAAAATCATCCATATAAACAAGGCATTGCGGCTCATGGTGGCCATACGAGGTGTTATGATCCAATACGAGGTGTTTTAAGTAATTAGTAGGTGGTTAATTAGGTATAAGTAGAATATTCTATTATTTAACTCTAATGTGCCTCTTAATATTTAATCCTAATGGGCACTTAGTAATAATCTACTTAAACATAATTAACGACCTATTAATTACTTAAAAATCCCTCTCACATTGGATCCTTACATGGCGGTTTTAAAAAATCTGCCATTTAACAACACTGATTGCATGTATAATGGATTTTAGAACAGGAAGATAAACGCACGGAGAAATTTGTAGATAAATTTGCCATCTTATGTAGCAGATACTTCTCTTTTTGCTAAGGAAATTCTTTTAAATAACTTTATATTGCAATCTGAAGGAGAAGGCTCATTGGTTGTATAATGCTCCATTTGAATGCCTAGTCATTCCTAAAGGTTTAATTCAAATCCCAGCTTATTCACTGCCACCCCCACTAATTACCAACTCTGTTGCAATCTTACATATAGGTTGATATAGCATATTTTCTTTCTTATCTAAGATTCTCTATTATTTTAGTATCAACCCATGTAGCACCGATTCTTCAATTTGCACTTTTTCTTTGTTATCTAAGATTCTCTATTACTTTGTTATCTTCTTTAGATATATGCATTACTTGAGTCAATGATTTAATGTGAGATGAAGAACCAAAGTAAACCACCTAGAAGGATTTACTTGTGGTAATGGAATATGGCAGTCTACTTTTTTTAGGGTTACAGAAACTCGGGAAAGAAGAAGCCCAATTTCAAGCTTTATATTAGGTGTACTAACTTTTGTTACACGACTCATTGTAGCTTTATATTGGTTTGTGTACTAACTCTTGTTAGATGATAAATTTTGGTTTCTGTTTTTAACAAAATACCAAACCTTAAATTCTTTTTGCAATACCTTTCATGGCTTTTCATCATTTTCCTACGATGCAATTTGATAGTACCTGTAAAAGCAAGAAGCGAAAGGTATATTATTGAATGATAAAATGGTGATGGTGGCAAAACAGAAAAAGGAAATGATAAACCAGAGTCTGGACACTCCTACCAGAGCACAATGCTCTTACCTAACTAGAGAGAAACTCTCCTAACCAACTCTAATGATATTTCTCAATGACTCTAAAATTTCCCTCCCCTTCTGCGCCATACAATGCGCCTGAAACAGAAATATACTGGGGTTTTGTATGATGACAACCATAAAATTTGCCTATTTCATTCTTATAAAAGTCACTTACAATATCACTCAGCATGCTCAGCCTATATGTGGTTAAGATTGTAAGACTTCATGGATATTCTGTAGGCCACAGTTTGATAGTTAGATTCCAAAGTTATTTCAGAATGCATTGAAAATATGGTTAGATGTATCATTTACCTTGTTTCAGACTCAGATTATCAGACAAAATGATAGAACTATACAAATATCTAGAATCATTGAGAATCAAAATTAGTTCTTACCCAGAAGCTCAGGATTCGCCTTTATTAGACTTGTGATTTGATACTGTATTCTCAGCTAGTTGCATTCTCAAAGGAATCCTTATTTATCCTTCTTTTTATATACTCTATTAAAGTTTGGACTGTCACGTTACAAAAGACTTGGATTTAAATTATCTTTTTGAAGACTTGGTTTATTTGACATGATATAACGGGTTTTTTGTGCAGAATCCAGTGATTGGAGGCAGTTTGCTTTTGACATACACAACATGCTACATTTCTCCCGTACTGTTGGCTGCTTCTTTTGCTGGAGCGTTACAGGTTTATACATGATTTCTTTTGTTTTTATAAAATAAACTTGAAGCATTTCTTTTAAGATATAGATTTCTCATTGAAAACAATGTTTCTAATTCAAATCTATAGTTACAGAGCTTGCTTTCGTTTCACAAATACTCAGCATGGATCAATCCTGAAAGGTAATTTGTTTTTAAACTTTCAGTAAGCACTTTGCACTTGTGTTCCCCTTCCCTTACATGACATCATATCACACTGATTATTTGCTAGTTTCAAGAGTATCCACTTTCTAATATGATAACTTGTACTTTCCATGTTTCTGATACGTGTCATGATTTTCTTGTTTGACAGCGGAGAAATGTTGTTAGGAGGTGGTCCAAATGCCATCTAATTCTCCATTCTCCATTCCACGGTTTTCTCTCCATAAGTGCTATTGCTGCCTCTATGAGTTTGATGGAAGCAGGTGACGGGCCTGGGCATTTGAACTGGCTGTATGCAACCATGTCGAGCTCAAAAGGAAGATGGAGAGACAAAAGGGGTTAGGAGTTACACTAGAAGCTTAGAGGTGTTCGTTTTCAAGGGTTTAGCGAGATGTAATGCCTTGTAAACAAGCATGAAATATCAGCTTTTGCATACAGAGGATATTTGCAAGAGCAGAAGAAAATCAAAGAGAAACAAAATATACAAAGCAGCCATTCATATGTTGAATGAAGTAGTCTGCGTCATATACATCTGCAAAACCGCTATAATAGAACCAAGCATGCAGAAGTCCTTCAACAGAATTATAAAAAGTGTCAGATTGTAACATAGATTAACATATATCAGATGATATTACAGTCTAATTAACTAACCAACCAATAACCATTATTTCTAATAAGATGTTGTAAATAAAAACAATTCCAATATGAAATTATTTCAAACTTTGGCAGGGCAAGCGTTGCATTTAACATAACTGCAACTATGAGATTTTAATTCAATTTCAAGAAACAAGCTAAAGAGTATCAAACATCATCTGAAATTCAAATTCAAGCTGAGATCTCTTCATAATAAACTAATATACATCCAACATGTTCATGTTTGTTATAGACTTGAACTTAAGAGTTCTATTTTGCATCTCAGGACATGATTTAATGACTTTTGCATCATTTTTACTGATTAAAAAACCATAACAAACAATACTCAAGAGTCAGAAGCCAATAAATCAATGGAAGTTCATATGTAGTGTTAAAAAATGTTGATTAACAAAAATGAATGCCAATGGTTAGTTGATTAACCAAGTTCTTTGCTGACATAATATGCTCAGTGATTCCATCAATTATGAACAACACATTTTAGTGACTGATCATTCATGAGTAGGACTGAAAATGATGTGCCAAGTTAAATTTTACTGAGCTGCATCACCTTAAGGTGTGAACTCTCTTCAAATCTGTAAAAGAGAATACAAGCGCACATGAACAATCATGTGTTTATGGACAAAGCTTTAAAAACACAAAATGAGTGATAGACCTGAGAGATTACTTGTACAACCTTTATAATATGCGTAACAGAATCATAGGAAGTGTCATGGTAGCATAAGATCACACTACTCAAATCTCACTTTAACCCATATGCCCAAGTGGTAAACTCATGAGAGAGCCGGTACTAAGTAAAATGTAACAAGTAATAAGTAGTTGTTAGAATTTGTAAGAAAATAATGGGATTATAAAATGTAAATGACAAAAGAGTTGATATCGGATTCTAAATAAAATAGCAAAAGTATAATTGCATAAACCTTTATTTAGAAGCATATTTCTAATGGGATTAACAAATTAAATGCCAACAGAAAAGGAAAAGTTGCAAATACTGAAGATGAGATATCCTTTTCTACACACTAGTAAATGACAAAATATGAATAATAGCTCTTTTAAACCACTAATTTATTTTTTCATAGTTGTATCAACAGAGAAGTAGAGGCTTTTTGTTTGAGTTCTTCTTTTCATGAGTACGTTTTATCTTGCATGTTGTATACCACTGAGTATTGCAACTGAAGCTACTGTAGCTCCAATAAGTTCCTTTCCTCCAACCATCCTACAATGTACCATTGATTAGGGTTGACGTGCTTTCTGAATGTCAGTAATCAAACTTTCAACATAAACCCTGGTAGAGAACCATTCTATTTTATTCATAATTCTAGTCCGCTTTGCCGTATTATCCCTCAAATTATATAGAATTGCCCGTTCTTCTAGATTATTAGCCAATATCATGTATCATTGTGATCAGAAAGGTGCAATGGCAACAATGGACAAGTTTTAAAGTCAGCAAAATCATGAAATCTAGTCCGAAGATTTTGGTAACTAAAATTAATGAGTTGAGTCCATGACTCTTCAACTCCAATGATCTTCATCTGCCATATAATGAATTCAGTTCTTCTGAAATCATGAGAAAAGCACAAGGAGTCCTTCAATATACATAGAGATGGCGGCATAACAGATGACATTTCATCAAAAGCACTGGGAGGCATCAACTGCGTGTATACCTCTGTTTTCATATCAAGTGAAACAATGACAAGTTCATTGGCCTTATTATCCTCCCAAGGCATGACCCTAACAGGACGATCCTGAATGGCCAAACAATTAAGACGACCATTCAAATACACACCATAACTCTCAAAACTACTAGCATAGCTATAAGGAAGAGGAACCGCGGGAAAATTTGGAATAGTTTTTCAAACATTATCACCCACACTTAAAACTCGCACATGAGTTCTATTTTGATATACATTCAACATTAAGATTACAACCATATAAGTCTCCGATGAATTATCATAAACAAACTTGAACAACTTGTCATCATGACTCAAAAAATGCACCAACTCTTTTGACATGTAACCCATGATAGGGTTCCAAAAACGGAAGCTGATATGTACACGTTCTACAGAGTGGCCAGACTGATGAACCAAACAAATCAATCCATTGCAAGATCCAATAGTAAACGGAAAACCACGAACTTGACATTGAGAATAAAGGTCCTTTGAAAGGAGGATCCGTGGGTTCTCAATGATTAAATCACGCACCTAGAAGGGAGTAAAAGGTATATCGCTCCTATATTTGGATATATTTGGATAGTGCCAAATAAGGGTTTCGCGCGGATTGCTTAAGGTGAAGTTTGATGAATTCAGGATCAGAAGTTATAGATTTCCAATACTTGCATACGCACCTCATTTGCATAAGAGGTTTCAAATCAATAAAGGAAATGAGGACTTTGGTGATAAGGTCATCAGAGAGGCTTACCGGAGACTCTGTGTCAGGTCGAGCTGGAGTAGTTCCAGTGGAGGTAATTGGGTGGTTCATTTCTGTTCTGTTATGTTATGAAGGATTTGTGATTGTGGCAATGGAAGTGGTTCGGTTCCGGTGAAACTATAATAATAGGTAGGTAGGTAGGTTCAATGTTTTCTTTCTTTTTCTTTTGAGTACTTAGTGGGAAAGCAAGGTATTTCATTGATATGATATAGGTGGCAACAATTCTCAAACTCAAGGCTGCTGGAACTTTTCTTGTTTTCACAGTAAATTAAATCTTTGACCCCTATTCAAATCTCACGTTACGCCTATGCAGATGTGTTGGAACAAAGGGTGTTTTACAATTATACCACTTAAGTTTTGATGATAACAAGGTATTAAAATTATCAATTGGATATGCTAAAAAGTTTATTCAAGTGTACAGGACCATTATCAAAGGTTTATTCATAAGAGGTTCTGACTGAATGAATTAAAGAGCAAAGGAATTTTAGATTGAAGCTTGAAGAGCATCTGATTGAAAGTGCTCCTGAAAAATCAGAAGCATAGTGCGTCTGAAGAAAGCGCTCCTAAAGATGACGTCATCAGAAGCTAGTTCTCCAGAAGCAAGTTCATCAGAAGCCATTTCACCAGAGGCTGAAGAGCGTTGACAAAGTACTGTGTACGAAATGTACAACCACTAAGTCTGCGCATGCCTCTGCAACCACCATCTCTGCATTGTGTCTCCTATACAGACAAGAATAACAACAATATTCGCAGACATTGTTCCTTTCTTATTGGAATGAATTTGAAATTGTTTTTCATAGGACAATCTTCAAATCAGGCAAAAGATCATTGGTGAAAAATCAAAGCTTTAGTCAAGACAAGTTGATGAGCTGGCTGGTTCCCAACGTCTCTCAAATCCTCTATAAATAGGGATAAAGACTTGAAGAACATACACACATATACATATACACGAACAAGGCTTGTGCTAAAAATTGTCATTCTCTCAAAGTCGAAAACATTGTTCATCAACAACTTAGATAATTCTTACAAAAGTTCATATCCTAGAATTTCTAAGTGTGTAGAAAAACAGAGTCTGTTCTGTTCGTTTTGTTTTGTGAATACCTCTGATTGTATATCAAGTATTCAAAACTCTTTTCAATTCTTTGTAATTGTTTAGAAAAGTCTCTTTCTTGTGTGATTGAGCAAAAGAGTCTCTTGGAGTTGTCCTTGAGCATAGAAATCTCTTTCTTGTGTGATTGAGCAAAGGAAGTCTCTTAATTGTGTGTTTGAGCAACTTGTAATTTGATATTACATTTTAGTGAAACTCTCCGGAGGACAGGACTACTTCCGGATTGTGGAAGGAACCTGTATAAATTGCTTGTGTTCTTCTTTTGTTTTCTGCATTCTTACTCTCTATCCGCTGCACTAAGACTCTGAACTCTATCAGAATCTGATCTTGAGAACAATTGTTATTTTTGTGAGAAAGAAAAGTTTTTGAAAACACAATTCAACCCCCCTTCTTGTTTTACCCACCTTCAATGCCTAAGTGATAAATTCATCATTAATAACTAAATTTCAATTAAAAAATTCATCAAAATCACAACTAAGTGTCAAGAAAAGGGTTTACCTTAAGAGAGCTGAAGCGCGGACGACGGCGACACCGACCGCGAAACCCAAATGCAGTAACTGAAATAACGCAAGAAAATCTCAAATCAAGTAAAGATTTGAGGTGGAGAAAGCTTCGATTGAGTGTGGATTTTGAGTTTGAAAAGGGTTTGAGGGGAACAATGGTTTACGTGAACCGATTGAGGGTTTGAGGTAATTGAGTAAGATTGGGTTTCAGATGGTGAGAACAAAGTTTTGAGTGAGGAATAAAATTGGGTTTAGGGTTTTGAGATTGAAATTATGAAAGTGGGAGTGACGAAATATTTGGGCAAAAAGCTTAAGTGAAAGCTCTAACATATATTGAAACTGTTTGAAGGAAGATGTTTGTGTTTAATATGGGGAATTTTTCTAATTTTAAGGGAAGGTGAGAAGATTCCAACAGTAAAGGTTGGTTCAATGTTTTTGTTTGTTTGTTTGTTTCTTTTTGGAGGGAAAAGTACTGTTTGTTCCTCCTTTAAGAGTAGTGGGCAAGGTATTTTACTGAAATAAGCTATAAGCATCTTCTAAAAAATTAAAAGCAGTATACATCATATTTGTTACACTTCACTTTCATAATCATGAAGCTTTAACTTTGGCTTTTTCTTTTTTCTTGTTTCCTATAGCATGAAGTTATTGTTCCCACCACCAAGTCTTTAAGCGATTTTCCATAATCTTTAGAAATTATGGAAGGCTTCACTTCACATATGAATTCCCCTCTTCTAACTGTAACAAAAGCCTCGTGTTTAGTAATGTTAGCTTAAAATTATATATTAAGCTTTGTGGAGTCTAACACTTCCCAACATAGTTATAATTTAGAAGATAAAATAGATATCTGATTTAGTATATGGTATAGAAGAGAGAAGTGATAGTTTTCTTGTTAGATGAAAAACTCAACTTCTTTGACACCTTTGTATAGGACCTATTATGAGCAGGAGATCGATGGCCTTTAAGGTGACTCTTATTTGAAGGCTCATGTCATGATATATGGCCAATTTCAGTTACTTACAGTGCAAGCAATGCACTAACAAACTATTACAAGATAGTTAACTTTATTGGTTGTTGGTTCCAATCAGTTAGTTATAGCTAGTAATTTAGCTAGAGATTGACTTCACACTCTTGTAACTATAAATAGATGTATGATGCCACATATAGATGAGAAATTAGACAATTACTCTCTCATTTCATTGTCTCTCCCAATTGAGTTGTTCAATTCAGTTTCATTGCAACACAACACACATGAAAGACAAAATTTATGCTAGATAATGGATATTATATGGCAAGCTAGAGATTGGATCTGTATTATTTAACAGAACAAAATTATATTAAAAATTTGAGTTCTTTTTTCGTGTTTTCCGTACAAAATACTTTTCAAAAAAACATTTCCTTCTGCTTGGTGCAAAGTTGCGTAAGTAAATAAGCAAGAATGAAAACCATTTAGAAGCCACTCATAAGGAAGATGGTTAAAAATGAATAAACAAATTAAAAATCATATATGTCAGATTTATGTCATAAATCATAAAAGAAACTTTGTAGCATGATTTTATAAAAAAATATTAACAGTCCACTAAATAAAAATCATTTTGCTTCTCCTTTCTAGGAAGAAAGTCTGAAACAATGAATATCTATTGTTAAATTGATAGCCAAATCTTACATTAAAAACACCAATCTTGAAATATTGATTTCCAGATAAGAAGTTTCATCAAGTGAGCTGCTAATAACATAAACCAAATGGATTCTATAATAACAGTAACCAAGCAAGTTTATGTTTGAACGTGCAACATTGGCACTTCATTTTTGTTTTAATAAAACATAATTGGAGTCAGAAGATGGTAACATGGTCCAAGACAGGGAATACCATGGGACTCAGAACACTCACAAAAGAATTCATATTTACCACCCTCAAAGAAGACTAGTAGGGTCACCATAATAGTGGAGTCGACCCACCAAGCCGAATGAGCAACTTTTCTGGTTTTCAATTGAACCAGCATGACCAACACGTCTGGTCTGTTTAATAACTTTCAAAATCAAAGTCAAATTCTTCAATTTCAACATTGAAGATATTTGCAAGTTAGAACATGGTTTTCAGAAAGCACATAAGCTTAAAATATATTACAAGTTGCCTAGGTTGTGATTCTCCCAAATATGAACTTCAAGACTAGTATCTGAAATTGCCTATACATGTGTTCGTTCATATATATATATATATATATATATATATACACACACACATAATAACTATTTATTTTACATATCCAATTCCACATTATCCCTGACATGATTACTTCCAATAAGATTCTATAGCATGGAGGAGCCTCCACCAAACCTACTTTGATACGTTTTCCTCACAGTTAGGTGTTTATGCAGTCCCATCAATTCCATAGGAGTTTTACAGCTCTGTCAGAAAATTGAATCAACATTTACCAGCAAGAGGCAACAAACAATAACAAAAACGACATGACATCAAAGTCGAGGTTTACAATCAGCATGATGAAACAACTAATATAGTACAGCTTCTTACACTATAAGAGAACAAGAATACAAGTATTTCTCAAAAAATATATTGTGAACCCAATGACCAGAAATTTCAAAATAGAAATCATCGAAAGGATACCTGAGTCTTTATGTCAAATCGACAAGAGCCAATGGTGGGGGGGTATTTGGAGGATCGAAGTAACCGGAGGGGAGGGGGATGGGTGTTTTCTTGGAGACGTCAATTTTTAATTTGGGAAAATTAAATCCTTAATGAAATGTTGGGAGATTTAGAAGGGTATACTTGGTCACAAGAAGAAGATAGGTGGAGTTGGGAGTTTGGAGGAGGAAGGTATGTTTTCGGTTAATTCTATGTACAAGAAGATGGAAGGTTTGATGGTGTGGGAGGGTAACTGAAGTATGGAAGAGAAAAGGGTTTTTCGTCAAATTTGGAAAAGTCCGGCTCCATCAAAAGTGGTCGCCTTTGCTTGGAAGTTACTTCTAGATAGGATTCCAACGAGAATGAACCTTGCTCGGATGAATGTTCTATCTCCTGAAAGTCCCGTATAAATTGTGCTTTGTGTGATCATGTGGTTGAATCTTCTACGCGTCTTTTCTTACATTGTGAAGTGTGTAGGAGTATTTGGGTGACGGTGATGTTGTGGCTAGAGATTAGTTATATTATCCCACCAAATTTGTTTTTTCATTGGGAGTGTTGGAGTGGGGAGGCGAGACGTAAGAGGATTCAGAAAGGTTTTTGGATGATTTGACATGAAACCATATGGGTGAATTGTGTTTGGAACCAAAAACAAGAACAGAAAATCAACAACACAATATTAACACAATGTAAAAGAAAGAGGACTTTATTGATGAAAAATGGAGATTTACAGATAAAGGGGGAATGTCTGAATCCCTAGATCTGACTAGAGCTAAGCTCCTATAGGCCAGCTCACAGCTGCCTATTCATTCTATATCTAACAGAATATCCAAGGTACCTACTCTCAACCCCACCCACTCCTTATATAATGGAAGTCCTCTCATCTCTCTCCACGTCACCAGAAGATATAACTAATCCTTAGCAGGTTTCTTACACCTTCTAGAATAAACTTTCCAAACCTTGGGGCCCACAATTGTATTATGAACTAATGACTCAGTAGGCTCTTTCTCATACATTTGAGTCTTAACAAATTGTAAGGCTAGAAAATGACATAATTTTCAAGAATGTAGCGGTTCAGGTTGAGGATTTAGTGGAGGAAATTAAATTTTTATCTTGGCAGTGGAGCTTGAATAGAATTAAAATCCCGACTTGTCTTTTTCATGAATGGTGTTAGAACCTAGAGGATTGCCAATTTAGGTAAGGATGGTGGGATTTGTTGTCGTGTGGAGCGGAGGTGATGAGGTTGGTGTATTCGTGATAGGCATGTGTTTCTGCGATTTCTGTTTCTTTGTTGTTGCTGTTAAGGACATGATCAGCTACTGTTTTCTTTGTTATGGCCAAGTTTGGTTACTGCAGATCAGTTCCTTTGGGTATACACTAGCCTGATTGTTTTTATCGTTGTATTGAGGTGGTCTTTTGATGATGTTTGCTCAGCTGCAAGTTTTAGTGTAGTTGTAGTTTTGAGTTTGTATTTTTTAAGGTGTTCTGCCTATATACAGGTGCCTTTTAGGTTTAATCCTTGTGTTTTTGGTGGTTTCGAGTTTTTTTGTGTGTCTTGCACAAACTTGGCATAAATAATATTTGCTAATTCAAAAAAATAAAAAAAGAAAGGATACATGTGGATTCAACACATGCATCTGACGTAGAATATCAACCTAGCACATACAAAATGAAACTGTCAGTAGGCTTTTCCCGTTCCTATTGAAATACTGAAAAAAGGTATAACTTGGATTGTATACCACCAGACTCTTATTTTCAAACCAAGTACATATGTCAGCTTCTGCATATCATTCCATATTTTCTCACTTATATTTAAAATTGATAGTTTTCTAATTTGTTGTTTCATCTGATTAGGTCTAGTACAAAAAGCTAGTATGCAACAACACCCCCTGGCAACTCCTTTTCGAAATTGAAAGTTCTATGAAAGAAAATTTAAATAGATCTGATCAAAGAACAATATATTTGCATCACTATTCCAAAAACGTGACTTCTGAGTCTCGTGAAAACAATGCAATTGACGGTCCCATCTCCATTGATCCATGGCAATATTGGCATACATAATTCACTAGAAGGAAATTTGACCATTTCTTTATGAAGATTACTTCTTGGCGAGCCAAGTCTGTCTTGCATGCAGCCTTCATTCCTATCACAAGCTTTATTTTCATCATTCACATCCTCATGTGGAAAATTAAGTATTATCACTTTTTTCAATGATGTAAACCAGACATAGCTGTCAAAAAGTACCTGTGACGGTATAGAGCATCAACAATACGAACAGAATCATAAGCATTGACCTAGAGAAAGAAATAAATAAAACTAGTTTTGATGCTGAACCAACTTAAGAATAAATTATCATAATTTTCAGCAAAAACATTAAACTTCTTCTGAGGTAAATTGCTCAAATTATTACTGTGGTTGCAAACTACTGCAAAATCTAAACGAGACAGTTTCAGCTTTGTCACACATAGCTTCAAACTTGCAAAAAGAGTATATATTTCCACTCTTACCAGAAATTCAAGAAAACATAGGAAAGACAGGGGAAAAAGTAATCGAAAAGGAATTACTTAAAAATAAGGATTACAGTATTAGAGCTTCCACCAAGAGAAGTCTAGATACAAGTTAACCAATCAATGAAAATAGCAGCACAAATCCGTATAACCGCAGCCGTTTGAAAATTCAGAAATTTTCTAGACTACTAACTGAATGTTTGTACCATACTCTATTTCATCGATAAATGATGTTCAAAAATATCACCGTCGGGTTATGTTTGAACCGATGTTTGTTAAAATGACCGGTCGTTCAACTCGAAAGTAGTACTGATTCAAGGTTTAATGGTCTAACTGTGGTTAGATTGGTAATGATAAGACAACATTTTTCATGATATATTAAGTAATGAAGCTTCATATATCATTTTAAAAAACTCAAAAGTATTTTATTTTGAAATCACAAACAAATGCACTGGTATAAATCCTAAATACTTGGTAATTAAACGAAAAAATTAACCTTCAAAAGATTAAAATCATTAATTTTTTTGTTGTAATTTTTTCACCGTAAAAGGGGGAAAGCAAGCCACCATATAAGGGAAAAGCAAGCCATGCAGAACATTTAAAACCCAACAAATAACTAATTTACACCGGTTTTTCTCCCGCTTCTTCAACTAGTGGTACTATGGATTTATTTAGACAAGACAAAAGTCCAGTTTAAATAATAGGTTTGAACATGATTTTGGTCGCAAACTATTGTAGGATATAAGTGACAAAACGTTTTTCCATTTGGTCCGACAGTGATTTGCAAACTAAAAAAAATCCAAACATGCTATAAACAATTGGGACAAGGAGGAGGGAGGACCTTTAAGGCTTTTCCAAGTGCTTGAAGATCAACAATCAGTCCATTTATGTCTGCTCCTATAAAAGATAAAGCCATAAAACGATAAACAAATTAATAGAAGTTGAATATTTGAATTTCCTTTATCAAATTTAAGCCAATCACATACTAGGTTAAATTTCAAAGCATCTATACCTGGCAAGTTTATAATTTGGGAAATTTCTCCCATGCTTAAACCTTGGTCACCAACCTTCTGGATGGCAGCATAAACAACCACGAATACCTGAGCACAGACAGCTCATTCTTGTTCTTGGTTGGAAGGTACCGTCATCAAACGTCGTGCATACCCTCCCATAGCTTCATAGAATGATTCAATATGGTTTCTTTTCTCAGGTACTGGGTCACATGATATCTTTTAGATTAAACTCAATACTATTGTACAAGAACTCCAAGACCAAATTCAGTATTTCGGAATTTGGATATACTATCTCTCTTTTGTTGAAATTTCACTTTACTTCTTGGATGTGTAGATTGTTCCAAGTCCATTTTTCTTCATAGAAGAAATTCCATTTGCATCATCTCCTTTTTTTTAAATAATTGGTATCCGGGTCAAGGACTGAACTAACTAGCCTCATCAACTTGATGAATAAAATATACACAAATTCTAAAACAAGAACGAAAGAGAAACAATCAGTATCACATGGTGCAGTTCGAAAAAGAAAAAAAAAAAATCAGTATCACATGGTATTATTCAATGAAGTGCCAAAGCATTAGTAAGCTTAACTACTTTGTTTCAATATCACTCAAGTAATTTTCAAAAATTATACAAGACAAATTATTTGGAGTGAGAACACAAGAGTCCTTTTCAATTTCTCCAACCTCTAGCTTAACATTATAGAGCAAACAAAAAATATGGAATGAGAAATAAAGGCCAAGCCCAATAGTTCTATTTCTAAGCGCGCGCACAAAAAAAATTGCTTCACAAACTAGAACAATCCTCCACAATCTTCTTGGTAAATTACAGGTGCGCATTACAACTAAGATCAGGGCACCGCAGACGTTAACTTGAAACTTCAACGGACAAGGACTCCTATAAATATGAGCTGTTATTTTAACTTTAAAATGCATGCAATGTATGTGTTTATCTATATATCTCTTACTTTTTATTTTCTACAACTTACACACATTTTAAAAATACACACAATAATCATAGAACACTGTATGCGACATCAAAAGTTTTACCTCAAAAATCATTTCTCCTATAAACATAAACGATGAGTACCTCTAATGCACCTTGCTCAAATATAAAATACCCAAATTATCACCAAATGCCATGTTCACGGAAAATATTTCAGCAAAATAGTTTCTATTCTTAAAGATAAAAACCAGAGCATTTTTTTTCCACTTCGATAAGTCACTTCGGCATAATTTTGATACAACAAATGATCTACTGCACTGATTTTTGTTAGACTGTTCCACTTTTTAGCTCCACTTTGCTGTCACGGCTTCTATTGCCACGCTCCTTGCCTTTCTCATTTTCAACTTGCTACCTGTTCTGCTCCACCGCCGTTGGCAGCAGTACCGTAGCACAGAGAAACGTCACAGAATCAGAACCAGCCCTGATACCATGTAAAATATGTGAAGTTTGTGTAAACTCTTTGTGTTTGTGTGTGAAATGCACCGTTTCATTATTAGGGGAAAAGAAAATAATATAAATAAGTAATAGTAAGAATAATAATAAAATATATGTATAGAACTTACTAGAGACACGTGAGAAGAGGGAAGAATAAAAAGAAAAACCACATATTTTCTCTATTCCTTTCTTACTCCCTACCGTAACTCTCTCTGTTCTCACCTTTTCTCTTCATTTTATTTCTTCCTTTCCAAAATCATCAAATTACATCACCAAATCAAGCATTCATAAGTAAAACTCTTCATCTAAGCAAAGCTTTAGCCACTTCTACAAGTGCTTTTGGGTTTGATTTTGGAGTTTGGGGTTAGGGTTTGTGCTTTGGTGAAGAAGAGGAGTACCCACTCTTAGTAATTGCTTATTGAGGTATATTTATCAACATACATTTCAATTAGTACATAGTTAGGCATAATTATTGAGTTCGAAATTAATTTTAGAGAGTAGATTATATATATAACTCAACATATGAAAATGATACATACTTTAATTTGATTTGAGTGGTTCTATGTAACTTCAATAATATATTGACATAAAGTATGTAGTATGTGTTGCTGTTATCTGTTTTGTTAATAATAAGCATTTGTTCCTTATGCAATCGAAAACGAAAGTTGGTAATACACTAACAGGTTGAAGCCTACATGGTAGAATAACACTATAACATATATATATATTGCTACTGAAGTTCTGAAATGAGTTTCTAATTTATGAGAAAATATTATTGATGCTCAGATACGATGTCGGACGCTTCACATGCTTCTCCCGGGGTGATTGGAGAGCACACCTAGTAGATTCGTCATAACTGTGCGTATGACGATCATTATCGCTTATTTTCAATATCGTTATTATTGATATTTTATGATTTTACAAGTTAAAGTATTTACAAAAATGGGGAACACACCCTTCGAATATTTTTCTCTCGTCTTTGATACATGTTTAAGTCGTTGATATTATTATTGATATTATTATGGTCTCTAATTGGAATTTATCTATGACTTACAAGCCAAGAATTTCAAATTGGGATTTGATTGTGTGCGATTGACACAAGTTTGATATTTACGAATCGTGGTTTTAAAGCTTTATGTTTTGAAAAAAAAAATGATTATTATTATGACGACGACCTAGGTGCACCTAGTATGTGATTTCAATTAGCTAGAGTTACCCCGTTAGATGGAGCCGCCCCTATGGAAAGGCCGCCATTAGGAGGAGAGGGCTATCAATGAGAGGTACTCCCTAATTGAAAATGTTTTACACTTTGTTTTGAGTCGAGAGAAAAGAGCTATCCGTTAGATGGAGCCACCCCATGGAAAGGCCACCATTAGGAGGAAAGGGCTATCAACGAGATGAAGCTAGTTCCCGATTCACTCATTACGATTTTCGGCGATATATTTTCTAAAGGCTTGTAATTTTATTTTCACCTTTTTACAACATTGAGATTGGAAATATTCTTATTTGATTTTGGAGTAATAGAATCTTATACGGTTACTATTTTTGTAATGGACATTAGATTTGGGAAAGTTAATAATCGTGCCATTGTGTGTTTCCCTTCTAGTCGGTGGTGGTTGTTGTCTCCTCACTAAGTCCTTGTGACTTACTCTTTCATTTTTCTATTTTTTTTCAGATTCCCAAGCAGCTGAGTAGGAAGCTGCAAGTAGATCCGAAGTTCGTCATTTTCACTTTTTGGTAGGCCTCCCTGATGGATGGTTCTTTTGCTTATGTAAATATCCAGTTAGTGTATCTGCAGCTATATGGAGTCTAGAAGTGTCCCATTTTGAGTTGTAAAATTATGTAAAAATGTATTCTTTTGAGAGTCTGGCTGTTGAACAGGTTTATGAACTTGATTGATATCTTGGAAATGTTAAACTTACAGGGGATACTCTGTCCAAATTTTTGTAAATATTCTTTTGATGAAAATAGTTATGTGTAAATTGTTTATGTGTCATTTGTCGAGTTTGGTAGTTAGGCTTGCCGAACCAGAAAGTTCTAGTTCGTGCGCCGGTCACGATTGTGAATATTGGGTCGTGACAGTGTGTGTGTAATGAGATCACACCCTTTGTATTTATAATGGTTTTACAATTAGTGCATTGAATGCTTCATTAGTAAGCACTAGCCTAGGAATTTGAATACTCTAGACTAGGAGTAATATTAATCAATCTAGGAAGTTGTATAATTAAAGGAGTATCTAAAGATTCTTAACTTTAACACATGTTTAACATCTGCGATTGAGTGAGAAGAAATTAGAGTTCCTTAACTTAAAGTCTATATTTAAAATATTCAGAATTTAGATTAAATTTACCATTAATGGTAACTAAAAGGATTATAGTAGCTTAATTGGTTTTGGATCAAAGGTGAGCACAACACCAGCTTGTTCCGTAATTCTCTGTCAGAACAAAGTGCATTATATTCAATTAGAAGATCCATAACTCATAAATAACACATTATTGAACCAAAAGGCTCAACAAAACTAAGATACTGTGACATTTTCTGAGAAATGATTGTTTCAGAAGCTTAACCTCTTTGTATCAAATAGTTCAATGTGTATATATGAATCAAAAGTAGGTTAAATGAAATTACCTCAAGGATTGTACCTAAAAGCTCAATAGATGATCATCAGCTTCAATACCTACACTAACACTAATTGAAGTAGTCGACACAATTTGCAGAAGTCATAAACCTAATTCCTATTTTCTATGATTACATAATATAAAAGTGAATCCATATTACTCTGAAAAATTGTCTAGAATTGCAACTCTTTGCTTTTTGCAAAAATATATCAAATCAGAACTAACACACTTTTTTTTGTCAAGTAGTCTAGTAGTTAGATTCACACACTGTGTGGAGAAGTGGGGAATTCAGGGTTCGAACCCCAGCCCCTGCACAAATTATCCCTAGCATGGGCGGACCTAATGTTTGGCAGGGTGTGGCAGTTGCCACACCAGATTACAGCCTAATTTTTTTTTAATTCTGCATCTGAAGTCTGAGGGAGCTAGAAACACACACAAATCGGTTTCACCTTCTTCTCTCCTATCAGAAACACAAATTGCGGCTCTCCTCTTCTCACAAACAAATCACCACCTCTTCTAACAAACAAATTGCAAGCTTTTCTCTCCTCTTCTCACAACATACAAACTCAGTCAATGTCTCTCTTTTCCACTCTCAGCATCATCTTCTCTCTTACTTCTTCTTCAAACCTAGTGTCTCTCTCAGTTCTCACTGTAAGCCAAGGTAAATCAAATAACTAATTGATTCTCTTCTTTCTCATTCATTCTACAATTGCTTGTTTTAGGGTTTTGGAATTGAGAATTGGTTTTTTTTTAGGGTTTCAGAATAGGGATTGACTATTGAGAATTGTTAATTGTAAAATTGGAGTAGATTTATTGATCATAGCTACACATATAATGATATAAATTGATTCAATTGAAATATTAATGCAATATGGTTAAATATTGATTTCTTCTCAATTTAATCCTAAGCAAACAAAGGGTTGGATTAAACACAGCCTAGAAATGTAGAGTTTTTTTTTTTTTTTTACCATATATTAACATCAATACTTGCAGCTTGACATGTGCAATCTTAAATGTAGTTCAGTTTCGTTGACTGAACAAACTTGTACCAGTAAACAACTGCAGTGTTCTTTGTCGGTGCATATATGACTTTTGCTGGAAGAAGAGCTTTCTATGTATTCATAATTAGATATTTTATTGCACATTGCCTAAAATAAATAAGAATTCTGCTCTACCCCCAGCAAAATTTGCTCGCGCCCTGCCTATTTTACCCCTGCGCTAGTTAACTAGCGCAGCGCATGTTAAGTGGCGCAGCGCAACTTAAGTGACGCTGCGCACCTTAACTAGCGCAGGGTTACTGTTTTCGTACAAAACCCATCAGTCTGAACTCCAAGCACCATTTTCTTTCCCTCCACCCTCAAAAACCCAAAAAGTGCGATTTTTTGGGTCAAAATCCTCGTCCCAAATCATTGCAAATCGTCAGGAAGCAAGTTTTTACGCTCATCAAGCACCAAATATCAGGTATTGTATCATCAAAACTCATCTCATTTTGCTGGTTTTTGTGGTAGGTTCGTCATGTTTTCGTAGGCACTAGGCTAGGCGCGCAAGTTAAGTGGCGCGGGTAGTAAGTGTGCGCCACTTAACTGGCGCAGGGGTTAATGGGCTGCGCCAGTTAAGTGGTGCAGGGGTTAATGGCCTGCGCCAGTTAAGTGGCGCCCCGGTGCACAGTCCCTTTTTTCGAATTTTTTGTCACTTTTGTTCTTGGTTAGCTTGTTCCACAAGTAATTTATTTTTTCTTCCTTTGTTATTTTTTTTATTCAATAGATATATAGGGAGATGGTTGACAATGTCACGGATGATGACGTTGAACCGAAATCGGCCAAAAATGAAGGTTCCGGTGAAGGTTCTGGCAATGTCAAACCAACTGTTAATTTGAAACCGTTTAAAGCCCAAATTCCAATGCAAGCTCGCATTGGTAAAATTGTAGAACCTAAACTGGTACCTATCGGTGTTATTTGTAAAGCTCGCGACACCACCTCATTTTTTACAACAAATGCAAGATGGAGAGAGCGAGAAGAGTTACTTACTTGGGTTCGTGGACAAGGGGTAAAGGCCGGATTTGGTGTTTGTATAGATAAATCCGTTTTAAAAAGGCAGTACTTGACGATGCAATGTGAAAGGAGTGGGATATACAAGCCAGCTAAGACAAGGAAGAAACCGAACCTTGAAAGCATCGGCTCAAGGAAATGTAATTGTTCGTTTAGGTTGAAAGGGTTCTTTGATAAAGATACAAATGATTGGTGGCTTGGAATGCTTTGTGGAATGCACAACCATGACTTGGAGGAGGAGGAGGGAAAGTTACAAGGACACCTAATTGCGGGTAGACTTAGTGCGGAGGAGAAGAAAAAAGTTATTGAAATGACAAAGAGCTTGGCGGTGCCTCGGAATATTCTCACCAATTTGAAGGAAAATAACAACGAAAGTGTGACAACAATCAAGCAAGTGTACAATGTGCGAACAAGATGGCGCAAGGGGGAAAGAGGTGACATGACGGAGTTGCAATTCTTGATTTCGAAGTTGGTGGAGCATAAATACGTCTATTACACAAGATGCAATAGTGAGGAAGTCACTCTTGAAGACATCTTTTTTGCTCATCCGGATTCAATTAAATTGCTCAACACCTTTCCGACCATTTTGGTCATGGACTCCACATACAAAACCAACAACCACTGAATGCCATTGTTTGAGATAGTTGGTTGCACCTCTACAAAAATGACGTATTCCGTTGGTTTCTCGTTTCTTCACTTTGAACTAGAGGATAACTTTGCTTGGGCACTCACTATGGTGAAAGGTCTATTGTCCTCAAAAGACAACATGCCTAAGGTGATTGTCACCGATAGGGATGGTGCTTTGATGAATGCCGTTGGCACAGTTTTCCCTAAAACATACACTATGCTTTGTTATTTTCATATTGGGAAGAATGTAAGGGCTAAGTGCATCACGGATTGTAGAGTTCACGCAAAGCCTCCTAAGGGTGCAAAAGTTGACAAGGAAGAATTGAAGAAGAACAAGGTGAATAATAGAGAAGTTGTTGAGAAAGTCGTGATTGCTTGGAGAGAGTTGGTCGAATCCCCTACGGAGGAATCATATGCAAGTAATTTATTGAAATTCAAAGAGGTATGCATGCCATTTCCGGAATTCATTAAATATGTCGAAGAAACGGTTTTGAACCTTAAGGAAAAATTTGTGAGGGCATGGACAAATAAAGTCATGCATCTAGGGTGTAGAACCACCAACATTGTTGAATCGGCTCATGGAGTTTTGAAAAAATATTTGAGGAGTAGCGTGGGTGATTTGACATCTTGTTGGGATGAAATTCACAAGATGTTGGCCGTGCAATTTGGTGAGATCCAAGGAAGTTTTGGGAGGAACAAAACGGTCTTTGAACACAAATATGCAAAAATCAAGATGATGAAAGAGTTGGAGGGTTATGTTTCTAGAAAAGCATTGAGATTTATCTATGATGAATTGAAACGCTTCAAGACATTCGGCTTTCGTGAGGAAGATTGTGGTTGTGTGCAAAAGACTTCGTACGGGCTACCTTGTGCGTGTATTATTGCCATGAAGATCAAGCAAAAATTGCCTCTTGTCTTGGATGATATATACCCTCATTGGAAAAGGTTGTGTGCACAAGGAGAAAAGATTGATGATGATTTTTCCGTGGTGGAGGAGTGGAATGGCATTCAAGAACTTCTCAAGAAAAGCCCTTACAATATGAAACTCCACATCAAAGAGATGATGCGTCAAATAGCATTTCCGGAAACCACAATTTTGTCTCCGCCTTCGACAAAGGCGGTAACCAAGGGAGCACCTAAAAGGAAGAGGACTACAGCCAAAGTGTCATCATCGGGACGAATCCCCTCTAGGTGGGAGACCATTGATTCTCAAAATCCGGATAGTCAACCTTCACAACAAAAGAGGTCACTTCCAAAGAGAAAAGATGCACGCCTTGGCACTTACTCCCGCTCACAAGCTTCATCGTCTACTTCAAAACCGCTTTGGAATATCCCATACATTTCACAAATTCCAAACTTCATGAGACCTTTTGTTGAAGACATTGTTAATGTTAAAGGGGATGGTCATTGTGGATTCCGGGTGATAGCTAGGCACTTGGGGAAGGATGAAGAAGATCATGTTTTGGTTCGGTATGCACTCATTAATGAGTTGAAAAATCACAAGAGTGACTACATGCCGATATATGACACGGAGGAGCGTTATAACAAAATCTTGAATGGTTTACACCCTCCAAAACGTACAATTGGTGTTGCGCCGATAGATAAGTGGATGACCACTCCGGATATGGGTCACATTGTTGCTTCTTGCTACAAAAGACCCGTTGTTCTATTGACTTTGCCCGAAACAACGGGTGGTGTATGTGAGACATATTTCCCAATCCGAAGTGCTCCTCCACTTAATCCACATTCCAACATCATGTGTCTTTGCTTAATTCCCGACCACTATCTTCATGTGATCTTGAAGGAAGGTTGTCCATTACCACCGAGTTGCACGGAGTGGATGAACAACAAGATTGGTGAGGTGGAGAATTGGCATTTTGCATTTTTGGATAAACAAAACGCTTACAATGAACTCATGTCCAAGGACCCAAAGCCGCCAAAGAAACCAACAAATGAGCACAATCCAATTGTTTGTGATGATACTCCCACCCCGCAAAAAAAGGAACAAGAAGTTGAATGGACGGAAGACATGGAAGAAGACGATAATTTAGGAATGTCACTAGACCTCTTAGATAGGTTATTATAGGTTAGGACAGTTATAGGTCGGTCGGTGTTCGTCCTATTTTTTGGTGGTATTACACCCCGACGTATTTTTTGGTGGCCGGTTATGTAATTTGGATATTTGTGGCCAATATGTAACTAATATTATATATATATTAAATGAAATGAAATGAATATTTTTTTGGTGGCCGGTTATGTCACACCAATTAATGCTTGCATTACTTACTTTGTCAACTACTTATTTTATATCATTTCTCTCATATTTGTTTTTCATTATATTTTTGTGAAGTTTGTGAGGTGAAACATGTCTGAAGATGCTCAAACTCCGGTTAAACTTGAAATCCGTTATGTAGATGTGAAAAAGAGGGCTTGGTTCACTGTAAACCCCACCGACAAGTTGGATGAGTTGAAGACAAAGTTTGACGACTTCTTTATCTATATTGGTTCAAATCATAGAACACGTGATGTGATAGTAAATGTGTCAGGCCTGGACTTGGGGGAGGATAAGGAAGAGGACTTCTGGAAGAGAGTGTATCATCCACAACTCCTTAAAGACGATAGCGACGTTGATTTCATGTTTAGTGTAATGGTTGAGAATAATACTTTGTATCTTTTTGTCCGATCCGTTGAAGTGTAATCCTTATTTAAGTGTAATACTGTAATGTTTGACCGTTTATGTGAGATTATGTAATTTTATAAATTTATGGACAAATTTGTGTTATTTGAATGAATGTTTGAATGGATGTTATTTCAATGAATGTATGAAAGAAGGATTGAAAAATCAGGGAAAATAGAGATTAGCGCATGAATGTGTCGTAAGTACATATTGTGCGCTACTTAACTGGCGCATGTGCTAAAAGGCTGCGCCAGTTAACGTGCGCAATGCCAGTTAACGCGCGCAGTGTTTTACACATGCGCTAGTTAAGTGGCGCGGCGTGCGTTAACTAGCGCAGTATTTTGCACTTGCGCCAGTTAACTAGCGCAGGGGTAAAATTGGCATCGCTGCAGGGCGCGAGCAATTTTTGCAGAGTGGAGAGCAGAAATCTATAAATAAATGTATAAAGAAAGCTTATTTGAATTTTGATTATAAAAGCATTATGATATCTTAATTTCCACTCCTTAGTTTATAGGTAGGATATCAAATTGATGTATATAACTGGTGAAATAGAATAAACTGTTTTACTGCATTAAACAATAATTCATCAAACAATGTTATATATTATTTTTAATATCATTTGTATTTATAGTTTTTTTGAAAATTTTTCCACACTAATATAAGATGTCTAGGTCCGCCCCGATCCCTAGTAGCTAGTATCAACTGAGCTATACTTACGGGACTTTTTATTTTTTTTATTTTTTTGGGTACATTTTGAACTTAAATTAATTTATCTTCACCCATCTTTTATTTTTTTATTTATTTTGAAAGGACACATCTTTTATTTATCTTACGCATCTTCAAATTATTTATTAAAACTCTAACACGTACACAAACGAAATAATTCTAATAATATAATTAAGAAATACATCATTATTTTTATTGGTCCATAATTATCATGGTTGGCCCACTCATACATACATGTAAAGGTAGGTGTCCTTTGCAATCTATAATGTTGTACTGTAGTACCTCATATCCTTTATATACAAGAGCAAATTACACTAACCTCCCTCGAGGTTTTCTTAAGTAACACAAACACCTTCTTTAGTTTTTAATCAAACATTAACCTCCCTTATTTTATTGTTAAATTGACAAACACTTCTCTTCCATACTAACGGTGTTTAATCTCTGTTAACTCCATCTCTTTCACCGACTTGAGTATAACAGGAAACACTCACACATCATCCTCACGTCGAAACAACTTAACAGAAGTGGTCAGTCTTAAAGAAGCCAAACAACTTAACAATTATTTGACCTGGCTACCAGATTGATTTCTCCATTGGACCCAAACCACCCACTGAAGCGTATTTTAAATAATCCAGATAAACATAATTGACCCCAAAAAGAATTACATTTCCAAAGAATAAAATTCATCCTAAACCCTCACTTTAGAGCAACCCAAGTTTAGAAACAAGCTGAAAGGTTCACTTTGAACGAACTAGCATAACCCTCCTTTTTATTAGTTGATAAACTGGATATTTTTTGGCTCATGCATAACCCATTTAAACATAAAAGACAACACATCAAACAAATATTTAATATTGAAGTTTTACCAATCGTGCATGCAAAATATAGCAGGAAAATGGTTTTAAAAAAAGGGTAGAAAAAATAATCAATCCAGTAAAAGGGGTTTTGAAGTGACGAAGGAGAAAAGAAAAAGAAGGTGTAGGAGAAGGATAGCATAACGAGAATGGGTGAAACTAGCAAAAGATAGAATATTTTTTACATTTTGCTGAGGTTATTAGTACATTAAGGTTTATAGATTCACTTGAACCAGAGAAACTTGTTTTGATAAGATTTTCAAGACGGAGCTTCTCTCTAACCAGGGACACATTGAGCGAGAGGGCGTATCTCTCTAATTTATTTTTTTAATCTAACAAAAGTTTGATGGTGTTAGAATGAGGAGAGGTTAATATATTTTGAAAACTAGAGGAGGTGTTTGTGTTGTTTAGGAAAACCTCAAGGGAGGTCAATATAATTTACCCTTTATACAAACTAGCTATGTTTTAGTTGCCAAAATATAAAAGACGATCAAAAGAAACCCATAATTTATATATTCACTTATTTTCTTATACAAACTTAGCTGTAGGTTTCACTTATTCACAATTTAGTCTCCAGTTTTAAAAATGTTAGAAAAGATAAATATGAATTGAAAGTCAGATGGTGACGTAGTAAACCATTTTTTTTATAAAAAAAAAAAACTGATATTTAGGGTTTTATATTTTCTTTATTTTAAAAATTATATTTTTCTAATTAATATGAAAAATAAAATAATCAGATATACTTCACATATGTATTGCAACATTACCATATGACTTCGCAACTTATTATTTAACTTGACACAATAGCAGACATAAGCCTCAAATTCAATGGTAAAGAAATTTTAAAAATTAGGGGACTATATTTTCAAATTTAGAATTAAATGAACTAAAATTGTAAATTGTGAAAATAGAGGAAGCAAATGGATATTTAATCCTATATATATATATATATATATATATATATACACACACACACACACACACACACACACACACACACACACTAGTATTTCCACCTGTGCAACGCACGGGCGAACAAATATTTTTTGTGGTGTTAACAAATTATTACTCAGAACGTACCACCAAAATAAAAACATATAATGCATTTGTTAGATAAATCGGATTATGTTGTCATCATCAGATTAAAGATGTCATCGTTTGACATATGGTTCAATTTAATTTAAAGCAATTACATATCGTTGACCAATAATAATTAATGACAACATATGTTATTATAAGTGCCACAAAAAAGTAGTCGACACTTGGAAGATAAATTAATCCAAAAACAAATTCTTCATGAAGATAGATGCATCATCCCTTGATAGCTCCAAAGTTATCTACAAAATTAAACAAAGGTTTTTGCATGTGATTAATGTATATTGAATAATTCAAATTGACCATGAAGCTTAAATATACACATATTCATACCTGATAAGCTATTTTCTACAAATTATCAAACACCTCCGGATAAACAACAATGATAGTTGAGGTGCATGGATTGCCATCTTCATCCAAAATCAACGTTTTCAACCCTTTCTTGGTGGTTACCCTTGAAACACTGCCCATGTGCAATATTATAATGTTTGAGAGAGTGAAAGTGAGAATAGGATGAAAGTGTGGGTATTTGAATTGTGAGTGGAGTTTATCCTGTAATTTAATTGAGTGGAGTTTGTGACTTCAACATTAATACAATTGTTAATCACAACATTTATACCTACAATATAAATAGAAACATAAACTAAATACCTATAGCCCCCATGTTTGAAGAATATGAAATTTTGGACTTAAATCGTATACTTATAGCCCCCCATGTTTAGGGAGTATAACTTTTTTAAACTATCATCAAATACTTATAGCCCCCATGTATAAGACATATTGATTTGTTTGAGGTTAGCATTGAAAAATATAGTGTTTGTATATTATTAATGAGAATGGAAGACTGAAAATACACTATCCAGAGGAAGATTTTGTAAGCCTCCCATGTAGCGTTTTACATTCCTTTTATTTCTTTATTTAGGGCCATGAATTTATATCTATTTTGCATATTTTCTTCAATATTTAGTTAACTCAATCATATAATTGATTTAGAGAATATAAAATTTTGAACTACCATCAAATACTTCTAGACCCTTGTATAAGAAATATTGATTTGTTTGAGGTTAGTATTGCAAAATACGGAGTGTTTGTATATTATTGAGAGTGGAAGACTAAAAATACATTGTCCATAGAAAGATTTTGCAAGTCTCCCGTGTAGTATTTTTTATTTTATTTTTAGTATTTAAACTGGGCCATGAATTTATATCCATTTTGCATATTTTCTTCGGTATGTAGTTAACTCAATCATATAATTAAAGAAGAAACTTATAAATTTACAATGATATGAAACACAATCAATTATACAATTATGAATAAGAACAACACAGTTTTGGTTTAAAAAATTAAATTAAAAATTACTCATAATCTATACATAGACTTGTTGTAACTTAAAAAATTAAATTAAAATTACTTATAATCTATACATAGACTTGTTGTAACTATATTACTGGACTAATACCGTGTTTTTAAGAACACATCACAGTAACTCAAAGTAACTTATCCGTAATAAAAGGTGAATAGAACTTTCATCCACTTTTGCAAAACTCTAGCTGCAAACTCATGCGACTCATAAAATTCCCCTCTTGATGATTTGGTAAGTCCTCTTTAATTCAACAACTCTAATTGATTATTCATATCTGTCATTTTCTTTCTTAATTGATTATTCCTATCTGTTCTCTTCTTTTTTTTCATTTTTTAAAAGGTAAAATATGGATTAAAAGACACTAAGCACAATTAGTGCAATGATATGCAAAAAAACTACATATTGTTTTTAAGTAAACCTCAATAAGGAATAGAAAGCACCAATTACTTCACAACAATTACATCACTAATAAACAAAATTAGACCCCAATCATCACTTTTTGGTGGTGAGGTATTTGATATGGCCACTGCTGAGGATGTGATTGTGCTTGATATGGGCTCTGTTTTATATGACCTCATAGTTGTTATGCGATGAAGATAAAGACCCTGAAGATTCATATGAAGGAACATGCCTCCTCCTAGGAGATCCTTTTGAACTATTTCCTCCCATAAGAATCATTCACAATAAAGAAAAGTAAACACAAAACTGAAACCAAAGTTGTCCAAGTTTGTATCTGCAATTTAAAAGCAAATAAATGAAGTAAGGTTTATATAACTTGGCTAAGGATTAATAACCAAAATAGGACAAAAAGCTAGCAATTATTCAATCCATAATTGGATAGCGAAATTTATAGATCATAAGACTAAGAAGAAAGAGTGAAATTTGTTCATACAAACAAAATATGACAGTAAATTATTTCATCAAGAAACAAAATCATTATTAGACAAAAGAAGTATAATTTAAAGATTTCCAATACATTTATAACACTGGGGAAAAGTTTATGAATTATTATTAGATTAGATACTTTTAAAATGAGTCTAAGAAAAATTATATATAGTAATTTGAGTTTGATAAGTTGTATGCCCTTTCTTATTATTATCCTATAATAATAAGACAATTATATATAAACATTGTAAATGAACAACTCCAAAACTTGAGGGTTAAACATACAATTATGGACTTTCAAAATGGTTAAGAAAAATTTATGCAAAAACTCTTTTTATCAAAAAAAGAAATTTTTAACTAAACTTTATTTTTCAAAGAGGTAAAACAGTACTCTTTACCTTTTCTTGTAGCTCACTGCATCACATCAATAGGAACCTGTAATAATTTGAAATATGCTTTAGTAACTTATGATATTAATTTTGCACCCTAATGTCTTCAAAGCACTCTCAAGAATCAAGATACATATATCAGGAATCAGGAAATGAAAAACATACTACAACTCTCAAACTTTTGTTTTTGTTTTTGATAAATCAAAACTGAATTATCAACTCCAAACAACATATATGAAAAACATAAGCTCATTAAGTCAAAAGAGGATAAGAACATATATGGAGCTGTGAAATAGGAAATCACTTTACCTCAACAAAAGGATAAATCAAAGAAAAGAGTCAGAAGATGATTGAAACATACAACTTCCAATACACCAGAAACTTTGTAATACCTCATAAAAATAATCAAAAGAAGAAGAAAATCAATATAAAATTAATCAAAAAAACTCACCTTGAAATGCAGACAACCTATTGAAATGATTTAAGTGTATATAGTAAATACCAAATTTCCTTTAGTACCGTCAATTTCCTTGTATCCACTTGCTTGCTTTCTTTCTATCTCTTTACAAATTATCTTTCGACTGCAAAACCAAATTCCCTCATTAAGGATGCGTTTTATAGTCCCAATCAACACATGGACAGACTCCTAAGAATCAAACTGAAGATTAAATGTTTGACAATAACAAAATATCTACAGGCAGATGTGATAAGAATTTACAAACTACCTTAGTGCACTCTTTTAACCACTGAATAGTGATTATAGGTGTGTTGTATATAAAGTCCTCAAGAGGAGTACTTGTGGGTTCAACATTCAGTTGAGTCAAGTTCAGCATGCATAGAACCAAGATTTCTCCAACTTCATGCATCCAAATGTCAAATAACCTAAAAATCAACCCATTAAAGAAAACCAAAAAATTTATATGGTGAACAGAATGAACTAAAATATGTTAACCTTGAAAATATATTGATGATGATGGAGAAATACTACCAAGCATATCCCTGTATGTATTTCTAAAATAAGAGTTCTCACACTGATGCTTTGTAAAATGTGTGTTTTTCAAATATTGGTGAATTGGATTAAATATAAATATGAATCGGTACATAGGCAAAAAAGTGAAGAGTGATGCCTCAATTATTCTCTCCCATATTTCACTTCAGCTTGGATATACTCATGAGAGCAATGGATTCTGTAAAACAAATAAAAATATATCATCCATTTTCAACAAAAAATCATTAATGATTAAAAGTTATCTTTACAAATCCGCATACACAATCAGTTTCAAAATGGTTGAAAATTGCTGGCTAATATTTTTGGTAAAATATGTCTTTATATTTTCAAATCAGGGTTTCTAAAATAATAGGTTTTTATATTTTCAAAATAGGGTTTCTAAAATCTGAAATCAATTGAAACTTGAAATCAACAATTGAAAATCACAAAATAGGAATACGAAATTAAAATCAACACGAAAATAAAAAAACCAAACAAAATAGATTGAAGAAATTTGAGAATCATACATGATATTGAAGGTCATGTGTACAATTTCAGATCAGTGAGTTGAAGTTCGATGACGAAATTTGAAGTCCTTGCTACTTCGTCCGCAAATGAATAAACAAAAAACCATGCAAAGATCAAAATCAAAATGAACAAAAGCTGAAATTAACAAACCAAGCAAACAATACCATAAGTCGTAACCATTTAGTTTGTTAACATGCATGCAATCGTAATAAGCAAAGAAATGTAAAAAAAAACTACATCAATGGCATTGTCATGCAATCCATTCACCAGTGCTTTCACGGGAGCAAGACATAATCTAAGATTTTTTTGCAAACAAATAACAGTATAACCTAAACCTAAAGAACCATTTTATCCAACATCATAAGTCTCAGAATAAATGTGTCCAGTTCAAAAGAGATTATTATTTTTATTGTTAGACATGGTACTAACAGTTCATAACTCATAATCAATAAATTAAATTTAATTTCATGACACTTGTAAAATAAATAAGAGAACAATCTACCTCATATTATCATTGACTTCATCTCTTGATTCTCAGAAACTTCTTCTTCAACCTTTCTCCTTTAAGAAACCCAAAAACACAAACACAGAGTTCAATCAATCAGATACTCAAAACAAAGAAAAGCAAAATTTCAACCATAAACACTACTATCTATGGACACAGATTACCTTCAAATAAAAGGATTGTTGTTGAACAACAGTGATTCAAAATCGTGTCTCCCTGAGCTACAGGAGAAGAAAAAATTGAAATCAAGGTTTAGAACATGAACACCCTTCAGAAATTAAAAAAGAAAAATAGATTTATAATTATTACCTCCGTCGTTGTTCATGTGTTTGGTCGTAAAATCGACCTGGTAGCAATTTGCGATTGGAATAGAGGAAGAGGAGAGCGGAAAAGAGGATGAGGAGAGAATAAATATGTAGAGAGTGAGAGAGTGAATGAATTTGCAGAGAGAGAGTGAAATTTGTCTGAGGTTGTGCTGATTTGGTGTTTATGGGGTTTGTCTCATAGCTTGCAAGGCTGTTTATTTTGAGCGTGATAACAGGGAAGATTGTTAAAAAGCATCCCGGAGATGGGTCAACTTTGTGTTGGATGACTTTAGTGTAATTTAGATGAAAGAGAGTGGTGATTGAATTATTAAAATAATAATATATTTTGATGAGAGAGAATTATTGGTTAGGAGAGAGATAGAGACAAAGGCACTTAAATGCATCGAAGCTAAAATCACCGAAGTGCTACCCGGTTAGAGGGTTGGGCTGAGCATAAGTTGGGCCTCATTTAAAATTGGATTTTGTTTGTTTTGAAAAGTAGGTTTGAAAATGATATTTCTTGGAGGGAAATTAAGCAATTTAAATTTTGTTGGTTAAAAGTGAATTTTGATAATTTGAAAATGGGTGAAAATGATGTTTTTCATCCAACTTACTAAAAATGATGATAAAATGAGATTATAAAATATGATGATTTATTGTAGGTGGCTTAGAATTTTGACACATTGGATTGATGCTAATTTTTTTTTTTTCTTCTATTTGTGGTTTCACATTTGTATATTATTAAGATTAAGATTAAGATAAGATATAAACTGTCTACAACTCTCATTCATTGCAATTTACAAGCTACAATATAAGGTATCAGTTACAGTACAGTTATTCTTTGTCGGTGTTTTGAAGATTTCTTCACTGTAAGGTATCAGTTATCCTTGTCATATGAACCATCATTCCTTAAGTCAATTAATGGTAATTCTTCCTATAAAGGAGTGAAGACTTAGAGAATTGGTAGTGACTTAACAACAATTTGAAAGCGTCAAAACTCTGTCAAAATTGTTCTGCATCAAAAGTTCACTTAGAATTTCTTATCAAAGTTCATATCTTAAAAATTCTAGAGTCTTAAGAGTCTGTATCTGATTTGTATTGTGAACACCACTGATTGTATATCAAGTGTTCAAATTCAAACATTTTTCTTTGTAATTTTGTTTGATTAAAAGTCTCTTGCAGTTGTGCTTGAACATAAAAGTCTCTTGATTGTGTTCAGGAGCATAGGAAATCTCTTGCAGTTGTGCTTGAGTAATTTGAAGTGAGCATTTGTAATCAGATATTACATTTTAATGAACTCTCCTTGGAAGTGCAAGGGGGACAGGACTACTTCTGGTTTGTGGAAGGAACCTGTATAATTGTTTTGTGTCTTTCTTCTCTCTCTCTCTCTCTCTCTCTCTCTCTCTCTCTCTCTCTCTCTGTTTTTATCCGCTGCATTTAGAATCTGAACATTACTTCAGAAGCTGTAATCTAATTGCTTCTGTCCAGTGACTTTAATAGGAGAAAAAGAAGAAAAAGCCAACACAATTCAACCCCCTTTATGCTTTTCTCACCTTCAAGCTATAGAAAAAAGCCTAGGAATGCTCCTAGATATAGGAGTGATTGTGTACAACTTACTGAAAAAAGGGAAAGCAGTAAGTGGAGGGTGTTGTTGACAGCTCCAAAAATATTTTTAAAGAGAAGATTTGGCTATAAATTTTGATGATGTCTCGTCTAATAATGAATGGATTGTGGCGGAAAATTATACTCCTAATCCCATTGAACATGATGTTATAAAGAATGAGGGTGGTCATGATATGCCACCTCTAGAAGAGATTGACGTTTAGGCGTTCTTGGTTGTTTTACTAATTTTAACTGTTTTGTTTGTGACTTATGAAGTTGTGAGTTATGAGTTTGTAAGACTTTATTTATTGACTTCCTTATGCTTACGGATTTTAATTTACATAAGCATTTTAAATGTGATTTAAGGTTTTTTTTTTTTTTTGGTTTAGTAGCCTAGTGGCTAGATCTCCCACAATTAAATGTGGAGAAGTGGGGTGTCTGAGGTTCGAACTCCAGCCCCTGCATAAATCATGCAATGTCCCTGCCAACTGAGCTAAGCTCACGAGGACAAGGTTTTCTTCTTATTATGCTATTTATGTGCATATATGATTTTGTATCATTAGATTAGTATCGTGATTGCACGATTTACAATTTTACTTCCCCTTTCCAATTTTGCGTAAAACCCCGATATTAACTACCTTCTTGCGTACTTTTCATCTAATAAGTTCCTCAACATTATAAAAATTTATATGGATTAAAGTGGCGACATCTCAATATCTGAGGAAACCAAGCTTTCATACCAGAAAATCAAAAATGTGCCAAATTGTTACTATTGAATCGTATTCTAGAGCCAAATGAAACTGATTCCACTTGACTTGAATTCATTTGGTTACAAAAATATTTGGAGGACGAATATAGGGACACCCTAATCTTTGGAGAACCAAAAGGGTTAAATCAATTCTTTTTTTGGAATGACATGACAAATATTAGATGTTAATTTTTGTTAGTTAGAGGGATAAACCTTATGATCCCTTATCTCTCCAACCCTAAACCACTGTCACTCCTTGGTTTATTCAATTTGTTTACATTATTTGATTGATTGAAATATAATTAACATTCACGATATTTGATGATCTCACCTAGCACTTTATATTCTTAATTGATAAATTCTACTTTTTTTTTTTTTTTTGCAGAAAATGCTCCTGCCTTGTGGTCTCCCTCCCGAAAGAGAAGAAGAGTAGGATTATTGTTGGCATTACAAAAGGATGTTCATAGAAGAGTTTAAAGGAATTGACCGTTTGTTGTACTTGTACCATACAATCTGATTAGGGAAACAAATGTTGTGTTTATGATTGTTCCATCTTTTTCTTCTTCTTTCAGTTTGTAGTTGCTAAACTTTATCTGTTTTTATGGTATGTAGCTTTGGAAACTAGACCACGAGACAATGAGTTGCGGAATTTTTTTTTTTTACTTTTCATTAATTTGGTTGTAGACTACTAGTACTAGGGAACTTTGAAGAAAATTTATGTATCCATACCCCTCCCAAAAGCTAACATATAAATTAGTTGAACAATGCAACTAGGCGTAATTCAAGGAAATCATGTTGTGGAGCACAATACATGGGAGATAAAAAGCAAACATAACGTTGCTCAACCTTAGGAGGAAAATGATAGTAGCTTAGATGTCATGCTTCAAGTTAATCCAAGTCCGAGTTGTGAAAATGATGCGTTGAATTTTTATGTGCAAGTCAACATTTTCCTAATCAAATAAATATTTTTCTGATCGAGTTTACCTTCTAAAACAGATAGTAATCCCCACAATGTATGGGGGTGTCATAAGGAAAATAAATTACCCTAAATTCCAATGTGGCATACTCATGATGTTTAGAATTTATGACTCGTAATCGAAAACAAATAGTAATCCCACAATTTCAATTATCACATGGTTTATCTCTTTTTGAAGATACCTTTGAATGCATAAAGTTTGTGCATACTTGTTCAGTCGAAGCCATAGAAAACATGGATGAAAACAGAAGTACTAAAAATTAGTTTATCCTTTAATTTACCTCCTTACTTACATTGAAAATTGGCTTTCCATAGAACTATAGAACCAGAAGAACAAAAATTTGATTGAAAGCATGGGAGATACAAAGTTTCTCCAAATAATATTTCACTTTGCCATCGGATGGAATGATATCATCAAGAGGAAGTTATTTGAATATTACCATTTCTATGAATAAAGGAAGTTGAAGCTTTGTAAATAGATAAACTAGAACACATTCCAAAAGATCAATAGAAATTGGAACCCACTTAACTCTTCTCTCCTTCAGCAGGATAGACAGAGCTGCACCAAATGCTACCATTATATTCACTATTGCAAGTAATATTAATCTCTTAAGGTAATGCCATCTCAAAACCTTCTTCAACGAAGAATGCATTTAGAATCGCTAAAAACATCAGAAGAGAAGCCATTGATGAAAACAAGGCTAATGCATCTGACACAACAAATACCATGAATGTGTTATTTGACAAGAATATTGGTATTCCTTTGTCCTGGTTGTTACCAGGTATGGTTACTATGGCTGCAAAGGCGATTGTCACAATCAGAGTTGCAACTAACACTTGCCAATTTAGGTACATATACCCTTATTAATCCAAGTTCCAGAAACAAGTATTAACCATAAAACCCTACCACAATCAACTAAATAGAAATCATATAGTTTCTAGATATAAACTATGAAACGGTATACAATTGCCAGCCACATATCAATTGTTGAGACCAAATTTCACATAAAAAAGACCAATATTAAAATCATCACTTCCATAAACCTAAGAACTAGACTCATAAATCACAATCAAATATTAAATCCTAAGGACAAGACTCGTAAATTTTGAGGGTGAAAACTCCACGCAAAGACTATAAAAGAAACTAATTGTCTATAACTTCAAACGGCAGAAGGTTTTTCTTGTAAATTACCATTTGGCAGGAATATTGTTCTAACTTTTACACCCATCTCAATCGCCCTGGTTGTCAAATCTAAACAAGCTAAGTCATCATCTTGTTTTCTAAAGAATACATTGCCCTTTTTCATGCTCCGATAGGATGATGAATGCAAGACAAAGGCCCAACATTGAAGAGTCTAACCTATAAAAATGAACATATGGTAGTGCTTAGCAGAATTTCCAATTAACAACTTGAAACAAATATATATGAGATTCAATTCTGTATAAAAGAATACAAGCACACACAGACAATCATGTGTTTATGGATAAAGCCTTAAAAACACAGAATGAGATATTAATCAGACCTTTTTAATACATGTAAAAGAATATGAGGAACAGTCATGTTAGCATACTTACTTTGTGTAGCTTAAGGTGATATGAAGCTCTCAAAGTAGACTATTGGATCCCACCACCTATAGTGTTGAAGCTCGGACATGTTAAAAGTGCCATTTCTTGAATCATAGACTACCAATGCCTTTGACTTCAAATAAACACAATACATTAGCAAGTGGTCATCCTCCGTAACATATAAAACCTTGGCATTGCGAACCTCATCTCCTCGCATGTAAGGAACACTGTACAAGTTTATCCATGACTCATTATTTCCGAATTCTTTCATTATCCAAACATCCACCATAGACATATTACTACTTCCAAATATGCACAAGCAATCCTTCAAGACCCCCAAGGTCACATGACCCTCTCTCGTAGTGGTAGGAAGCAAAAGTTGTTGGTATGTCTCAGTCGCCAAATTAAGAGAAACAATGTGACCGGATACCAACCAATTAATGGTCCCACTCACAAATAGCCCCATTTCAGAAATGGAGCCACGATCTGGAAAGTCCTGGATCCTCTTCCAAGAATTTGTAGGATCGGAACCCAAAGTATAAATACAAACTTTAAAAGCGCGGCGATACCATAAAAAAGAAAGAGCAACAATCTTATATTTATGAGTGGTAATATCATACCCAAAGCTATACATGTTACGTTGAACGATTATTCTTCTTCTTCCTATTATTGATGTCTGCACAGTGGGAAACATATTTTTCACAGGGGGAATGACATTGAACGTTCTGATGGAAGGGTTCCACAAAAGAGGGTATTGTTCGCAAATTGTGAAACAGAGGATGCCGTCGCAAGAGCAAACATGGAAATAATCTCTATCTAAAATATGAGGGCAGGTGAGTGGGGTTTGTGGGGGTGAGAGTGTGGTGAAAATAGAGGGAATAGGGGAATCCAAGAGAAATTTATTATATGGTGGTAATTCAGTCTTGGTGGTAAGCATGAGATGATGGTGATTCTTGGAAGCCTTAGCCATGCGAAGGTAATTCGTGGTGAATTCAGTACTCGAGATCCAAGATTTCCACTGCTTGCATATACATCGAAGTTGAAGCAGTAGCTTCACAGGAAGTCTATACAATATATTTTCCACCAGTTCGAAGGGTAGAGTGGGAAGTAATGGTGTAGTCCTGGTGGAAGTGGTTGCGTGGTTCATTTCTGTTCAGCTCAACTCAATCGAAAAACAAAGGATTCTTCTGGTAATAGTAGTATAGAGGGCAAATGCTGAAGTTACATACAAAATAAGAAACTGTTAGAGTTAACACGGAACACAAACACGGAAATAGAATACAAAGCTAGACTAATAAAAATGGTAAAGACGTAAAGGGAAAAATGAAATACATTACATTAAGGTGCTTTATAGAGCAAGGAATCTGACAACCTAAAGGGAAATATTTGTGATATTATATATCATGACTAACAAAAATACCAATCAAATGATTCTTATTCTTATTTTTATACACACCTAGCTCAAACTCTCTAACTTGCACAATTTAGGTACTGTAGTAATTAGTGCCAATATATTCAATCACTGCAATAAACAAAAATGAAAGACCCTTAATTAGGATCCTCTCCAAACACAAGATCTATGATAAAAGCTCAAGTTTTTACAAACCCGTAACTCCTTAAGCATAAACTATTCATTCATACTATAAAAGAAGAAAGCATGAGAAAGTAATCATCTGATTTCAAGCATGTTCTTAGTGTTACAAACATTATGAATCAGATTTCAAATATGAAGGAAATTGAAAGTGTAAACATCAATGCTTTGACGGAATGACAGCTAAATCAACAATACTCACCTCAAATTTAGGGTTTGATGATGAATTTGCGATGGCAACGGAAATCAACAGTGAATCCAGCTAGAGTTTGAAGATGTTTGGTGAGGTCCAATGTTTTGTTTCTTTGTTTCTTTTTGGAGAGAAATGTATTTGTTTTCTTAAGAGAACAGAAACGAATAAATAGAACAGGGTGCATTCATTGCTTTGCTTACAAGGTTCAAATTCAATCCAATTTTTCATTTTATTTTTTAAGACTAGTAGTAAATAAGGTTTGACAAAAAAGGAAAAAAGTAAAAGTAAAAGTAAAATAAGTTTTTCTTTACAAAAACTCTTGATGTGTGTGATCAGGAATTAGGAATAGGCCAGAGAGATAAGGAACCTAATTCCAAAAACATAGTAGGAGTAGTAAGTAGGGGGGAGTTTAACCTGGGAAAATGGAGTCTTTCCCACCATGGAAAAGTCCAGTTTTAACATACAGGTGGCAGTTTCCATCAGGTGGCACCAAAAAAAAAAACTGTCTTTACTATTATTTATACCTTTACTAATTCACCTCCCTTTTTTCACTACAAACGAAAAATACACCTCCTATTTAATTACACAATAGTATTTCTAATTCAATCCCTTTTGAAACAGGATTAAAGAATACACCTTAACTTAAATTGAGAATTTGTTTGTTTTAACTCACACATTAAAACAGCTGAAATCTTTGAAGCTGATAACCTTAAAATTCACGAAAGAGGGAAAAATCCAAACATCTCCCTGTTCAACAAAACTCATTCATAAAAACCATTTATCTTCTTTTACTGAGAAATTTCAAAATTGTTAGTGAGCGATTTAACTTAATACATTTTGGTAAACCACGACAGTTTGATTTATGTTATGGTTAGTTTAAATCTTGTCTATTTTAAAACTTTAACCAAATATCTGAAAGACATTCATTAATATTCCCTTAATTTAATTTAATTTACATATCATTCTCATTAAAAGAAATTATCATTTTTTTAAGGGTGGAAATAAATTATTATGTACCGTGCATTATTGCATTTAATATTTAATCTAATCATTTTTCTTTTTTTTTTTAATCTGATCATAATTTTTTAAGATGCCTTGCATAATTAATATTCTATAACAAAAAAAAAGGAAGAACCAAAGTTGTTACAATGCCTAATTCGTGCTTAGTGGGCCCATAATTATTGCCAAATGCCCAATGCTGCAAAGAATTGACATAATGTTATTTAATGAATTGGTGGGGTCCTTATTTTTATTTTTTGGTTTTTATCAAAAAGTAACTGATAAAGAATCTCAACCGTTGAAATAAAAAACTTGTCTTTTATTTTTTGGTTTCTACTTTTTTATAATAGAAAACAACTTTGCTTTTCCATACTAAACTTTATCCATTTATCAAGTCCAACAACCTACATTTTTCTTTACCCATCACTTTACACGACATTTTGCAATATTATCATTGTAATAATTATATTTTATATATTCTTATAAAAAACAAATATTTTATATAATATATTAATAATTACCTCAATCCTTTAAAAAAATTACCGCAAAAAATATCTTTTACTCAATATGACATTGAGTCCGAAGGTTATGGGTTCATGTCCAACAAATGTTCTTGGAGAAATGTAAATACAAATTTCTTCATAAATATTTTTTAAATAGAAAAGTCTACATTACCTTGAATAGAGCACCATACCCTCACTCTAATTATTTTTCAAATAAAGAAAAAACTATTCGATATAGTAGGGGATAGTAAATTGCGTAAATGCTATAACAATTGTTAAAAACTTAATACTGAATTGTTGAAACGATTTTTGCTATCTTATTTTATAAAAATTGTCTAAGTGATGTTTAAACAACTTTATCAAGATTGTAAGACTTAGACCTCATTTGTTTTAGATTTTTTCAATTTTTTTTCATTTTTACGTGTTTGTTTAGAATTTTTAAAAGAATTATTTTGTCAAAATCTATTTTTTTCAAAAACAACCAGGCAAACACACCCTTAATTGTACTTTTTGACCCTATAGTTTCTCAATTGTGCAACTATGAACTACTTAGGTACTTTGACCTACGACCCGTGTGAATGCTTGAAAACTCAGTTTAAAAGTTGACATGTTGCAGAGGCCTTTTAAACCTTTTGAACCAAATGCAATCCAACCGAACGGAAGGGTTTTTGAGTGATGGAAATTGAAATCTAATAGAAGAAAGAGACAAGTGTTGGAGACAGAAGCAATTGAGGTCGAGAGTAATAACAAGGGTTGTACAGGTGAGAATAGTTGCTCAATCGAAACCGCTCAATTGAGTCCAAGTAGTTCATAATTGCACAATTAATAAACTATAGAGTTAAAAATATAATTAAGTCTTACAATCTTGATAGAGTTCGCAAATTTGTCGAAACGTTGTTTACTCTTTATATATATATATATATATATATATATATATATATATATATTATTTGTCTAAATGATGTTAAAAAAGTCGCACTCTATCAAGATTGTAAGACTTAATTATATTTTTAACTCTATAGTTTATTAATTGTGCAATTATGAACTACTTGGACTCAATTGAGCGGTTTCGATTGAGCAACTATTCTCACCTATACAACCCTTGTTATTACTCTCGACCTCAATTGCTTCTGTCTCCAACACTTGTCTCTTTCTTCTATTAGATTTCAATTTCCATCACTCAAAAACCCTTCCGTTCGGTTGGATTGCATTTGGTTCAAAAGGTTTAAAAGGCCTCTGCAACATGTCAACTTTTAGTTCATCAACAACATATAGACTATGTAAGTAGTAGTTTCTCTACCCTACCTGTCATTTCATTATATTTTACCATGCAGCTGTTGGATTTGGTGCTTTGAACTATGAGCTATTATGATATAATGACCAAGTCTTGCTGCACAAGTTCAGGACTAGAGTTCTTTAAATGAATTAGTTTAGTAATTGTTTATGACTTCAATTATATCTTCTGTTATCCATTTTCTGGGCACTTGTATGCTAAATTCAGATTTGAGGCATAACAAAAGACATGAGGCGCGTACAAAAGATTAAATAAGTAGTTTTTTTTCTCTCAAAGAAATCCTTGTTTTTCTTTTGAATGCATATAATGTTTTGATAGCCCTATGAAGCACATGGATCTAAATGATCTTTTTGAAGATTTAGTTTTGCTGTCATTGGTTATCAGGCAGTTAAGCTGCACAAGGAATAATCAATAATTATAAAGGCTAGTTTAGTAGGCAGTAAAAGGTGCTTAAGATATACTGCCCCACAAAATGTTGTAATCAGATGACTTATGATTTGGAAGATGCTTACGATTGGGGTATTAAGAACCAAGGTATTAGATTAAGGCCTGGAACTGTGATCTGGGCCACAACATCAAGGCTTGTGATGTTTGTGACAGCAACATGACCTCTATTGAGGTCACAACAACCGCATTTGACCACGATTCTCTGCAATAGTTGCAAGACAGCCACAACAACAGTTTAAAACCTTGTTAAGAACGTATGAGGCTTTCAACTTTTTCACACTTTTGAAGCAGATAAAAAAGGACACAAAGTGATTAGTGAGGGTTAAAAGACGTTTCTTTTAGAGGAGTAAGGGTTGTAAACTCTTCCATCCTCCAATATTTTTTGGAAAAAATCTTTGTCGCGAATCGCGATAATGTAGTTTTCGGCCAATAGCACAACAAGGATAGTATTGCAGTTTTCTTAGCAGATTTGTTGAAATTCACTATGATATAGCCCCGCTATTTGACAGCACTCTTAAGAAATCCTCCAAAACTGACGCAACCACCTTTATGGGTTAAAAATGTCAATCATAACCAGCGGGGCTCATCTGAAATTTGAGTTTACCGATGAGCTCTGGTGCTATTCATCAATTACAAAAGATTGTGTATGTAAACTCCACATGCCTTTGTTTCAGTTTAGGATTTCTTTGTTGCAAGTGGACTATCTCACATAATGCTCAACTTTGTTTCGATATGGAAATTTTGGGTCTGGTGTGAAATCATAAAGTTTGTCAGCCTTTAAGAATTGGTATTTAATGAGTTCTATGTCTGTGAATGTATAGGACATGTTAGTTTAACTAAGTTTCTTTGAAAGTTTATATGTTGTTCGTTTTGATAGTTAAATGCTTAAATATTTCCTTATCGGAAAATTACATCTAATATCACCTTGTCACTGGTTGCTTCTTTCATAGTTTTCGAGATCTCTCATGTTTGTATGCTTTCAGGATATGGATTTGCACGATATTATAGTAGAGCTAGGGAAGCGTGGAATACCTTTTGATCAATTACTCACCATTCCTGAGCAAGACGATTGGGTTTACAACAACAGGAAATCTACAACAAGTGTTGGTTTTATTCTTTCAATGTATAGAAGCTGGAATTTTCGGTCCTGTTTCTAGCTCCATTCAAGTAACTGAGTTCACGGTAAGTCATGATGCTCCTTTATTGATTGCACCTCTGTTCTTTGGATATAATTGTTGTTTTTTTCCCTAATTGTTTTTGCATGATTTGCAGATTCCTGATGCGTACATGCTCAGAATTTTGAGGATAACCAAACATGCCTACCAAGTTGGTGCAACAAAAAGAATGACTGATCTCCACTTTACCAGATTATATAGGATGGAACTTCCTGGCTATCACACCTTAGAGCCATATGTCAACATGAACGAGTACTACCCTTTTCTTCCTCTAACTTATGGTCGGCCTTCTCGATCTTAGATCTGAGCTCAATCCAGCATTAGTTATTTAGATTATAATTGTTTGTTAAATTTATCTTTAGCCATCATGCACTTTCCTGTTATAAAATTGTCTATATACCATTACCACGTGACATGCAAAAATGTTTATTTGTTATGTATACAGCTATATTTTATTTTTTAAGTAAAATTTAGTTCCACATCCAAATTGCTTAAAACATGCGAAGAAATGGTACTCCATTAGTTAATATTGAAAAACTAGAGTACAATATTGACATTTTCACTTCATTATGGTAAGTCAACTGCTTAGCAGCTGATAATTTGATTTTGGGTAGTTTGACCTATATTTGAACTGGCATCCGTGAAGGCAAAATTGGATACTAACATAACCCTGCAAATCACAATGAAGCCTTGTGTTTGCTAGAAACTTGTAAGCACATGCTCTCAGATCACAGCTCAATCTTGTAAATATAAATTGTGGCGAATTCAATGGCAGCGCCTCAATAGAGGTACGATACAATCATACAATGCATGCAATTGTTGAGACATTGAAGTATTAGATGTACATATGTGCCTCGATACAATATCATAAGTGTGCAGCATAATAGCAGGCCAAAATGAAACTTCACAAAGAAGCAATACATATGATATTCTTTGCACCTGGGGTAAGATTTCATGTTAGGTAGTTTCTTCCACCTGCAATACCAACTTTCTCACCTTTCCAATCTTCAGTTTGGTCTTCATATTCACATCCTCAACAATTTGTGAGTCACAAATAACCTTAATCAATAAAACTCATTCTAAAAATACATGAGATGTCAAAAGAAATAACTGATTTCCTTAGAGCTTAAGGTGGAATTTATGATATTGTAATTTTTTGCTACCAGTATAAAAGTAGTTTGAAATAATAGCTGCAATGTAACTTATATGAGCAGGTTGCTTGTGAAACAATAAAAGTGAGTTAGACAATTTGTTGGTAAGGTAATTGACAAAAGTTCCATTTTGTTCGTTACATGTACTTGTCAGAAGCTCATGCGGTTGCCGCCGTCTGCCCAAGAGTGCTATCTGTTCAACAACTATACCAATTACATAATTAACGTAGTCAAATGGACGGTTAACGAATATAACAAAGTGTTGCGGTTCATTAACCATAATAAACACAATTAACCATGATGTTAAACGTGATTAACATGATTTTCAAATGTACATTTTAACAAAAATTATGGTTAGTTAATAGGAGTATGCTTACAAGTGCACTAAGAGTGTGTTTTGATGATTTAATTAGAAATTTTAGAATTCAAAGCAATTCAAATGATTCAATTGAATTTCTTTCATTTCTAAATTTTTTTGTTTCGATAGCAATAAAAAAATCCTTGTTAATATTTTGTGATACTTTTATAAATTTTAAAAGTCGTTAGTGATACTTGAAATTTGAAAAATAGGGACTAGTTTGCAATTTTTTAAATTTTTATGGGTCAATTTATAATGTTTTTTTGAAAATTTATAGAGATCAGTTAGAAAGTTTTAAAAAATTGGGACCAACTTGCAATGAATTTTAAAAAATTATGAACTAATTGGATATTCATATTGTATAGACTATAGAGTAAGGAAGGAATTTCAAATTTCTAACATTTTGGTGTCGTTTAAAATTTAACTTGTACAAAATATTTCGTAAATTCCCATCTTTTTTAAATTATCAAAATTAATCAACTAAACAATGGATTTATATAAAAGAATTTGAATTCTAAAAAAAATGACATTACATATACTTCAAAGATTAATAATTTTTTAAAAATACATTCATAATTATTGTTGATACAAGTCCACCATATTATTTTTTGGTACAAATATTTTACACTCTTTTTCTTTAAGTTTCAATTACACTGATACAAATTTAGCATTAATCTCGGTCAAAAAATTCGCAGGACACGTAAGGTGGTTCTCTCCATCCAATAAGATTTTTTCATTAGTAAAAATCGAACTTGTAACCACTTATTTAAGATGCTAACTCACATATCACGTGAATTAATGTAGTCTGAAATTAGAAAGAAAAAACAAAATGTATTCTGATATTTTGAGACAATATTTTACACTCTCTAAATAAACTTTGTAAAATTTATAGCAACAATATATCAAAATTTATTTATTTATTCTCCTAAAATGACCTGAAACTTCCTAGTGGTTTTCCGTTTAAATTTTTAATAGAAGAAAACAAGTTATTCAAACTTGGATCACATCATCAACAACACCAATCAATTCAATGACGAAGACTTTGAGTTTGGGATACCCCTTTTAATACTCCTTCACTCTTCCACTTTGAATTTGAGTTACATTTCTCAATTCTCACCAAACATGAAAAAACAACAACTTATCTTCCCTTTCACAATTTCATTCTCTCTCACTCTCCTCATTGTTTCAGCTCGTCTCTTTCCCGACGTCCCGTCTTGGATACCTCCCGGCACTCCCCGGGTCGGCCCGTGGGATGCCTTTCGCAATTTCACCGGCTGCCGTCAAGGCGAAAACTACAACGGCCTCTCCAATTTAAAGAACTACTTCCAACACTTCGGTTACATTCCCCGCTCGCCACAATCAAATTTCTCCGATGACTTCGACCATGATCTACAAGAAGCAATTAAAACTTACCAGAAGAATTTCAATCTCAATGTAACCGGTGAGCTCGACGACATGACTCTCCGGCAGGTCATGCTACCACGTTGCGGCGTAGCAGATATCATTAACGGTACAACTTCCATGAACGCCGGCAAGGACACAGAAACAACGTCAAACAGTGACAGCAAGCTGCGGTTCCATACAGTAACACATTTCACCGTCTTTCCTGGTCAACCACGGTGGCCGGAGGGAAAGCAGGAGCTAACCTACGCGTTCTTCCCCGGTAACGAACTTACAGAAACCGTCAAAAGCGTCTTCGCAACAGCGTTTGCACGGTGGTCGGAGGTCACCACGCTGAAATTCACCGAAACAACGCTATATTCAGGCGCTGATATTAAGATTGGATTCTTCAACGGCGACCATGGAGACGGCGAGCCATTTGATGGAAGCTTAGGAACGCTGGCGCATGCTTTCTCTCCAAGGAACGGGAGGTTTCACCTTGACGCTGCAGAGGACTGGGTAGTTTCCGGCGATGTGTCGAAGTCGTCGTTACCAACTGCGGTTGATTTAGAATCAGTGGCGGTGCATGAGATTGGGCACTTGTTAGGGTTAGGTCACTCGTCGGTGGAGGAAGCTATAATGTTTCCGACGATATCGTCACGGATGAAGAAAGTAGTGCTGGCTGAAGATGATGTAAGGGGAATTCAATATTTATATGGTACTAACCCTAGTTTCAATGGCTCCACCATCATGTCGTCGCCGGAGAGGAATACCGGCAACGGTGCTGGTTGCAGCGTCCCTTCTTTGTGGTCCCCGTGGAGACTTTTCTCCCTGTTGACTTTTGTATTCTCGCATTTCTTATTATAGGATTTGTTTATTTACAACATTTTAATATAAATATTGCATATAATATTCATTGTGGGGGCTTTTTGCAAGTAAAATTTGTATGAAAATGTTTGCAAACTATTTGAGTAGACTAAAATTCTTACGTGAGCACAATGATTTAGACATTTTTTTTTAATACACAAAACACTTTTTATTTAATTATTTGTTTTGATTGCCTATATTATTTGAATGTGTCCATATATAATGTGACCAAATTTTGGAGTTCTAAAATTTATTCATTTGACTATATATGTCTCCAATAATGTTGACATTAAAACTAATCCAACAAAAAAATAATCATAAATCGATATAAAATAAGCAAAAATGACTTTTTTTTTATGAATGAAATAAGAAAGAAAAAAATAACTTATAACTAAATAAATATCAAGGGGTGTGTTTGGATACAATACAATTTTATAAACCGTCTCTATTGGAGTTTAGATTAATTTTTTAAGGTAATACTAATTTGTATAAAATAAAGAACTGTTTCTAGAAACGCTAGATAAGTGAGGTATCAAGTGGATGAGAGTTTTTAGTTGAGATGAACTTGAATGATGAAAATTTTATAGGGATGTTAAAAGTATTTTTAACGTAAATTTAAAAGAAAGGTAAAAATTATGCATTTGAAGGAATTTGTATAAAAATATATATGTACTTAAAAGAACTTAAATTAAGCTTGTGACGAAGTGTCAAACACCAATTAAAACTCACATTCGCAACTGCAATATTTCGAGTTCAAACTTAAATGAAGGTATTTTTTTTGTAGTGTAAATGAAGGTGTCTAACCTAGTATCAGTGACATTTTATGCGCCTTTACATTAATAATGCATACTAAATAAATTCATCAACCAATGAATTACTAAAAAAAAATTACTAAAAAAAAAATGAGGGGCTGAATTGCACCTGAAGTTAGGTAACACATTTGCTAAAAAATAAGTTAGGGAACACATCAGCACTATGCTTTGTTTCATACTATACATGACAAACTCTAACATCCTATAAAACTTTTATAATGATTAAGTCTTACGGTTCCCACAATGAGTAATAACTTCTCCTTTCTCCCTATTTTTCACTTGTTACCACATTTTGTATTTCCACGATAATTACAACCAAAAACAAAAACACGTAGTAAGTTTTTATTTGAGTGATGGAACTCTTTAAAACATAATAAGTAACAAAAAATAAAAATAACCTTTCAATCTCAACTCACTCAATTAGCATTAAGATTGTTGAAAGTATCACACCTATGTCGTATCTCTCCATCCTTCCCCTCCTTAACATGCAAAAGACTAAGCTTACGCATAGCATTACCAAAATCCTCAAAGAACTTGGTTTGGTTTTCAGCATACATATCCACAAATGGTTTTGTCCTTTTGTCCTCACCCATCAAACTATCCATGGCCAAAAGTCCCATTCCTCTCTTCAAATTCTTGTAATACATGTTATCAAACTTGCTAGGTGTCATCACGTCGTTGAATGCTGACATGGAAGGATCTTTTTGGTAATTTTGGCAGAGTTTTTTAAGCCCTGCAGCATACTCTGGATTATATTTAGGATCAGTTTCAGTGGTCTTGCTGAAGTTGAAGAGCCTGTTACTAAACTGTTTGCAGTGAGAGAATCCTATTGTGTGTGCACCTGTTAGAGCCACCATCTCTTGAACTGTAAACCCTTTTGAAGTGAAAATGTCTATCACCTAACATGGTCACATAAAATATTTATGTCAATAATTCAATGTAGAAGGATGAAGTATTTGGTTAATTAATGTTACAATGTTCAATAACTTTTTTACCGTATTACAAAATTCACAATTTGATTAAAAATTTGTATCATATATTTCATGATGATCTTATATACTTTTATTAAATGAGGCTAATTTTGATGTGTTGTACTCACATACTGAATTTAGTAAGATGATTTATATAATGTCAATTTTAAATTCAACGATGAATTTTGTAATTTCAGTGTTTAGCAAAATAAAAAAAAATATTGAACAATGTAATAGATTTGTTTTTTTACCTGAGACATGGTCATGGTTGGCGACGGATATTTGTTTTCTGCGTCGGTTGATTTGGAATCTAAACTGTCTCTTCGACCAAGGTCTAACTCGTAAAATGGACCACCAACAATGACAACAAGGTCACGTGCCGCTGCGGCAAGTATGTCAGCACAAGAGACCACACCGGGGCATTCCAGCTCCAACATGTTCTTTGCTCGCGTGACCACATCAAAACCATCTCCTGAGAGGGATAGGTTGATGTCGGCATCACGCTCTGCCTTGTTGAGGGAATTGGAGGATACTAGGACAGATGCATCACAACCTCCAACCATGCAATCATGGTAGAAGAGGCGGAGTGCAGCGCCAGCGGTTGAAGGTGTTGTTTTCTGCTTGTCTGTTACGGTTTGCTTTATGATGTCTTCAAATTTAGGACATGTTTTTTGGTAGTAGTTTGGAATGAGTTTCGATTGTGTAATTGGAAATAAGGCTAAGCAGAATAAGGGGAAAATGTAAGATTTATAAATCATATTGTTGTTATTTTATTATTATTACTAGTACACAATGGGGTTAGAGAGAATAATGAAAATGGAAAGGTATTTCAAATTTGTGTCAAAAATGAATCCCTTGAAGATGAATGAGCTTCATGCACTCTGGTTGATGAGATGAGGGGAATTTGGTGTTGTGTGAAGGAATGAAAGGGTAAAGAATGCAACATTGGAGTAAATGGTAATGGATTATATTATGTGGAAGAGAGGATTCAAAGGGAGATGGTTGTTATTTTTAGAGAGAGCTTGTATATTGTATGATTCTGCTTTTATCCTCCTTTAAACTACTCAATCTTGAGGTTCAAATTCAACATAGATAATAGAACGTTCGTTGGTTATTCAATTTCATGATCATGCTTAAGTGATTATAATCTAGGATTTTTTTTAAAAAAAAACTACAAATATATATACAGTAATTGTAATTCTCATCCCAACTTGAGAGATTAATGTATGATGCTGTGTCGAGAGGGTATTCAATTTACAAAATAGAAAGAAAAAAAAAAGTGTATTAGTTCACTAATTTCAATACCTATTAATAACTAAAAGCTTCATAGTAATATATTCTTTATCAGCAACATTTAGGCTTTATTGCAAAAATAGTACTAGAAGTGCTCAAACATGAAAATCAATGTTTCAAAACAAAATGTCAATAGTCACATTTAAGTCTTTTTTTAAAAAAATATGTGAGTTCTAACCACTAAGATATTTAATAAAAAAAATAAAAAATACTATATGATCTTTGGCCAACCAAATAAACCACCCTCCATAACATAAAAATCATAAAACCATAGTACTTGAAGGCGGAATGACTCCTAAAAATTAGGACATTAACCTTCACATGCACATGACTTAATAAAAAGAAGTTATGAATGCAATTTCCTTTTGGAGATGATTTTTAAACAAAATTCACCCAACCTACAAATTGTTTTTAGAATAATGTTAGCAACACACTTCCAATACTCTTTTATTGGTCAAAATTTCTATGAATCTCATCAAATTTATATGAGATCTACATGACTTTGTGGAACCTATGTTAATTAAAACCAATACAAAAAGTGTGTAAGAAAGTTTGTATTAGAGACTCCTATGCTAACACTTTTTTTTTTACATAATATTAAAACAAAAATATAAAAGATGATACAAGAAAGAAAGAAAAAAAAAAAAGAATTTCTACTATCCACACCCTCTCTTGATTATTAAGAGCATATTTAGACATACAATGACCCATTTTAGTCATATAGTGGTCCATATGGTTACCAGCCCTTTTAGTGTTGCACAAATCTAAGAAGTATGCTCTTCTCCCAACACGTTTTGCTCATTCCCAACCAAATTTTCAAAATTACTCCTGCGTATATTAACTCACGCTTGTGTTAATTCTTCGTGACTTAACTCACGCTACGTAAGCTAACTGACGCATGTGTTAATCTTTGCGTGAGTTAACTCACGTTGGATATAGGTCTGCGTGAGTTAACTCACGCTACTACTGATATATCAGGAGACAACATTTAATACATAACATTCAATGCAACCAAGTCATTATTGACCTGCAAAAAGGAAGTATTGGTCTAGGAAGTTAGACGACGCATTGTGGGCATATAAGACGGCCTTTAAAACTCATATAAGGCTCTCACCCTATCAGCTAGTCTATGGGAAGGCCTTCTTAAAAACATTTATCAGAGTACACGACAATAATGGGATATCACATATAACATAATCCGAAAAACAGTTAATTAATAAATTAACTAAATAACTTCAAAATATTGCAGCGGAAAAATACTTATAAATCATAAACGTTTGGCACGCAGGCCCCATAAAAATATCTCAAAAGAGTTAGTTCCATTATTTGCAAAATATCATAAAGATTCACGTAAAAGAATGAAGCATGCATATAATACAACCCCATCCCGTTACGTATCAGAGCGACCTAGATGACACAGTGAGATAAGGCCACTCACGAAGCAACAGCAACTACGCACGATCACCTGCACTTGCCCACAAGGCGGCAATTCCAGCAGAAGGGGTGAGATTTCATAACAAAATAATATCAATCAACATAATTTAGAATAATAATTAACATCAAACATTCTTAACATTTTTGCATAATTAAATAACAATTAGCACGTAGTCACATAATCAATCTTCTTCAATAATGCATCCTTTAGACACAACAATGCAGTAATGCTCTTAGACTCCTTGTATGCATGTGGTACCAAACTTCATCATAAGTATTAATATACTTTAAAACGTGCGGAGGACAAAGCTCCTAATAAACGTGCGGAGGACAAAGCTCCTATCATGGTGAGGACTAAGCTCAATGTATGCTAATGCATGGACTCAAATCAAATCAACAACTTATCTTAATCACTTCATCAATATGCATCCAAGAAATTGGAGCTAAGCAATAACTTATCATCATATATATATATATATATATATATATATATATATATATATATATATATATATATATCATACGTTTTCAGTTTAATAACATCAGCAGCATAATTCAAATAACAAGAGCAGAATGATATCATTATATCAATTACAATTCAAGGCAACATAAACTTTGTCATATTTGTATAAGGTATAATACATTAATCCTTGCTCAATTATCATGAATATATCCTAATCAGCTATATAGATTACCCTCAACATTGCCATTAGGTCTCAGTAACCCTTAGGGGTCTACTCTTAACAAGCTTACAACACAGATCACATAACACTCAAACACTCCATTCTGGTAGTGCTCGCGAGGCGAGAGCATAAGCTCGCCATGGCGAGTAAGGTTAAATCCTACCCCCTACTGTCCTGGGTCCAATCCTGTCCTACATCCATTTATTCCTTACTAGGTATGTGCAGGCATCCCAAGCACTCAAGTCCAACTAAAAGGTCAAAAAGCAAAAGCTAACCAGTCCTCTGCCCTAACTCGCTATGGCGAGTAAAATCTTGCTCGCTGTAGCGAGCTGCCAAAACAACTCGCGAGGCGAGGGAAAGTGCTCGCCGTGGCGAGCGATGAAGATCATCACTCGCGAGGCGAGGATCACTGCTCGCCGTGGCGAGCGATGAATGTCGCCGCGGGCAGACTTGCTATTTTCACGAAAATCCTACAATTCTCATGGTTAAAAGCCTAACACTGATTCCTGGGTTTGTCCTAAACGTAATCTAAGGTCTAGGAACACTTTCTACATCAATATAACCTATTCCAACCGTTAAATCATCACTTTCTAAGGATTTGACCTAGTTTTCTCACTTTCCAATTCAACCCTAATTCATGCTAATTAATCATCAGAATCATGCCAATCGATATTACAGAATTATTAGTCCCACCCTTACCTGGAATTGATGAAATCGCAGCACTCCTCTCCTTCTCTTCTCCTTACGCGTGCGTTTTCTTTTTCTCCCAAAAGGTCTGAAAGCGTTACTGACTTCTAACCTAATTTTCCTTATTTATACTCCCAACAAATCTTATCTTATTTACTCTTTCTCCCACAAAACTCTCTAAAATCCAAAACTAACCCACAACTAAATATTTTATTTTCTTTTCAAATCTTATTTTATTTAACAATAAAATAAGTCTCTTAATCTTATCAAATCCACATAAATCATATCTTATCTCATAAATCAACTTAAATTATCAAAACATACCAAAATCACACATATATTATATAAATATAATATAATCACCTAAACTCGATTTAAATAAATAATAAAACGAAAGTGGGCGTTACACCTGTCATCTTCCAGTTGAGCTAGAACATAAAGCATACTGGGCCATTAAGGCCCTAAATTTTGATCAAATAGCTGCTGGTAAGAAAAGACTCTTGAAACTTAATGAACTTGAGGAGATGAGGCTTAGAGCGTATGAAAATGTGCTCATCTATAAAGCTAGGACTAAAAGGTATCATGACAAAAACTTAGTATCTAGGGATATTAACTTTGGGCAACTAGTTTTGTTGTATAATTCCAGGTTGAAGCTGGCTCAAGTCAAAGTGGTCGGGACCTTTCTTGGTCAAGAGTGTGTCACCTCATGGAGCTGTTGAGTTAATCACGCCGGAGGGTGACAGAAGTTTCAAGGTGAATGGGCAGAGAGTTAAGCCATATCTGGGTGGCGACCTACCAAAAGAAAGGCTAGGACTGGTGCTGAAGGACCTTTAAAGGTTCGTGGTAGTCAAGCTAGTGACAATAAAGAAGCGCTTTGTGGGAGGTAACCCACCATTTTATTGCAGGTAGTATTTCTAGTTTTATTGCTTTCAAAAAAATCAAAAACACAAATATTTTAGCTGAAACAAACAGAGGAACAAATTTTTTTTAAGTCCAATACTGGGCAAAATCGTGACACCTTTTGGGCAAAACGTGACACGATTTTGCCCCACCTTTGTAGCTCCACGAAATTTTTTCTAAGTTAAAAATGGGTGTCTTTCGACATTGCCTAAAACGTGTCACGTTGTTGATATCGTGACACAATTTTTGACACCCAAATTTTTTTCTAAGTTAAAATTGATGTCCTTTCGACATTGCCAAATCGTGACACGTTGGCCAAAACGTGACACGATTTCTGGGCAAGAAAATTTTGAACATGGTGGATCGTGTCACGTTTTGCCCAAACGTGACACGTTTTTGGTGATTTTTCAAATTTTTGACCGTTATAAAGCCCAATCGTGACACGTTTTTGGCCAAACATGACACGATTTTTCTTCCATATAAATACACCCACCACAATTTCCATTCCATTCACTTCTAAAAGTAGCCAAAATTTCCCCAGAACCGTAACCATCAAATTTCCAACTCTTTTCTACCCAAAATCTTTATCTTTTCATCTCCAATTCACCAAACCAACCCCATAAACCATCATCATCATCATCAACCTACCCAAATTCATCATCTCCACCATAAACCTCAAACCTAACCTTCACCAACCCATTCCTCAAACCCTAACCATGGTGGACACACGCAAAAAAGGCAAAGCCCCACAAAACAAAAAATCCAAAACCGCCTCTAAACGTAAACCACCGGTCAAACCGACAGCCCCACCGGCACAACCACCATCAGTTAACCACCGTTTCCTAACCACCCCGGCCCGAGACCACTTTGAGGAGATTCAAAGTTATAGGGTGATTCAAGAGCGGAGGTTCTTGCTTGAGAAACTATTTGGAAACCTTGAGTTTGAACAGATCATCACTTCCCGGTGGTGGCATGGGCTTAATGATATGGTCTTCAAGGAGGCCAACAAGACTATGGAACTTGAGTTTTATGTCAATGCTTGGTTCTCTAGGAGAAGGTATGAATCCTATGTGCGGGGAAAGGACATCGACTTCTCCCCTCAGGCGATCAATGATTTGCTGAACATTGTTCCACCAGAGCAATGTGACGTGCAGAGGAGGAGGGACACATGTAGGGGCTGGAATGAGGAGCAATGGGACGAGGTAAAGTCTTTGTTATGTGTTGAAGGGGCGCAATGGCAAGGAAGCAAGCGGATGTTGTTGAAGTCTGATTTCAAGCCGGTTGCAAAGGCTTGGACCTCATTTGTGGTGCAAACATTGGAGGGCACCTCGTGTACTTCTGAGATTCCATTTCCGTGAGTACACACCGTGGCAGCTATTATGGATGGCGGCCCTATTAATGTTGGTGAGTTGATTGCCAACAACATTGCTGATTTTGTTGTAGGTACCAAGAAGGCTATTCCTCATATGAGTCTCATCAACTGGCTTTGTGAGGAAGCTGACTGTGAGTTCTATGTGAACGACCTCGAAGCAAAAATGATGAAGCCAATTACGGATAAATACATGGAGGTCTTACTGGCAGACTATTTGGAGCGTATGCCTCAGTTGGGCGCTGAGGAGGAAGCAGGAGATCAGCCTCAGCCACAGCAGCCCCAGCCTCAGCAACAGTTTGTGCAGGGAGAAGGAAGCAACCAACAGGGTGCCTGTCCACCTATTCACCCTATGCAGCTGGACTACATGTTCGATCATTGCAACTGGATGAATGAGGTGTCTGATCAGGAGTATTCGAACCGTCCTAGGTTCGGTCCAGAGCTTACTAAGGTGGTCTTCCTCAACAGGAGAGCTATCACGGGGTCATTTGACCGATTTGGAGGGTCCGAGGAGGCTATGGACCATTAATTTGATGTCACCAGAGGTCGTGCCTAGGCTAGAGAGCAGGAGATTAGGGCAGACGTTGCTGCTGGTGGTGCTAGGTCTCGGTATCATTTTGGAGAGTATTCTTACGAGGAGGAGAACCATAGCACTTGGATTGATCAGGACCAGATGCATGACTGAGTGGGCTACTGATGGCTCACTCCTTATGATGTTTCTTTTATTTGTTTCAGCACATTTTGATGTACTTTTATTTTTTATGTTCGAACAATTTTAATTGCTTTCATTCAGTTTAATCGGTTGTATCCCCCTGTTATGTAATTGTTCCTACACTTGTTTATTATTGATGAATTTATGTGTTTAACTGACTTTTTCCAGTTTAGTAACAAATGTGTGTTCAAGTGATGTTGCCAAAAGTTCATAACGAGGAGTGACTTGATATTTCAAAGGCGTAGTGTTCGGGAGTGAAAGATAGGCAGTCACAACTCCCAGATATCATAACTGTAAGGTTCATGGCCAAATTTTATTTTTCCAATTTACTTATATAGAGTGTTCCATGCTGCTACATTTCTAGAACTTGCATTGTTTCTCTACTGTTGATTGGTCATTGTCGTATACACACTTAGGCAAAAGTGCTTGGTCCTGTGAGCCTTTTGAAGCCTACCCTGATTTTATTGTTATTTATCCTTTTCTTAGCCAAGTTGAGCTGGTAGGTTTAGAACTTTTTGTTCGGTGACAAACTACAAGCTTAGAGACTTTTAGGATTTATCCCAAATTGTTATTACTGAATTAGGCATTGTAGGATGTTGCTAAAAATTAAGTTTGGGGTTGCTTTTGGAATTTGCAACCAATTAAGTTTTGGGTGGGGGAACTAGAGAACAAAGAACTTAAAAAAATACGTACACTAAAAAAATGGTGTATCAAAAAAAATGAAGAGAAAAATAGAATGACAAAGGGACAAAACATTGAAAATCCGAGTAACTTTAAACTCGAAAGTCCCAATGGTTAAAAATATTCCCTAGCCTCATCTTGACAAGAATTGTGTCCATAGGTGAAAGATGGATTGAAATTGTGCTTTAACTTTCGTAGGAGTGCCTAACTCACATTTTGTGTAGCCTACTTATCCAAATATTATCCCACCTTCACCTAAGCCCCGTTATAACCCTGAAAGACCTTAAAGTGTGTATTGATATTGACTTTAATTGACTTTTAGAAACTTTTCAAGCGTATGGTAATATGTAGTCTTGCATGTGATTGAGTGTGAACCCTATTCATTTTGTTGCGTGGAGTTGTGTATTTATGGATGCTTTCAAGTCAAACTAGCTCACGTTTAGCTAGTAGGGAGATGAACTTTTTGGTTACCATCACTTGATCAGGTACTTGTTATTTTACTGTCGATTGTCAATTTTGCATGTAAATTCCTTGAGGACAAGGAATGGTTCAAATTTGGGGTTGTGATGACATGCTGTCATTACGTAATTTTTATGTAAATATTATCACATTTTGGAGTTCACAAGGCGAATTAAGCAGCAAGAAAAGCAAGGAAACGGAAAAAAAAGGCAAAGACAAAATCGTGGCACGTTTGGTCAAAAACGTGACACGATTTGACAAGGCAGAATGCATTGTTTCGACATTAAGGAAAACGTGTGTCACGATGGCAAAAACGTGACACGATTTGGTGAAACCCTAATTCAGTTTCTTGTTACACAAGATGAAAACGTGTCACGATTTACTTAAAATGTGACACGATTTTGGGTGAATTTCTATGCCTATTTTAGTTGAAGAATATTCAGAAAACAAGGGTTACGATTTGAGAAGAGCAAAGTGCGATTTTGAGACCTAAAGACGGCTAGGAGGGCGATTTCTTCAACCTTCTTTCAGTTCATGTATGTTTTGATTCCACTATTGATTATGCTATTTGTAAATCTCATTATGAGTAGCTAAATCTCTTAGAGATTAGGTCTGAGATGATTTTATGTAACCCTAATTGATCTACATTGCTGTGAAACTCTATTATTTGTGAATGACAATTTAGTTTTTATTCAATTCAATTGTTTTAATTCTTTTATATCTTGATCACATATAAACATCATGAGTATGAATGACTACTGACCCTAGCTTTCAACTTAGACCTATTGAATTGTTCTAATAAACATGGTTAGTCTAGGAATGGATAATCGTTTGTTAGTGATATTAGGTTAACGTGCTTAAACCTTCAAGGATTATTAGACCACCTAAGGAATTAGGGGCTGTAGTTTAAGAGGAGGATCCTAACTCAAGGGATTGATTAGGGCTAATTTGTTAACTATCGTGGAACTAAAGAACCATTCACAAGAATATAGTGCAGTATACCAATTAGGGGAACATAGATGATTCGAAAGACCTGATCTCATCTCTCTCTTATTTTCTTAACAACTTTTACTTTCTGTTAATTGATTTCATATAATCAAACCCAATCAAATGCCTAATGGCAAAACCATAATAACTTTTATACGTCCTATTGATTAACGAACTTGACTTATTGAGGTTAAAAACAGTCCTTGTGGGAACGATATTTTTACTACTTTGATAGTTTTTGGTACACTTGCCAAACTTCTATCATCTACATATATTAAGTAATTATTTAATCCATTTCATTTTCTCCTCCAACGAAATCAGCAGCCTCAAGGCGGGTAGTATTATCCTTGGGTTCAATTTCATTAAAATTTACTTCCTTTTCCTTTCCATCTACAGATGCCTTGTATCTTTTGCACAGATACTCTGGTATCCTACATGCTTTAGACCAATGACCTTTCTTTCCGCATCTATAACAAATATCATCATGATTTCTAGAGGGACCTTCTTGAATGTATTTATCCTTACCTTGATGATTCTTGTTGGTTTGGTCATTTTTGAGGGGTCTATAATTCATATAACCTCGTCCTCGGCCTCCACCACGAAAATGGTTTCGGCCATGATTTCTGCGTCGACCACGACCACCAAAACGAGCAAGACCACCACGTCCTTTTTGGCGACTATAACCTCCACGCCCTTGATTAAAAGTTGTGGCATTTATTTTAGGATATGCCATTGTTCCTGTAGGACACAACTGATGGTTTTTTATGAGAAGCTCGTTATTTTGTTTAGCCACTAGAAAGGCTGCAACCAAATCAGAGTACTCAGTAAATCCCCTCAGTCTATATTGTTGTTGCAACAATACCTGAGATGCATGGAAAGTTGAGAATGTTTCCTCCAACTTTTCCACTTCAGTTATAATTACGCCACAAAATTTTAATTGTGCTATAATTTGGTGCATGGCAGAGTTATATGCAACAATACCTTAATTTGTTCCATTGATCCATCAACGAGGGTAGTAAGACTTTCCTCTGATGCCCAAATCTTGCCTTAAGCTTGTCCCACAAGATCTTGGGATCCTTTGCATTCGAGCACTCTGTTTGTAATCCATCATCAAGGTGGTGCTTGATTATCCGATTTACCTTCGACTTTTTCTTTGCCAATTCCTCTGTGACATCTCCCAAATCGTCTCCTTCAAGAATTTTGTCGAGTCCCTCACATGCAAGATACTCGATTAAGTTGTTGTTCCAAGTTATGTAGTTGTCTCCGGTTATGTTTAAAACTTTGAATTGGTGCTTAACATTCGACATGATTATATCTATAATACAGAAGAGCATAATCAACATTTAATATATATACCATGATAAAAATATCATTTTATTTAATAGCAACGATTACAAAAGCATGATAATATTTTAATCTAAGTCTCTACCAAAACAAAAAGTAACAATACAAGCTAAACCCAGTAATGGTAAAACGCTAATTATAATTAATCCTATAAAATCTTTTCCTAATTCTTCAATATGAGTGAAACTGATGAAGAACAAAATAACCACAAGTAGAGTGATAAAAATTTAGTCATTTTGAAAGTATGGGTAAATATTTTGAGATGTGATAATTATGAATGAAGGTGAGGTATTTATAGAGTGAAATTTTGTAAAAATGACCGTTACTATTACCGTTAATATTACTGTTCATGACCGTTGAAATCACTATTCATAGTCGTTGATTTTACTGTTCATAACCGTTGAAAACACTATTCATGACCATTGATTTTACTATTCATGATCCTAGAAATTTTTTAAAGTGTTAAATATCATGTAGCTGTTAGGACACACAAGTGGTAGAGAAAATTATAAGATAACATATATGGTGAAAAGAATACATATGATAATCATGTTAATAATTTATTTATTTATTTTTAATAATACCTCATGAGTCAAAACTATAGATGGGGTTTTAGACCTCCATTAAATATAAAAGTTATATGGGTTTTTAGACCTCCATTGAATATAAAGGTTAGATGATATTTTACAACTCCATTAAATATAAATGTTAGATGGGGTTTTAGACATCCTTTAAGTATAAAAGTAAAATTAGATTAGATGGGGTTTTAGACCTCCATTAAGTATAAAAGTTAGTATCACTACTTAAAATTATCTTTCGTGATAATATAGTATATATGGGGTTTTAGACCACCACTTAAAATATTATATAATAATATCCATATTTATTATAGATCACTTGACGGGTTGCCAGCTTTCTATAATAAGGGGTAAAGTAATAATAACAGTAATAGCCACTCTAGTTATAAATCACTTAACGGATTGCCAGTTTTCTATAACCGGGGCAGATAATAATAATATTAAGATGATAAAGATAAATTATATACATAGCAATATTAAGTAACGATATTAAAGTGATGAGTATAGATAACGTACCTTAGTAGTAGTATGAACTTCCGATAGAAACGATCGTGCTGATAACATGTTAAAGATTTAGATATTTAATTACTTATTTATGATATTAGTGAACTAATAAGATGATATAAAATACTACTTTAATTATAATAATATATAACACTAGGATTTACCAAACTAAATAAATCAAGAGAGAAGGAAGTAGGATGATATCTTTGATTTCTCAAAAATGGTGTATTTTTACATGAATCAAAGTGTGGTATTTATACTACTAAAATTACCACTATTACATGTGTAAAATTATTTGTTTCACTTTTCTAATTTGACATTTACATAGGCAATACGTAATTATTACTTACTATTGTAAGTTGAAAATTTGGAAAGATATTTCAACCTAAATAGTAAAAGCTATAATCATTATGTTTATATAATTTAGGGGTAATATGTTTTTACCCCCTTGTAATTTGAGCGAGTTCCGGTTTTTCCCACTGTAAAAAAAAGTTTAGATTCCAACCCTGTAATTTAAGATTATTTCGTTTTAGACCCTGAGCCCATCTAACTGGACAAAATGCTGACGTGGCATGCTGACTGTGCATATTTGATTATGTGGCACGCTGACTGTATAATTAATTTTGTTTTTTATTTTTTTAAGGGCACATGTGGCATTTTGCCTATTTTTTTAAAATAAAAAATGAAATAAATGAAATTATATTAATTTAAAAAATCTGAAAATTTATTTTTGATATTAAAAAATCGTAAAAAACAAAAAAAATTTGAAAAAAAAACTGAATTTTCTAAAAAAAAATAAAAATTCTGGAATTTAATTTTTAAAATAATAAAACAATAAAATTTAGGAAAAAAAAATCTCAAATTAAAAAAATAGTTCAGATTTTTTCGAAAATAAAAGTTTTTAAAATTTTTTCTACCAAAAATAAAAATTCTGGAATTTAATTTTTAAAATAAGAAAAAGTTAGTATTTTTTTCTACCAAAACTTAAAATTCTGGAATTAAATTTTTAAAATAAAAAAAAAACAAATTTGAAATTAAAAAAAAGTACAGATTTTTTTCAAAGAAAAAGTTTTCTAAAATTTTTTCTATAAAAATAAAATCTGGATTTTGTTTTTAAATCTAAATATAATTTTTTTTATAATTCAGGTTAAAATATGAAAATAAAATTTTGAAAATTATATAATCTGAAAAAAAATTTGAAATTTTAAAGAACTATTCCAGAAACAAATAAATTTTTTAAAAAACTATTCCAGAAATAAAATTTTTCATTTTCTATTTTACTTTAATTTCTTTTATTGTCCTCTTTAGTTGTATTTTTCTTTCTTTCAGATTGAAAAAATTACAAAGTATACCTTTTTTGCAGATCGAGATAAGAAATTAGAAAAATTTATTTTATTTTAATTTTCAAAATCTTAATTTCAGATTTGTTTTATTTTTTGAAAATAAATTTGAATTTGTTTACGATTTTTTGAATATTGTAAATTTCAAAAAAAAAAATCTGATTTTTTTTTTCTGATTTTTTCAATTTTGAAAAAAATAATTTTAATTTTTTTTCTATTATTTTTTTTTTAAATTAATATAAATGAAAATAAAAAATTAAAAACAAAATTAATTATACAGTCAGCGCGCCACATCATCCAAAAACGCTGATTCAGCGTGCCACGTCACCAGGTTTGTACAGTCAGATGGCCTCAGAGTCTAAAACGAAAGAATCTTCAAATTACGGGGTCTATTTTGAAAGAATCTTTAAATTATAGGGTTGAAATCTTAACTTTTTTTTTTACAGGGGGGAAAACCGGAACTCTTCCAAATTACAGGGGGTAAAAACATATTAACCCTATAATTTATTATAACAGCCGTGAATACTTAATCGACAATGAATAAATACATTTTTTTAAAATATATAGAGGCGATGATCCACACATCAAAAGATAAAAAAAAATGATCAAAGTGGACAGGTGTCAAACTTCCGTTGAATTTTTCCAATGTTTTTTTTTTCTCTCTCATTTCGTCCATCAAAGTTTTAAAAGGATTTGATGATTTTCTTTTCTTCTAGTCCGTGGCTCCGAGCTGCACAACTAATTAGTTAAAAAAACATGTGTAGTTGTTCCTTAGTTTAGGTTTTGATGATGTTCTATTATAGATGTTGTTTATATTAAATAGTTAATTAGCTCATTTGTGGAAGCACCCTAGTCAATCCATGATTTTAAGTTCTACAGTTGTGTCTTGTGTTAAAACTGTGTGTTAGGTGTTTGTTGTGAGTCAAGTTTTGTCAAAATCATATTTTGATTCATTTGATACGATTCAACTATGTTGTGAATCACATCAATCATGCTCTCAGACTCTTTTTTGTTTGGCGATGACATATGATACGATTCAACTAAATTATGATTCGTATGCTTTGATACGGTTCAAAGAATTTTTTCAAACCCTTGATTCAACTCATTTGATCACTCTACCCATGTGTTTGGCCTGAATTTATTTATCGTGGTCTTTATTTATTTGTGTAGGAAGGGCGTACTTTTTTTTCTTTCTTTTCAAATTGGTGAATTCGTACCTTTCAAATGTTTGATATTTTCCCTTTGTGATTGTAATAGATTTTGAGGAGTACGAGTTATACCCATTTTTTAAACGTGCTTATAAAAAGCAGTACTCAATACTATAAACACATGCCTCAGAGAATTGAAATGCACCAACAACACCGTTTCGACCAAGGTTTTGCAACTCGAGAGTTTACCTCAACTCGTTTTGCCTAGGTAAACTTGACTCGAGAACTCGTACGAGTTTACCTAAAATTAAAATTATATAAAATTATTTTATGCATGACATATATAAGCTAATATAATATTGTTAATAAGTCAATAGTGTAAAATATGACTTAATTACAAAGGCAAATTATACCAAACTACCATAATAAAACGTTATGCTCAACTTAGCATCAAAATACAAAAATTAACGAACAAAATCATAAGTTTCATAAGTTTCTAAGTTTAAGTCATCCATAAAACCATAAAAAAAAGCAAGTTTCACAATAAAACTATCTAAAAAATAAACTAGTTAATTACTTCAAAAGGTCAACAAACACCACCACCGTAACCCTAATCGGTGTCGCAATCACCGACGTCGGAATCTAAATTTTCACCGTTGGAATCGCAACGCTCACTGGTATGTTCTCCCCTGTTCATAGTTTGAGAACTCATAGAAGAAATAAAAAGAAACGTTTCATTTAAGGAGCAACGTGTTACTGTAAAGGTAATTATTCAGTAAACGTTTACGTCTTTGGGCTTGTAGAAAAAGGATTGAGTTTTGAAAAAAATAGGCCTAAAATAAGGGCCAATATTTTTAGATGTAAACTCGTAAAACTCGATAAACTCGGTTGAGTTTACACGAGTTTACCGAGTGTTAACTCGGTCAAACTCGTCAAACCTTCCGATTTTACCAGAAATTGAGTTTACCTCCGAGTTAACACGATTTTGGTACCTAAACACGTAAACTCGGTAAACTCAGAGTGTTAATACTTGATTTACGGAACATTGGTTTCAACCACGTATAATAGTGGGTCCCCTTTAAAATTCCCCTAAGCTAAAAATGGTACATGTAGTTTGGTGACATTACTTAATCACAGACAAAATCAAAGAACCTTTTACCAGAGTACAACAAATTATTTTAATTCCTCAAAATAAAATAAAATAAAAATATAGTTATGTTTTGGTAGTTTAACAAAAACAAATAGTTTGAATGTACCAAAAAAGTTTTCTGACCAATGTAATAAAGTATACTAATTTCGTACGATATTTGTAGCATCAGATATTAAAGTATGTTTAAAACAAAGACTAGAGTATATGAATAACATATAGTCTCATCAAATCAAATATCTATCTACCACTTTACCACGTGAATGATGATGATGGACCTAAACATGAATCATCTAAGACTTATTATTCTCTTGCTCTTCTTCATGTGCTTATCTTTCAAATTTGAAGCAAATGAATGTTCATACCAAACTTTATCATTGAAAAATCAGATTCTTGAGGTTGCTAACAACCCCAACACAGTGAAATGGATGAAGCAAATAAGAAGAGAAATCCATGAATATCCAGAACTTGGATATGAGGAATTCAAGACAAGTTCTGTGATAAGGCGTGAGCTTGACAAGTTAGGTGTATCTTATCAATGGCCTGTTGCTAAAACTGGAGTTGTAGCTAAAATTGGTTCTGGATTTCCTCCTTTTCTTGCTCTTAGAGGTGACATGGATGCTTTGCCAATTCAGGTAACAAAAATATAAATACATGTTGCCAAACTTCACTTTCTTAAGTTTTTTCATTAAGATTTTGTTCTGTTTCTTACTTTATCTTCTTTGTTTTCAATTTATGAATAAAGATCATTCATGCATGTTTAGAATCACAAGGTACCACGGTGATTTTGTTGAAGTTTCAAAGTATAGTTTTTGCAAAAATCATGGTGGAAGACAGTGATTCTACCAAACTCACAAAACATGCAGAAACATGATGACATTTGTATCTTTGCATGTTTGTTTTTCTCTGATATAATGCTATAGATTGTGCATGCAATTGTTGTTCTGTGTAAAAAATTTGGGGAAAAAAATGAAAAGGAATTTAACAAAGTAGTTACTATTTACTACTCATATAGGTAAGCAAAAATTGTATAAGAAAAGATGAAAAACTTGTTTTGTTGTTTAATTATGTTATCATTATTCACAAGTAGGGTAGTGGTGTTGGTTTTGACTGAAGAGTTTCCAGTTGTGGGGTTAATTTTGCTGTTTGATGATAAAAAACAGGAAAATTAAGGCACCTGCATTAATTCTGAAGTTTGTCTTGTCATGTAATTGAGAATGGAGAAAGAAACAGTGGCAAAGTAGTAATTAATGTCAATTATTTTTTATTAAGGAAAATGGTAATTAAAATACTGTACAAAAAATTTAATCTTTTTCTATTAATATTGTAACTGAGGATTAAATCAGCTAAATTCTTTTCACTACTTGTACAGTGTTTTAAATAGTATATTATTCATGGTTTCAAATTTTGGTCCACAACCGCATTTGCAGCCTCAATATAAAGGATTTTGAGATATCTGCAACGACATCGCAACTGCACATTTTGCCTACAATATAATGGTTTGCAGTGTAACTGCGACCAATTTAAAACCATGATAGTATTATCCTCTTGCTAGTATGTCCTATAACCTATGATTTATTTTTATATTGCAAGATGGTGTCACATACAATAAGATTAATCAATATAAATTCATTAGGTAAACAAATAGAAGGGAGTCTGATAAATTCATTAGGTAAATTCATTAAATAATATAGTATTCATGGTTTCAAATTTCGGTCCGCAACCACATTTGCGGCCTCAATATAAAAGATTTTGAGGTCTCAGCAATGACATCGCAACTGCGCATTTTGCCCGCAATATCACGGTTTCAGCGTAACTGTGACTGGAATTTAAAAACATGATAGTATCATCCTCCTACTATGTCCTATAACATCTGATTTGTTTTTATATTGCAAGTTGGTGTCACTTACAATAAGATTAATCAATATAAGCTGATTTCGTGAGTGAAGGGGGTCTGATAGTTTAATATTACCATTTACAATTGCAGTATTTCAACGCTTGTAGTAAGCTAAGTATACATGTGGTTTAATCTTCTAGGACTAATTTGGCCTTAATTGCTTCCAAGAAATATAGCACAATATTGTTGTTCCTGTCAAATCCTTAATCTGGTATATACTTCCTGCCAACAGGAACTTGTTGATTGGGATCATAAGAGCAAAGTAGATGGGAAAATGCATGCTTGTGCACACGATGCCCATGTTGCGATGCTTCTCGGTGCTGCAAAGATACTGCAAGAAATGAAAGATAAATTAAAGGTAAAAAGGAATCGGAATAATTTAAACGAGTTTTATAGGAAATCTTCCATTGAAAATTAAATCCTTCACATACAGGCTACTGTTGTTCTTATATTCCAACCAGCTGAGGAAAAAGGCATAGGTGCGAGAGACATGATCCAAGAAAATGTACTTGAAGATGTAGAGGCTATTTTCGGATTGCATTTAGCGACACAATATCCCTTAGGCATTGTTGCATCACAGTCGGGGGATTTTTTAGCAGGATGTGGAAGCTTCAAAGCAAAGATCAAAGGGGGTTTAGCAGAAATTTCGCAGCATTGTCTTGATCCTGTTTTGGCTGCTTCAATGTCGGTGATTAGCTTGCAAAACATTGTTTCAAGGGAGGTGGATCGTTTAGATTCCCATGTTGAGTCAAACACTAAAAAATTGCAAGACCAAGTTTTCACACATTATTTCTTATGATTGATTATGTTTGTGACTTGAGTGCTTTAAAAATATTTACATATGAAGCTAAATTCTGCAGGTAGTTTCTGTGGCAATGGTCCATTCAGAGTCTGCTCACGAACTCATTCCTGATTCAGTAACATTTGGAGGCACTTATAGGGCAATCAACAAAAAGAGCTTCAATGCACTAAGGCAAAGGATGGAGGAGGTAAGCATCTTGTCACGTTATATGTACTCCCTATTGTTGTCATAGTCTGAAGATCAAGGTTTTGGAGATCTCCACAACTATATCATGACTATAATAGAGGTTGTATCAGTCGTGTTTTACTGTAATTTTCAACAATATCAAGGATCATATGAGTCATATGAGATATTATTAAACACTTTATATAAAAGATAAGGATTAGAATTTCTTACCTCTTCACATTTTGTGTTTGTCTTTACTCATGTGTTGACTTCTTCTTTTTCTTCAAAATCATCTCTGGTTGCCATCTTTGCATCTTCTTCTTCTGAAGGCATTTAGTTTTGAAGTATCCCACATTGTTGCATATGTGACATGCACTTTGATTTTCAGGTTTTGACATCACTTCTTTCTAGATCTTTTCCTCATACACTGTTAAGTGCTCAAACCATAAAGGCATGCTCTGATGCCAATTGAAGTGAATAAAATAGTCACAAGGAAGGGGGGGGGGGGGGGGGGGGTTTGAATGTGACCCTTTAAAAATTATCCTGAAACTTAAAAGTGATTCTCAAGTTGTTTACTTGTAATGGTTAAGTTAACTCTCTGACTTCAGAACGTTCTGACGTTCATACACAAAAACTAATTAACAAAGTAAATGTGCTGGTGTGTGTTGTGTATACTAAAATTAAAGAGTATAGGGAAGAGAAAGAACACACAAAGATTTATAGAGGTTCACCCAATGTGGGCTAGTCCTCTCCTCACAATCTTGTGAGAGTTTCCACTATGATGCTTGAGATAACCTCTCAAATCCTGCACCTTACAATCTTTGTTCACCTGAACAATTACGATTCTGTATTCTCTAAGCCTCGGCAGGCTTGCACCTTCTTGCTAAGTTAACCACTTAGACTTTAACAATCCTTTGCTCAAGCTAACACTTTAGTACCCCTAAAGCTAGATGAGACTTTCTTTTCTTCTTGCTAAGTTACCCACTTAGACTTTTGCACCTTTTGCTCAAACTAACACTTTAGTACCCCTAAAGCTAGATGAGACTTTCTTCTCTTCTTGCTAAGTTACCCACTTAGACTTTTACACCTTTTTCTCAAACTAACACTTTAGTACCCCTAAAGCTAGATGAGACTTTACAAGATGTTTAGAGTTTGAATGTTTGAGAAACAAACAGAAGAGGAGGAAAAAGAAGTTATCTTTAACAGAGATAACAAAGAGAATATATTTACACTACAAAGAAGGTAAAAAGAGCCTTCAGTGATGATCAATTCAAATTGCAAGAGCTTCAAACAATCTTTGTTGTTTTCTTGTATGCTTTGCAATGGTGCAAGTTTTGCTAAGGCCTTGATCTCTATTTATAGAGACATGGGACTCATATAGCCGTTGTAGGGTGTCCAATGGTGTTATGCCATGTGTCCTGGGTCCCACAAGCTTTAACTTGAAAATCTGGGTGAACATTCTGATCTCTGATGAACATCAGAATGTTGTTGTGTTCATGATGATCTTCATCTGGGTTCATCATGTATGAATGAACATATGAAGTTCTGGACGTGTCATATGCTTTTCACACGAATTTCTGGGCAATAGCCAAAGTATGGATTTTTCATCATACTTAAGAAAGTTCAATTCCCAAATCTGCCTTGGGACTTGGTGCAGGATTGAGTTAGTGGATTCTGCATCTTCATGCCCATGCTTTGAGAGATTGTGTTGTCCTTGTACAATACCAACTCCCATGCGTGTCTATCTCTGATTGATCAGGACATATTTGCTTTTCTTTTGCTTTTTTGCTTTTCACCTACTGTACTGTTCATAAAGTAAGCATGTGCAGAGCCTGAACATTCTGATCTTCAGAATGTTCCTTTGTTTCACTTAGGATGATTTGTAAGACTACCATTTGATGTAATCAAATCCTAATAGTGAAACAATAATGAAGAGCAGTGAATATAACTTCTAGGATGATATTTTCCTTTGGAATATTCCTAGTACTTCAATGTTCATAGTCTTAAATGAACATTAAGTATCCTTTTTGACATAATCCTTGTATATGTCTTTATTGCTTGATTGATCCATGCAGAAGTACTTTCCTGGACATTTATCTACGTCACGTTGTAGCTTAAATGTCTACAATAATGTTCTTGAGATTCTGGGTTTGGTTCTTGATGTTCATCATGAACAAGCTTCTGAACTCTGTTCAAGCTTCTGAACTCTGTCAAACTTCTGAACTCTGTTCAAGCTTCTGAACTCTGTCCAGCTTCTGAACTCTGTTCAAGCTTCTGAACTTCCATCAGAACGTTCAGATCAACTCACTGATCAACATTCTGAACAACATTCTGAACTAACTTTATGAACTCAGAGTTAGTTCATGAATGCAAATGTTCTTTGATTTCTTGTATCTTGGTATGATTTAAACTTTGTTTGTTTCTTGGTTAATCACTCAAGAACGCACAAATACCAAAAACTATCAAAGTCCATTAATCCTTTAATCACCATATATGTCTTTAATGATTTCTTGATCCAAAGTCAAAATCATTGTCTGCATAAGATATGTTCATGTCACATCTGTTCTTGCATGTTCTTGGTGTGGACATTGATTTATGGGTTTGCTCTAATGAACCTTTTGAGCAACCTTCTGAACTTCTTCTAGGTTCAAACATATGAACTTCAGAATGTTTCTTCTAGGTTCCTTTCTTTTTGACGGTTGTACTTTGTGCTGAACATTCTGATGTTCTTCAACACTTTGAAACCTATGAAGGTTGTTTATTTATTTTCTTCAAAAACTACTTGAAGCATATAAATGAAAGATCATTTGTTTTGACAAACAAGATGATTCTTTCTTTGAAGTCCAAAAGAATATTTCTTTGCATCTAGTTCATCATTGCATGAAACTGATGACTTTAAACATTCTTGTTTATCCATGAAGTAATCCTTTATTGTTTCTGGATATATTTAGGGTTAATGTTCATGATTATTATGAACTCCATTCATATGAACTTTCTGATCTCTGTTCATATGAACATTTTGAACTCTGAACTTCTTATCTTCAGAAGCTTTGGAAGTGTGATACTTTGAGGAGGTTATGAGAATCTTCCTGACTTGTATGCATGTTTCCTTTTATCATATAACATAAAACTCAATGTGAGTTATGTCACATGCCTTCAAGCACATTCTTGTGTAGCTTGTGATGTAAGTTCTTCCATCATGATTCAAGTTCTTCCATCATGATTCTTGAGCTATGAATCTTCATGGAGATATAATATTGTTGTTTCAACCGATGATATACTCATTCTTTCATTGTTGAGTAGATATAATGCACTTATCAATGTGGGTGGCTTCTAGCTTATCCACTTATGTGATTCCTGTTCTTTTAACAAAAACTCGAGTGCAAACATCAGTAGATCAACATTCATAAAACTTATCATTTACTCCACGAGGTTTGTTATCATTAAAACATTCATCAAAAAGATTTTTGCTTCAACAATCTCCCCCTTTTTGATTATGACAAACCTTTTGAATAAATCTTAAGTTTTATGATGGATATAATAATAAATGTAAGAATGTTTATGGATATGCAATTAAACTCCCCCTAAACACATGCAAGAGTTTAATTCTTATCAAACTAATTAAACTCCCCCTCAACATATGCAAAGGTTAATTCATAACATTCTTCATTAATTAAATCCATTTTAGATTTTTCTCTCCCATAATACATATGTCTCCCCATCCTAGGTTTTTCTCCCATCAGATATATCTCTCCCCCTTTTGTCATCTTTCAAAAAGTTCTAGGGAAGATATGAAGGAAAAGTGACATAATCTTGGAAGGTAAGAATCATAAGACATTGCATGTAATTCACAAGTGCATTCATATATGAAACTCATGGTTTAATTAAAACACTTTGCAGGAATCATGATAAATCATTATTTCAATCAGTTGTATAAACAAGACATGAAACATGATAACATATGCAACCATTTTAACATATTCAACATATGATATATTTTTCTCAAAATTGAGAAAATGTTTTTTTTTTTTTTGTCCTTAGTTTCAATGTTTTCTAAAAGATTGATATCTTCAAGTATAGAAAACTCCCCCTAAGTTTTAGAGATGAATATCCTAGTACATTTCAAATCTTTTGATTTTCTAAGAAAATAATTATTTCCTTTTACATATTGTCATGACAGATAAGTTTTTCATTTGGACAAAGTCATGCTCAAAAATTAGAAAATGATTCACTAATCCAAATTGAGTCTTTAAAAGAGAAAAGATCAATTGATCTTATTCAGCAATTTCTAAAATGAAGTATTTGTGGAAGCGGTGAAATCAGAGTTTAGAAAAGATCTTCCTCTCTCTACAGTATTCTCATTTTGGAAAATATTGCTGAGTTTTTTTTCAAAAGATAAAATGCTTTAAAATATCATTTGATGCAAAATAGTTTCTTTAAAAGAAATCAATTTCAAGCAAAAATTTTTTGACACAATTTGTGAAAAACACACATGTTTACAATCAAATATATGATTAAGTTTACTTACATTTGTAAGTGTGTGTGAGTGCTACCTTTTAGGTGTTGATCTTTCAAGTTTTCATGCTTGAAAAGTATGTTAAACACTTAAGGTCAAATTGCAGAATATACTTATGCAACACATTTATGCATAAACACATATTGATATGTCAATGATGTTTACAACTCTATCTTTGTCTCCAATTTTTGCAATTGAAGTAAGATAATTATTCAACAATGTTTAAACACAGTTTCTTTTAAATACAATGAGTTTTGAAACAAAGTATGCAGATCTTTATCTTTTTCAGACAAGCTTTGAAAATCATAGAAAAGTTAAACACAACATCAAAATCAAGATCAAGTATATATTGTGTTCTTGTTGAAAAAATCTTCTAATGATAAATTCATAATTAAGATCTATTTGAAATCATGTTTAAAAAATGGTATTTTCATAAACCATATCAAAATCAAATTTCCCTTTTTTATTTAAAAAAGAATATATTCAAAAATATTTTACTGAAGAATCAAGCAAATATTATTTATACTGAAATTTTGATTTCAGACAAGAGCATGAATATAAGTTCATCATAAAAATTAACAATTTATGCAATTTTTTTGAAATGATCAAATTAAGTGAATATCTTCATGTTTCAGATTATTATGAAGTTTGACACATTAAGACATTTTATTTTTATCTTCCATATCATGATTCAACATTTATGAACAAACATAAATCTTTCTATAAACTAATTTACAATGATGACAATTTAGTTTACAGCTCATGACAATAACACGAATAGAGATGCATTAGAATCATTTATTTTACACAGATAAGTATTCAAGAAATGATGTATCTCATTTAAGATTTAACATGATGATTAAGAAAGGATTTGGGGCAAATAATGAGGGAATATTATGCATCAATTTATACATAACTGAAACAAACCCTTATTCAAACATAAGACATCATGTAATGACTTTGATCATCAAATATGACTTGTGCAGTTGCAAATGAATATAATACCATCATGAATGGAGTAAGAACAAAGAGTGCAAACATTATTGCATTTAGGTTTAAACATTTGATATAAGCACATATTAAACATGACATAATTTCATTCAATCATCATATTTATTATAGTGCAAATAAATGTGTACCGTATGGGATGACTTCCCTCACTTTGAGATGAAGAGAGCATGTTTCTCTTGAAGTAGATAAAATAGTCACAAGGAAGGGGGGGTTTGAATTGTGACCCTTTAAAAATTATTCTGAAACTTAAAAGTGCTTCTCAAGTTGTTTACTTGGAATGGTTAAGTTAACTTTCTGAACTTAGAACGTTCTGAAGTTCATACACAAAAACTGATTAACAAAGTAAATGTGTTGGTGTGTGTTGTGTATACTGAAAATAAAGAGTATAGGGAAGAGAGAAAGAACACACAGAGATTTATAGAGGTTCACCCAATGTGGGCTAGTCCTCTCCTCACAATTTTGTGAGAGTTTCCACTATGATGCCTTGAGATAACCTCCCAAGTCCTGCACCTTACAATCTTTGTTCACCTGAACAATTACACTTCTGTATTCTCTAAGCCTCAGCAGGCTTGCACCTTCTTGCTAAGTTACCTACTTAGACTTTTACACCTTTGCTCAAAACTAATACTTTAGTACCCCTAAAGCTAGATGAGACTTTGTTACAATTTGTAAGAGATGTGAATGTTTGAGAATCAAACAGAGGAGGGAGAAGAAGAAGAAGTTATCTGCGAAAGAGATAACAAAGAGTTATTGATTTACACTAAGGAAACAAAAGCCTTAGAGATTGATCAATTTCACTTGCAAAAGTTTCAAACAAAATCAGAGTTGTTTTCTTGTATGCTTTGCAATGGTGCCAGTTTTGCTAAGGCCTTGATCTCTATTTATAGAGCCATGGGACTCATATAGCCGTTGTAGGGTGTCCAATGGTGTTATGCCATGTGTCCTTGGGTCCCACAAGCTTTAACTTGAAAATCTGGGTGAACATTCTGATCTCTGATGAACATCAGAATGTTGTTGCGTTCATGATGATCTTCATCTGGGTTCATCATGTTCTTCATCTGGGTTCATCATATATGAATGAACATATGAAGTTCTGGGCGTGCCATGTGTTTTTCACATGAATTTCTGGGCAATAGTCAAAGTATGAACTTTTCATCAAACTTCAGAAAGTTCATTTCCCAGATCTGCCTTGGGACTTGGTGCAGGATTGAGTTAGTGGATTCTGCATCTTCATGCCCATGCTTTGAGAGATTGTGTTGTCCTTGTACAGTACCAACTCCCATGCGTGTCTATCTCTGATTGATCAAGATAGATTTGCTTTGCTTTTGCTTTTTGCTTTTCACCTACTGTACTGTTCATAAAGTAAGCATGTGCAGAGTCTGAACATTCTGATCTTCAGAATGTTCCTTTGTTTCACTTAGGATGATTTGTAAGACTCCCATTTGATGTTATCAAATCCTAATAGTGAAACAATAATGAAGAGCAGTGAATATAACTCCTAGGATGATATTTTCCTTTGGAATATTCTTAGTACTTTAATGTTCATAGTCTTTAAATGAACATTAAGTATCCTTTTTGACATATTCCTTGTATATGCCTTTATTGCTTCATTGATCCATGCAGAAGTACTTTCCTTGACATAAGTTTATGTCACATGTGCCTTGCACGACCTTGATTAATGTTCCTGAGATTCTGAAGTGCAGCTTCTGAAGTGGAGCTTCTGAAGTGTAGCTTCTGAAGTGTAGCTTCTGAAGTATTGCTTCTGAAGTGTAGCTTCTGAAGTGTAGCTTCTGAAGTATTGCTTCTGAAGTGTAGCTTCTGAAGTGTTCAGAAGTTTGAGTCTTCTGATCTTTGCGCGAACATTCTGATCTAACTTTCTGACCTCAGTGTTAGATCATGGATTCAAATGTACTTTGATTCTTTGAATCTTGGTATGATTTAAACCTTGTTCCTGTCTTAGTAAAACACTCAAGAGCACAAGTTAAATACCAAGGAATTAATCAAAGTCCATTAATTCTTTAATCATAATGGTTTATTATCTTTAAAATTAATTAGGGATTTTGCCTCAACAATCTCCCCTTTTTTGAAGATGATAAACCTATGATTTAGGATTAAGGATTTTGATTATATAAACGAAGATAAACAGAGCTTAGAAAATATATTTTAATGCTCCCCCTCATTTTTATAATCTATTATGCTGAGTTTTTAAGAACTTAAAAAACTCCCCCTCAATTTCATAATGCATTTGCATATAAAAATAAAGATATGCAAGATTGAACCAAAATCAATATCATTCATTAATGTAAACATGAAGTACAATTGCATGAATTATATGGTTCAAAAACAAAAAAGAAATTCAAAGCATGTGATCAAGCAAAAGGTGAAGTCACTAAACTCCAATAACTATTGATCACTTAGACCTACTTAGGGCCTAAAACTAAGAAAAACTTAAGACGTAAATCAAGTAAATCCTAAAGCTTCTCCCCCTTTAGTCATCTGCAAAAAGGATAGGGAGGAATAACACAAAGATTCAGGGAGTAGAATCCCCAGAATCAGAAGATGGTTCATCTTCAAAGATGGAGGGGTCATCAAACACTGGAGGTGAAATAGCCAATCCAGGGGCATGCACCTTGACAGTCCAGTCAGCCAATACACAAGCAATTTTGTGGGTTTTGGTGGAAACCCTTAGTGCTCTTGAAGCTATCTTTTCAGCCCTTGAAGGTTTAGCAGGTGCAGCAGCACCAGAAGCTTCAACTTTCTCTTTGTTGGCAGACACAAAGGTGTTGAGAGAGTCAAACAAAGCAGACATGTTTGGGAGTTTGTTTGTGGCTTTCATTGGCGGTGGAGGTGGAGTATATGAGGGTATGGTGTTTGGAGTGGGAAGGTTGGAAACCAAGAAGTTGCTTGCACCAGCAACAGATCCCATGGTAGAGGAAGAGAGGTTAACGTTCTAAACAGTATGAGCCATACGTTGAACTTCTTCAGAAGGTAAAGATCCAGAAGCCAAAGGCATTGGATCTGCTGACATATCAGGCTCATTTGAAGCATTTTGATCAATATGTTGATCAGCAAAGAGTTGATTTTGCTCAGCACCTTGAGCATTTAGATCAACTGTTTGTGCTTTGCTAGCAGTTGGAGCAATTTCCTCAATGGGAGCAGTTTCTTCAGCTTGAATGGGTTCAGTAACTTGCACATTCTGAACTCCTGGTTCAGTAGCAGAAGCTTCAACCTTCTGAACTTCTGGTTCAATAGTTTTCTGAGCTTGTTGAGAGATTTCCTGACCATCTTGAAACACTTCATTGTTGAAGTCAGAATTGAAATCTTCAATGTTGAGGTCAAAGCCAGTTGAAAATTCCATATGCTCATCTTGAGCAGGTTCTTCCCTATTCATGTTGGAAGCTAAAATCTCAGCTACTTCCTGAGTTTCTTCATCAACATTCTGAGTTTTCTTCTCAGTATTTTCTTCAACTCTCTGATTTCTAGCAAGAGAGTTTTCCTTAGCCATCTCAGCAGCTTTTTCACTTTTCAAGTCTTCCTTTGGAGAGGATGCTTCTTTATCCTTCTGAGCATTCTCTTCAAGCACTGATTGACCAATCATGGAGCAGAACTGTGAGTTTCCTTCTTCCACAATTTCCTTTGCAAGCTCTGTGACTTTGGAGAATATCTCTATAGCAGGTGGAGAGAGAGGTCTGTCTTCTTTGTCTTCAGGTGTCTTGTCTTTGATTTCTTCTAACTTTCTCTTCTTTGTTGTCTTCTGAACATTCTGACGAGAAGATCTCTTTGTTGAGCCAGATGTTTCAGAGGTTGTGAAGGAAGCCATATTTGTGGTGGTGATGCGTAGTTGACCTAGAGTTTTGGAAGTAAACTTCATGAAGTCAATTTTGCGTGGTTCACCTTCAAGTGGTACTTTTGCCTTCTGGAAGATAGGAGTGAGGTGCATTCCATAGGGTAATCCAACAACTGTTTGCTTCATGGCCAAGCATGAGTCAATCATATGTTGAATGATGATGAAACAGAGATTGAGTTTGGTCTTGCTTATGAGGTGGTGGAGGATGCAGAGATCCATATCAGAGACAACATCAAAAGATCCACATTTTGGTACTAGAGTGTGCCTAATCATGTTGTGAAGGATTTTTGGAACATCTACTAGATTTGTGGAGTTAAAGGTGAGATTGTCTTTGGTGTATTTGGCTATGAGTTGTTCTTTACTAACTTTGAGGTCATCAAACCATGAGCAAGAAAATAGTTTGTTACCTTCATTAGGGATTTTCAAAGCTTCAGAGAGAAACTCTTGAGTAACTGTGATTTGTACTCCCTTGGCAGAAGAGATGAGAAAGCTTTCATTCTCCTTCTTCTTTTGCTTCACAATCAGGTTGGTGTAGAACTCTCTGACCAAACCTTCATAGGTGTGTTCTTGTAGAGACACAAAGTCAGTCCATCCTTGTGGATCTGTGAACTTCTTCAGATTCCATCCCTTTGTTTCCAAGCTTTCAAACTCAAAGTACTTGGATCTGCTCATAGGTCTAAAGGCAATCTTGTCTGCTCTTTGAGCCTTGAGGACAACAGCTACTTTAGTGAAGTCTTTTCCTTTGCCATGCTTTCTCGGGGAAGATTCCTTCTTCGCTTCAGTCTCCACATTTTCTTCTTCATTCTGAAAAGTAGACTTTCCCTTTGCTGAAGAAGCAGACTTCTCTGTAGGCAGAGGCATAGCTTCATTTGCAATCTCCTTTCTTTTCTTGTAGATTTTCCTGGCGGACTTAACAATCTCAGTGAGAGTTTGTTCAGAATCTTCATCCATTTCTTCAGGAACATCCTCTATTTGTTCCTCATAAGTTTCATCCATCTCATCATCTGAAGCAGAGCTTTCTTCTTCAGTGCTTGGTTCTTCCTCTTTTTCTTCTACAACTGTCTTCTCTTCTTCTTCAACAGAATTTGTTTCTTTCTCTTCATCAGAGAGAAGATCCATGTGGGTAACTGTTGGTTCCTTTGAAGATTTCTTCATCCTTGTGGAGCGTCCTGTAGGAACAGGTCTCGGTTTGATGATTGGTTGTTTTGAAGATTTTGATTTCGAGGATTTTGGTTCGTCGAAAGCAGGGTAGATAACGTCGGGAAGAACTGTATGAACAGGGGTTTCGTTCAAGGTTGGTTGATCAGAGGTTTGATCAGCAGCGGTGTTTTGTGGTGGTGATGGAGAATGTTGTACTTGAGAATTTTCACCATCAGCAAACTTTGAAGTGGTTTTGGTTCTTGCCATTTCTTCAGAAAAATGTAAGAAACAGAGTGGGTTTTTTTTGATTTTGAAATTTTTGTGAATAGTTTAGAAAAGAGAGGTTTGGATTTAGATAGAAGTGAAATAATCAGAAGTGGTTACTGATTATATAGACAAGGCGTGCAGAAAGAAGAAAGGAAATGATAGTAGTTACATTGGGAAAGAGGAAAAATGGAACGGACAAGAGAGAGAAAGGAAAAAGTAGCCGTTTGTACAAAGAGAAGTGGAAAGGTTGATTTGATAGTTGAGGCTTTACATGGTGGTTAAACCTTAAATATAACTTCTTATAACCAAGCATTAAATGCTCAAAATTATAGAAGGATATTTGGAGAAGGGTATCACAAAATCTTACGCAAGAGATTTCTGACCCAGATATCAGACTTTTTGAACGTTCTGATCTTTCTGAACATTCTGACCTGAGGAACATTCTGAACTTAAGAACATTCTGAACTCAGGAACATTCTGATCACAGGAACATTATGATGAATGTTCTGATTGAGATAGATCTATCTGATTTGCATCAGATGATATCAAGGGGTTTAGTCTAAGGCCCTTAGTGATCTGTAATCAATCTTTATTTGGATTTTTCATGATTAACAATTTTTCTTTAAGAAAATTGAATCTATCCTCAACAAGGGGTTTTATGAAAATGTCAGCTAGTTGATTTTCAGTGTCAACAAAGCTTAATGCAATATTCTTTTTCTGAACATGGTCTCTAATGAAATGATGCTTTATTTCAATATGCTTAGACCTAGAATGCTGAATAGGATTCTTAGAAAGATTAATTGCATTTGTATTATCACAATAAATAGGAACATTTGTGTACCTTAGAGAGTAGTCTTCCAGCTGATTTCTTACCCACAAAATCTGAGAGCAACAGCTAGCTGCAGATACATACTCAGCTTCAGTTGTGGAGAGAGCAATAGTGTTTTGCTTTCTGCAAGACCATCCAATCAATGCTTGTCCCAAGAATTGGCAGGATCCACTTGTGCTCTTCCTCTCAACTTTGTCTCCAGCATAATCAGCATCACAATATGCTACAAGATCAAAACTAGAACCTTTTCTATACCAAAGGCCAAGATCAGTAGTACCTACTAGATACCTAAGAATTCTTTTGACTGCAGTCAAGTGTGATTCTTTTGCACAAGTTTGAAACCTGGCACATAAACCAACTGCAAACACTATGTCTGGTCTGCTAGCAGTCAAGTATAATAATGATCCTATCATGCCTCTATATTCCTTTTCAGAAACAGACTTTCCACTTTCATCCTTATCTAAACTTGAAGATGGATGCATGGGGGTGACCATGATTTTTGCCTCATTCATTTTATATTTCTTAAGAATGTCTTTGACATATTTTTCTTGACTTATGAAAATTCCATTTGGATGTTGTTTAATTTGTAAACCAAGGAAAAAACCAAGTTCACCCATCATACTCATCTCAAATTCATTTTGCATAAGGTTGGAAAATTCTTCACACATTTTCTCTTTAGTTGCACCAAAGATGATGTCATCAACATACACTTGAACTATAAGTAAGTCAGAGTTATGTGTTTTTCTAAAGAGTGTGGTATCAATTTTTCCTCTTGAAAATCCATTTTCAATTAAAAATGTGCTAAGTCTATCATACCAAGCTCTAGGAGCTTGTTTAAGGCCATAAAGTGCTTTGGTAAGTTTAAAAACATGATTTGGTTTTTCTTTATTTATGAAGCCAGGAGGTTGGCTAACATAAACTTCTTCATTTAGAAAACCATTTAAGAATGCACTTTTCACATCCATTTGAAAAAGTTTAATGCTTTTATGAGCAACATAAGCAAGAAGAATTCTGATGGCTTCTAACCTTGCAACTGGTGCAAAGGTCTCATCATAGTCAATACCTTCTTGTTGGTTATAGCCTTGAGCAACTAACCTTGCTTTGTTTCTGACAACCTTACCTTCTTCATCAAGCTTATTTCTGAACACCCATCTTGTACCAATGATGGTTTTGGCTTGATTATTTGGAACCAGGTTCCAAACTTTGTTTCTTTCGAACTGAGAAAGTTCCTCCTTCATGGCTTCAATCCATGAGTCATCAACAATAGCTTCATTGATTGATTTAGGTTCCATTTGAGAAATCATTGCCATGTTGTTATCTTGAAAGGACATTCTGGTTCTTACACCATCAGTTGTGCTTCCAATGATTTGATCTACAGGATGGTCTCCTACCATTCTCCAACTTCTGGGGTGGACTTTGGAAGGTTTGATCTTGAACATTCTGATCATCTTCTTTCGCTACTGTGTTCACAGTATTTATACTGGGAACGTTCTGAAGTGTTGACATCTCAGTGTCTTCACTTTCTTTTGGTTGAGAATGTTCATCATATTCATCAAATATGACATGCATACTGATTTCAACTGTCTGGGTTTTTAGATTGTACACTCTATAACCTTTAGAAGTTGTAGAGTATCCTAAAAAGATAGCTTTATCTGATTTAGGATCAAACTTACCCAATTTTTCTTTATTGTTCAGAATGTAGCAATAGCAGCCAAATATGTGAAAATAAGATATGCTAGGTTTAATGTTTTTCCAGAGTTCATATGGGGTTTTGTTAAGAACTTTTCTTATTGAAACTCTATTTAAAATGTAACAAGATGTATTAATGGCTTCTGCCCAAAAGTACTCTTCAACATTTGATTCATTTAACATTGTTCTAGCCATTTCTTGCAAAGTTCTGTTTTTTCTTTCAACAACTCCATTTTGTTGTGGAGTTCTTGCACAAGAGAAGTTATGTTCAATACCATTTTCATCAAAGAATGTTTTGAAGGATGCATTTTCAAATTCTCCTCCATGATCACTCCTTACTGTGATGATATTGGAACCTTTTTCATTTTGAACTCTTTTACAAAAGTTTTGAAAAGCTTCAAAAGATTCATCTTTGTGTTTTAAAAATAGAACCCATGTAAATCTGGAAAAGTCATCAACAATAACAAAGCCATATCTTTTGCCATTTAGACTTGCAGTTTGAACTGGACCAAAGAGATCAATGTGAAGAAGCTCTAAAGGTTTTTGAGTTGAAATAAACTCAATAGTTTTAAAACTGCTTTTTACTTGTTTACCTTTGACACAAGCTTCACAGATCTTGTCCTTTTCAAAGCTAATCTTGGGCAACCCTCTAACTAGATCAAGTTGAGAAAGTTTAGCAATAGTTTTCATGCTTATATGACCAGCCCTCTTGTGCCAGATCCATTTGTCTTTTTCAAGAGACATAAAACAGGATTCAGCAGGCATATCATTTAGTTCTAAAACATATAAATTCTTTTTCCTTGATCCAGAGAAGAATAATTTGTTAGAGGAGGCTTGCCTTACTTCACATATGTTAGGTTTAAAGACAACTTCAAATCCACTATCACACAATTGACTTATGCTAAGTAGATTATGTTTTAAACCTTCTACATACTGAACATTTTCTATTTTAGCAGAGTTAGGTTTACCTATTGTGCCTTTTCCTCTGATCTTACCTTTATCATTGTTTCCAAATGTCACCAGTCCTCCATCCTTCTTTTCAAAGGTTAGAAAACAGTTCCTGTCACCTGTCATGTGCCTAGAACAACCACTATCCAGGTACCATGGTTTTGTTCTTGCACCCTGAAGCAGGACCTACATTTGACAAGATAAAAACTTTAGGTACCCATGTAATGTTGGGTCCTTGAGGGTTAGTTCTTCTAAGAGATCTTTCCTTATTGGAACATTCTGTTTTGTGAACTCAGATTTGTTACAGCAGGAACATATCTTCTTAGCCTTCTCAGCCTTTTGTGAACTTTCTGATCTATTAAGATGAGAACGTTCTGAGCTAAGATTAAACTTACTTTGTCTGATAAGTTTTTTCTTAACATAACATACTGATTCATTATGTCCTAATCTATCACAAAAAGAGCATTTCATTCTCAGAATTGGTTTCTTAGGTACAAAGCTTTCAATGATTTTGCTTGGATCTTTAAATCCTAAACCAGATTTTTTAGCACTTTCATTTTGAGATCCTAAGATGTTTTGAAATGTTTCTGTGGATTTTATAAAACCTGTAAGATCATTCTTTAATGTTTCAACTTCCTTTTTCAAAAGTTTATTCTCCTTTTGTAATTCAGAAGGTAAAGAAAGAATGCCTTTTTGTTTTCTGTTTAATTCTTTTTGTTTTTCTGACATTTCAAAGTGAGAATCTTGCAAAACTTGTATGGTCTTTCTAGACTCATCATATCTGTTTTGAAGTATTTCTTTTTCTGCTTTTATCTCAGAGAGTTCCTTGATTAAAGAATGACATCTATTAGTTAAAAAATTTGAGTCATATAGGAGACTATCTATCTTACTTTCAAGATCTTTATAAAGAGAGTCAGTTTTATAGATGATTACCTCTTCCTCATCATCTGACTGAGCCATTAGTCCCATGTCTGCATCTGCATCTTCTTGGGGGTCTGATTCTTCTATGTCATCCCAAGTGATCATTGCTCTTTTCTTTGGAGGGGGTTTTCTTTGAACCTTTTTGATGTCAGGACATTCATTTTTGTAGTGTCCAGTCTTGTTGCATCCAAAGCAAGTGACTTGACTTTTGTCAGCTTCAGTTCTGGTGTTGTTGTTGGTGTTTGGAAACTTCTTTCTGATCTGATTTCTTCTTAACATCATTCTTTGAATTCTTTTAGAGATCAATGCAAGTTCATCTTCAGCTTCCTCTTCATGAATTTCTTCTAGTTCTTGTGGTTCTTGAACATCATCATCAGTTACTGATGGGGTTTGCTGAGATGCTTTTAAGGCAAGTGTTTTTACCTTCTTTACTGGTTTGTCTCCTTGAAGTACAACTTCATGAGCTCTTAGTGAACCAATAAGGTCTTCCAGGTTCATAGATTTTAAATCTTTGGCCTGAGTGATTGCAGTGACCATAGGTCTCCACATACTTGGAAGACATCTCAATATCTTTCTGATTCTCTCATGAGTAGAATATGCCTTACCAAGAGATCTCATTTCATTTACTATTGTAGTAAATCTAGCATACATCTCATCAATGGTTTCATTTTCACTCATTTCAAAGACTTCAAACTTTCTGACTCCAATGTCAATTCTAGTTTCTTTGACATGAGATGTACCTTCATGATGTATTCTCAAAGTATCCCATACCTCTTTAGCATTTTTACATTCATCAACTCTTTCACTTTCTTCCATGGTTAGTGCACATGATAAAAAGAGTCTAGCTTTAGAGTTTAACAATACCTGAGCTTTCTCATCTGTTGACCATGCACTTTTACTTTTGACAGCTCCTTCTTTGTTTGTTGGAACAAAATCTCCATCTGTGATAACTGCCCACATGTCATTGTCTTGAGATCTGAGAAAGAGTTCCATCTTTCCTTTCCAGAAGTAGTAGTTTGATCCATCAAAGAGTGGTGGTCTGTTTGATGATCCTCCTTCAGCTATGTACTTGACTTTAGACATACTTCCTGAATCTTTTCTCTAACACTTGTTTAAGTGTTCAAGCCCTTAGAGCCGGGCTCTGATGCCAATTGAAGTAGATAAAATAGTCACAAGGAAGGGGGGGTTTGAATTGTGACCCTTTAAAAATTATCCTGAAACTTAAAAGTGCTTCTCAAGTTGTTTACTTGGAATGGTTAAGTTAACTTTCTGAACTTAGAACGTTCTGAAGTTCATACACAAAAACTGATTAACAAAGTAAATGTGTTGGTGTGTGTTGTGTATACTGAAAATAAAGAGTATAGGGAAGAGAGAAAGAACACACAGAGATTTATAGAGGTTCACCCAATGTGGGCTAGTCCTCTCCTCACAATTTTGTGAGAGTTTCCACTATGATGCCTTGAGATAACCTCCCAAGTCCTGCACCTTACAATCTTTGTTCACCTGAACAATTACACTTCTGTATTCTCTAAGCCTCAGCAGGCTTGCACCTTCTTGCTAAGTTACCTACTTAGACTTTTACACCTTTGCTCAAAACTAATACTTTAGTACCCCTAAAGCTAGATGAGACTTTGTTACAATTTGTAAGAGATGTGAATGTTTGAGAATCAAACAGAGGAGGGAGAAGGAGAAGAAGTTATCTGCGAAAGAGATAACAAAGAGTTATTGATTTACACTAAGGAAACAAAAGCCTTAGAGATTGATCAATTTCACTTGCAAAAGTTTCAAACAAAATCAGAGTTGTTTTCTTGTATGCTTTGCAATGGTGCCAGTTTTGCTAAGGCCTTGATCTCTATTTATAGAGCCATGGGACTCATATAGCCGTTGTAGGGTGTCCAATGGTGTTATGCCATGTGTCCTTGGGTCCCACAAGCTTTAACTTGAAAATCCGGGTGAACATTCTGATCTCTGATGAACATCAGAATGTTGTTGCGTTCATGATGATCTTCATCTGGGTTCATCATGTTCTTCATCTGGGTTCATCATATATGAATGAACATATGAAGTTCTGGGCCTGCCATGTGTTTTTCACATGAATTTCTGTGCAATAGTCAAAGTATGAACTTTTCATCAAACTTCAGAAAGTTCATTTCCCAGATCTGCCTTGGGACTTGGTGCAGGATTGAGTTAGTGGATTCTGCATCTTCATGTCCATGCTTTGAGAGATTGTGTTGTCCTTGTACAGTACCAACTCCCATGCGTGTCTATCTCTCATTGATCAAGATAGATTTGCTTTGCTTTTGCTTTTTGCTTTTCACCTACTGTACTGTTCATAAAGTAAGCATGTGCAGAGTCTGAACATTCTGATCTTCAGAATGTTCCTTTGTTTCACTTAGGATGATTTGTAAGACTCCCATTTGATGTAATCAAATCCTAATAGTGAAACAATAATGAAGAGCAGTGAATATAACTCCTAGGATGATATTTTCCTTTGGAATATTCTTAGTACTTTAATGTTCATAGTCTTTAAATGAACATTAAGTATCCTTTTTGACATATTCCTTGTATATGCCTTTATTGCTTCATTGATCCATGCAGAAGTACTTTCCTTGACATAAGTTTATGTCACATGTGCCTTGCACGACCTTGATTAATGTTCCTGAGATTCTGAAGTGCAGCTTCTGAAGTGGAGCTTCTGAAGTGTAGCTTCTGAAGTGTAGCTTCTGAAGTATTGCTTCTGAAGTGTAGCTTCTGAAGTGTAGCTTCTGAAGTATTGCTTCTGAAGTGTAGCTTCTGAAGTGTTCAGAAGTTTGAGTCTTCTGATCTTTGCGCGAACATTCTGATCTAACTTTCTGACCTCAGTGTTAGATCATGGATTCAAATGTACTTTGATTCTTTGAATCTTGGTATGATTTAAACCTTGTTCCTGTCTTAGTAAAACACTCAAGAGCACAAGTTAAATACCAAGGAATTAATCAAAGTCCATTAATTCTTTGATCATAATGGTTTATTATCTTTAAAATTAATTAGGGATTTTGCCTCAACATCTCTTTCTTTGAAAAACTCTTTCTGATTTAAATGGAGAGATCCAAGCATCAATGAGCATAACCTTCTGAAGCAGCTCAATCATCAGTAGCTTTATCTTTTTCTTAGTCTTTCCATCTTTCTGATATGAGTGTCTTTTAACATATCCAGATGTTTCAGGATTTGCAGACATATGATCAACAAATGGAATGCTTTGCTCATGAAGAATGCTTTCTTGAACATTTTGAACTTGAGTTGCAGGAAATGTTTCATCATTTTCCATCTGAGAATCCTCAAGGACACTTGCATTGAAGTCTGAGCTGAATTCCTCCATATTCAGATCAAAACCAGCTTGATTTCCAACTAGCTCATCCTCATCAGCTTCCTTTTTCGTAGTATTTTCACTAAGCATATTTGTGGATAGAACTTTATCAACATCATGCATATCTTGATCTTTTAATGACATAGGATCATTTCCCATATCAGATTCTAGAACAATTTCTTGTTCATCAAACTGGAGTTCACTCATGATGTTTGTAACATCTCTTCAGATTTTGAAATTGTTTCAGCAGTAGAAGATTTAAAAGATCCTTCTCCAGTAAAAGCTTCCAGCTTTGTTAGCTTTCTGAGGTATTTTTCAGAAGCTTCTTTAATTTCATTAAGCTTCTGAAGTTGTTATGCAGGAACTTCATTAACTTTCTGAGTTCTATCTTTTAGTAACTGCATCAACTTTTCTGAATTCATGTTTCAGTAGTTACATCAGCTTCCTGAACCTTATTGGTTGCAATCTCAATATTTGAGGTATTGCTTCAACTTGTTGCTGACTTTCATTCTGAGCTTCATCAACTTTCTGAATAGTTTCCTTAGCAATGTCTGCAACTTCTTGGAAGGTTTCTTAAGGGATGTCTTGATCCATTGTTGGAGGACCCTCATTGTTGTCAAATTCTTTATGATAAAGATTTGATACTCCTTCTCATACACTTCACTTTTTCAGAGGCATATTAAAATGCTTGAATGTGAGTGTGAAAGCCAATTCATATAGAGTATGAGAAGTCTTCTTGTTCTTCAATCATATGTTGCAGAATCATGTAGTATAGATTGAAAAACAATATGTTGAGAACATGATATATGATACATGATCAACATTAATGACATTCTCAAACACTTCCACTCATTGTAGCGAGTGAATGTAGAGATTGTTTAGAATCTTAGGTAGATACTTGATATTGGAGAACTTGTATTTCTCCTTGTTGTTTGATCCAACATTCTCTAATCTTGTTTGAGTAATAACTCTTGTTTCCCAATTTTCTCAAGGCCGATCATTTCTACCTTGCTTGAAAACAGAGGGATGAACTTTGAAGCTTTCAACTTTTTGGATTGAGTAGCTTCAGCATCATGCGCATTTTCCTGAACATTTTGATCCTAGACACTTGAACATTCTGATCATCAGTTTTAGATTTGAATAATCTGAACTGTTTTCTGAGCATCTTAAAGCACATCAGTGTTGAAGTATGGGTTTAGATCTTCTATGTTGAGATCAAAACCAGTTGAAAATTCCATTTGCTTATCTTCTTGTGATTGAGCATTTTCTCCACTCATCATCTTACAAGCTAAGATTTTTGCAACTTCTTGAATATCTTCATCAACTTCTTGAGCAACCTACTCAGTATTTTCTTCAACTCTTTGATCATGGTTAAGAGGGTTTTCTTCAGCTTTCTAAGGTGTGTCAACCTTCTAATGTTCTTTTTCAGCAACATTCTCAACTTCTTTTTGAAGAGATGCATCAGCAGCTGAGTCAATCTTCTGACTATCTTCTTCAGTGATTGCAATAACCATATGAGTCATCTTCCATTTGAGTTACAACCTCATCTTGCACAATTTCTTCTTCAACAACTTCATCTTCCTTCTAAAGTTGTTCTTCACTTTCACCAGCAACATTCTGAACTGCTTTTCTTGCAAGCTCAGCAACTTGTTGAAACAACTCCAGAGCTGGAGGAGAACGAGCTTCATCATCTTCCATACTTTCAGGAGATCCAACTCCTTACTTCTGTATGCTGGATAGGTTTCTAACCTTCTCAACTCTTATTTTCTTCCTAGTTTTCTTAACTTTCTGATCTGCATGTCTTTTCACAGATCTAGATGTTCCTGATATTGGAGGAGTTGACATGTTTGAAGTGGTGATGTGAAGTTGTCCTAAGGTTTTGGCTGTGAACCTCATGAAGGTGTATTCACATTCTTTACCTTGTAGGGATACTTGTGCAGCCTTAAAGATGGGAGTCATATGCATCCCATATGACAACTCAACAACATTTTGTTTGACATCCAAACAAGAATCAATCATGTATTGAAGGATTATGAAGCAGAGGTTGAGTTTTGTTTTGGTCATGAGATGGTACAAGATACATAAATCAGTATCTGTTAGAGCATCAAAGGTTCCACATCTAGGAAGTAAAGTGTGCCTAATCATGTTATGGATGATTTTAGGGACATCTTGAAGATTTGTGGAATCATGATCAGGTTTGGTGTATTCTAGGATAGGTTGTGATTCACGTTTAGGTGATGACAGATGATAGTTTCTTAGAGGTGTGCAAATAAATGAAGTTTTGGTTCTTTGACTTGAACTCATTTTAAATTGTTCCATTGTTCTAGAACAACTCAACATCATCTTGAGAAGTTTCTGAATCTTCATCATTTTGATCTCCTCATATTTCTTGAACATAATTTGTTCATGAATCAAACTTTTCCTAGAAACTTAGAACTGCATCATAAATTGGTAAAACTTTTGGTACCCGTATTACTTTGGGTCCTTGAAGGTTAGTGTTTCTCTTCTTGAGAGATTCTTTCTTATGACCACATTCTGATTCAAGATGATCAGATTTGTTGAAATAAGAAAACTATATTTTACCAATCTCAACCTTTTGAGCTCATTCTAATTTAGGATAAAATGTTTTTTTGAAATGAGGATTTTTCTCATGTTTCTTAAAAAACTTACAGGTTAAGAATGTTGAATTCTTTTTCAAAATGAACATTTTTCATTTACATTCTCATTTTTGTTTGTGATAGGTTATGAATCCTAAACCAGCTTTTTGAAAGGTCTTAACAGACTTTAGAAAGTTGGTTATGTCCTTTTTCAAAATAACATTTTGTTTCAAAATTTAGACTTTTCTAAATCTTACAACTTTTTACTTATTGAGGATCTTATGTTTCTCAAATATATTAAAAAGAGAGTGCTGCAATCTTTGAATGGTTTTAAGATGTATCTCATTCAAGATTAATAGTTTCACATTTTATTTCCTTATACAAGAGAAGTTATTTTTAAAAAGTTTCTACTTTTAAAACAGAAAGCATGAGTCATATAAGATATTATTAAACACTTTATATAAAAGATAAGGATTAGAATTTCCTACCTCTTCACATTTTGTGTTTGTCTTTACTCATGTGTTGACTTCTTCTTTTTCTTCAAAATCATCTCTGGTTGCCATCTTTGCATCTTCTTCTTCTGAAGGCATTTAGTTTTGAAGTATCCCACATTGTTGCATATGTGACATGCACTTTGATTTTCAGGTTTTGACATCACTTATTTCTGGATCTTTTCCTCATACACTGTTAAGTGCTCAAACCATAAAGGCAGGCTCTGATGCCAATTGAAGTGAATAAAATAGTCATAAGGAAGGGGGGGGGGGTGTGTTTGAATGTGACCCTTTAAAAATTATCCTGAAACTTAAAAGTGATTCTCAAGTTGTTTACTTGTAATGGTTAAGTTAACTCTCTGACTTCAGAACGTTCTGACGTTCGTACACAAAAACTAATTAACAAAGTAAATGTGCTGGTGTGTGTTGTGTATACTAAAATTAAAGAGTATTAGGAAGAGAAAGAACACACAAAGATTTATAGAGGTTCACCCAATGTGGGCTAGTCCTCTCCTCACAATCTTGTGAGAGTTTCCACTATGATGCTTGAGATAACCTCTCAAATCCTGCACCTTACAATCTTTGTTCACCTGAACAATTACGATTCTGTATTCTCTAAGCCTCAGCAGGCTTGCACCTTTTTGCTAAGTTAACCACTTAGACTTTTACAATCCTTTGCTCAAGCTAACACTTTAGTACCCCTAAAGCTAGATGAGACTTTCTTTTCTTCTTGCTAAGTTACCCACTTAGACTTTTGCACCTTTTGCTCAAACTAACAGTTTGGTACCCCTAAAGCTAGATGAGACTTTCTTCTCTTCTTGCTAAGTTACCCACTTAGACTTTTACACCTTTTTCTCAAACTAACACTTTAGTACCCCTAAAGCTAGATGAGACTTTACAAGATGTTTGGAGTTTGAATGTTTGAGAAACAAACAGAAGAGGAGGAAGAAGAAGTTATCTTTAACAGAGATAACAAAGAGAATATATTTACACTACAAAGAAGGTAAAAAGAGCCTTCAGTGATGATCAATTCAAATTGCAAGAGCTTCAAACAATCTTTGTTGTTTTCTTGTATGCTTTGCAATGGTGCAAGTTTTGCTAAGGCCTTGATCTCTATTTATAGAGACATGGGACTCATATAGCCGTTGTAGGGTGTCCAATGGTGTTATGCCATGTGTCCTGGGTCCCACAAGCTTTAACTTGAAAATATGGGTGAACATTCTGATCTCTGATGAACATCAGAATGTTGTTGTGTTCATGATGATCTTCATCTGGGTTCATCATGTATGAATGAACATATGAAGTTCTGGACGTGTCATATGCTTTTCACATGAATTTCTGGGCAATAGCCAAATTATGGATTTTTCATCATACTTAAGAAAGTTCAATTCCCAAATCTGCCTTGGGACTTGGTGCAGGATTGAGTTAGTGGATTCTGCATCTTCATGCCCATGCTTTGAGAGATTGGGTTGTCCTTGTACAATACCAACTCCCATGCGTGTCTATCTCTGATTGATCAGGACAGATTTGCTTTTCTTTTGCTTTTTTGCTTTTCACCTACTGTACTGTTCATAAAGTAAGCATGTGCAGAGCCTGAACATTCTGATCTTCAGAATGTTCCTTTGTTTCACTTAGGATGATTTGTAAGACTACCATTTGATGTAATCAAATCCTAATAGTGAAACAATAATGAAGAGCAGTGAATATAACTTCTAGGATGATATTCTCCTTTGGAATATTCCTAGTACTTCAATGTTCATAGTCTTAAATGAACATTAAGTATCTTTTTTGACATAATCCTTTTATATGCCTTTATTGCTTGATTGATCCATGCAGAAGTACTTTCCTGGACATTTATCTATGTCACGTTGTAGCTTGCATGTCTACAATAATGTTCTTGAGATTCTGGGTTTAGTTCTTGATGTTCATCATGAACAAGCTTCTAAACTCTGTTCAAGCTTCTGAACTCTGTCCAAGCTTCTGAACTTTGTCAAACTTCTGAACTCTGTTCAAGCTTCTGAACTCTGTCCAAGCTTCTGAACTCTGTCCAGCTTCTGAACTCTGTTCAAGCTTCTGAACTTCCATCAGAACGTTCTGATCAACTCACTGATCAACATTCTGAACTAACTTTCTAAACTCAGAGTTAGTTCATGAATGCAAATGTTCTTTGATTTCTTGTATCTTGGTATGATTTAAACTTTGTTTGTTTCTCGGTTAATCACTCAAGAACACACAAATACCAAGAACTATCAAAGTCCATTAATCCTTTAATCACCATATATGTCTTTAATGATTTCTTGATCCAAAGTCAAAATCATTGTCTGCATAAGATATGTTCATATCACATCTGTTCTTGCATGTTCTTGGTGTGGACATTGATTCATGGGTTTGCTCTAATGAACCTTCTGAGCAACCTTCTGAACTTCTTCTAGGTTCAAACATATGAACTTCAGAATGTTTCTTCTGGGTTCCTTTCTTTTTGACGGTTGTACTTTGTGCTGAACATTCTGATGTTCTTCAACACTTTGAAACCTATGAAGGTTGTTTATTTATTTCCTTCAAAAACTACTTGAAGCATATAAATGAGAGATCATTTGTTTTGACAAACAAGATGATTCTTTCTTTGAAGTCCAAAAGAATATTTCTTTGCATCTAGTTCATCATTGCATGAAACCGATGACTTTAAATATTCTTGTTTATCCATGAAGTAATCCTTTATTGTTTCTGGATATATTTAGGGTTAATGTCATGATTATTATGAACTCCATTCATATGAACTTTCTGATCTCTGTTCATATGAACATTCTGAACTCTGAACTTCTTATCTTCAGAAGCTTTGGAAGTGTGATACTTTGAGGAGGTTCTGAGAATCTTCCTGACTTGTATGCATGTTTCCTTTTATCATATAACATAAAACTCAATGTGAGTTATGTCACATGCCTTCAAGCACATTCTTGTGTAGCTTGTGATGTAAGCTCTTCCATCATAATTCAAGTTCTTCCATCATGATTCTTGAGCTATGAATCTTCATGGAGATATAATATTGTTGTTTCAACTGATGATATACTCATTCTTTCATTGTTGAGTAGATATAATGCACTTATCAATGTGGGTGGCTTCTAGCTTATCCACTTATGTGATTCCTGTTCTTTTAACAAAAACTCAAGTGCAAACATCAGTAGATCAACATTCATAAAACTTATCATTTATTCCACGAGGTTTGTTATCATTAAAACATTCATCAAAAAGATTTTTGCTTCAACACCAACAAGCCCAGTGAGTGAACAGGTTCGGAGGCATAATAAACGCCCCCTGTAACCACAACAGCAGCTCCTCCCAAATCTTCCATGCCACCCCACAATGCAAAAACATATGTGTTTCCATTTCACCGGCCTCACCACAAAGCACACAATTCAACAAAGCGTTCGGAGGAATCACATTTCTCCAAGAAAGGTTAATCCTAGTTGGAATCCGATTAAGTAACACTTTCCAAGAGAAAGCCACCACTTTCAAAGGTGCCGGACTCTTCTATATTTGAGAGAAGACCTTCAACTCTTCAACCCCCTTCGCTTCCGTCGGAATCATCACCGTTACCAACTTCTTATACATAGATTTAACCGAAAAACGCCAATCATCCTCCAACTTCCACCTCCACCTATCCACCCCTCCCACCGACACCAGTACATGTGTTACATACAATTTTTCAAATTGATATCAGTGTCGATGTCGTGTCTGTGTTTGTGCTTCGTAGATTGTCACATTAACATGTTCATTATGAACTAACTGAGAAACACACGCGCGCACACACATACAATCATCAAAGAAGGAAGGAAAGAAAGAGCATACAAAAAGTGTGTTTTAATTTGTTTGACTTTTTTGTACAGGTTATCAAAGGGCAAGCAAAAGTACATAGGTGCACTGCAGAGGTTGAATTCTTCGGTAAAGAACATCCAACAATCCCTCCAACTACAAATGATGAGAGAATACACCAACTTGGAAGACAAGCATCAAGTATGATTGTTGGAGAAGAGAACATAAAATTAGCACCAACCTTCACAGGGAGTGAAGATTTTGCATTTTACTTGGAAAAAGTTCCCGGCTCATTTGTCCTCTTAGGTATACAAAATGAGAAGGTTGTATCCATATATTCAGCTCATAGTCCTCACTTTTTTATTGATGAAGATGTTCTTCCCATTGGTGCTTCTATACATGCAGCATTTGCTCTTTCATATCATTCACATTCACCAATTTCTTATCTTTTGTAACTCTTAAAATTAATTATTATCTACCACTTATGTAATGTAGTACCTTCGGAAAACTATTAAATATCTCACAAGGAACTAGCGTCCATATATCATAGCTATTGTATAGTAGCTAGCAGAAAAAGGTATTGTTTGAGACATTCCAAGTACAAAATTCTGTTGAGAAATTAGCCCAACATATTAGATGAAAGTATGCTTCAGGAGTTCAGGCATACATGTGATAAACAATTAAGATTAACATGCCTTGTGTATTATTGATTTATTGTACTAACACAGTACAAGTAAAAAATGATGCTCAACATATATGCTACATCATTCATCTCACCACTAGACCAATTTCATGTAAAAAAGAATGTTCAAGATATGTTACATCTCCTTCATATAGTATATTACAGGATAATTTATTCTAATTTTGTTTCATTCAAGTTTTTTACATCCTATCTTTCCAATGCTAGCTAGGTCTTGTACTATATATTGTTTTTATCCTACAAAATTTTGTGCGAATCATTGAATCGTGATCCGGTGTCTTTATGGATTCAATGACTGATCTGGTTTTCAAAAGATTGGTTTAAACTCAAATTGGTGAGGAAGTTGCAATGGCGAGTAAGGAAAATTGTGGCAATGATTAGGTTTGAGCTCGTAGTTGAGGGAGATCGGACGATCATAGGATTCTTGCAGGTGGTCCGTGATGTCCTGTCAACGACAATCGTCTGGTGCGAATAGTAACTGCGAGTCTTAGTTGAATGTAGAGTGGCGGCAAGGGAGAGTGGGAGATAAGTAGAACAAAACTATTTGTGAAATGTGTATTATAAAAATTAGTAGAATTCTTAATGTTGAAAGTGACTCAAAATTCAAGTTCAGAATATGCCCCATCGTAGTACGATGGAATTACATCGTAGTACGATAGTATTTGAGTTTTTTGGATTGTTGGTTATGGAGAAATCGTAGTACGATGGAATTACATCGTAGTATGATGGTACGCTGATGCAGAAAAAACAGATCGTATTTTTGGGTCTGATTTTGTTCCTTTTTATGAGGGATACTTTCCACTATAAATATAAGTCTTGTAACAAATGAATATTGTGTAGAAAAACAAGGTTTAGAAGCCAACATACAAACTAGGGTTTATAGAGAATTTCTCTTGGCAACAACACTAGGGTTGGGATTGTTTTGATTCACCTTGAACAAAGCACTATTAGGATTGAGTCTTTTGGTCACGGGAAGAGGCTGAAACTTGGGTAGAATTAGGATTGAAGACTGATTCTTGCAGCTCAATCTCTTTGTAAAGAAACTCAAATCATTATAGTGGAACGGAGAGTTGCTCTCTCCTCTAGACTAGGTCATCATCATTAGACCGAACTGGGTAAACAAATTCGTGTGTTCTTCTCCTTCTTCCTTTATCTCTTGCTGTTTATTTTTGTTTGAATTATTTGCTACCCGCTTGATTTGATTATTTTTGTTTGAATTATTTGCTACCCACTTGATTTGATTACTTGGTATTAATTTGCTCTACGCATCAAGTTTATTATTCGTGTGGTTTTCACAACGAATTCACAACACTTAATCTGATGATTATCGATAATGATCCAGCATGGACCATATGTTTTTCTTCTCCACCCTAGAATTTGGTTATGAATCATGATCTTGCTCATTTCATAGCACATTAGTTTTTGTGATCACCCATTTCTCTTTTGAAGTTGTTGATAGCCCTGATCTTGGTCATTACTTGATTTCAATACATACATACATATGTCTCTAAGAGGAATCGTTGCATGCATAATTGAAAGTTTCAATAAAGACATATGTCCGACCAAAAATTAAATAAAATCTATCTGTCATTCACTAGAGCGCAAATACAGCTAGCATTAGTTAATGCCATGAAAGTTGAGACCAAATTAGGAATGAGAAGCTGCCCCGTAATGTATGAGATGAAAGAGCTGAATTACACGCCCTGGCCCACCCTCCTAATCAATTGGTCCAACATAGAGCAAGTATCAGCAGCATTGACAATTACTTGAGTACATGACGAAACATATCACAAAATCAAAAGCATTAAACATTTGCAACAGAACTAAAATTAAGTTGTACCTACTTCCATTTTCAATTTACACATCCCAAAAAATTCTCCAATAGAAAAAGGGTGTTATTGTAATTACAATAGGAGAATCAGTAATATAAAACCATGTCCTTGTTCCTTAACATAGTACTCCACTCCTTACATATTAAAGTACACCTAGGGCAGATAGTGTTAATTTCAAAATGGAGAGGAAAATAACATTGCTGCTTGTGATGGTTGCATTGCTCTTCTGCATGACTAAGGTAAGAGTGCTACAAAAATTATTCACTTGCTCTATCTTCATTTTAATTTTAAAAAATTACCAATATTTTAATTTCTTTGAGCTTAATTTGCAGATATCATGTGCTGATTCTAGTGTCCACATTCAAGACCAATTTACTCATTTTGAGGTTGCAAGTCTTTATCAATTCTAGCTAGCTAGCCACCCTATTATGTGTATTAATTTTTTTTTTTTTTGGTACAATGTATTAATTTAATTTTATTTAATATTTTAATAATAACCTTGTGAGTATTTGTTACTGCTTTGTAGGTGGTACAAGGACCTAATAGAAGGCTTTTGGCATTTGTGGGTATGATTTCAATTTGCTCACTTTCTTCACTTTATATAATTTTTGACACTTACTATATCTTCCCTAACTAATTTGGTATTAGCTTCAATACACATTTAAGAGTTTAACTTTAAAGGACAATATGAGTATAAAACTATGTATATTGTCGTTCAATCAAATTCTTATTCTAAAAGGGATTGAAATGGCCCTATTCAACCGGTTAAACAAGAAAATCCTTGAACAAAAGTTGAATTGGGTTGAACCGTCGTTGATTCAGCCAATTTTTATTTTTTATAATTAACTCAATTTTATTTTATTTTACTTTTTTTATTTATATATTTACTTATTAATTGCTTTTTTAACCGGTCACATTTGGTGGGATTAGCCAATCATATTTAGTGGGATTAGCCGATCAATATTTATATGAGAAACATAAACTAATTATCTATTGAAGGATACATTTCTAAAAGTATTAACAACTATTAATAAAAATACAATCACCAACATTTTTAATTTCTTTTATTTAGCTAAAGAATTAGGAAAAGTAATTGACTGAGTCATTGAGTTCCATGCCTTCAATAAAATGTTCTTGTTTTTTAAGTAAATTTTTCTAATAAATGATTTTTTTTATATATATATTGGGATGAAGATTGTGGAACAAGGTGCAATGTGAGGTGCAGTGTGCATTCAAGACCAAATGTCTGTATGAGGGCTTGTGGAACATGTTGTTTAAGGTGCAAGTGTGTTCCTCCAGGCACTTACGGCAACAGAGAAATGTGTGGGAGGTGTTACACTGATATGATTACACGTGGCAACAAGCCCAAGTGCCCCTAATTCAACTTGTACAAGCCTAAGTTAGAACTCCCCTTATGTTTTTTTTTTTTTTTTCTTTATTTTGTTTCCAGCATTATGTATGAGTTTGTCTATTAATTTGTGAGTTAGTTATCCTTAATGAATAAGACGTGGAATAAACAACTATATTTTTTGCTTAATGAGTTTGTGGATCAGATGAAAATATATAATCACTATTATTATGTTGTATTTTGTGATTATTTATTTATTATATTACTTCATGTGATAGGGGTGTATAATTTAAATCGATTTAAATAAGTGCAAATCGGTTTTTCCACCAAAAAAAAAAGTGCAAATCAGTTTTAAAAATAAAACAAAACCAAACCAGCTTTTTGGAGCAAGTTTTGGATGGTTGTTGAAAATGTGAGGAAGACTGTGTATAATTTCCACTATAAAAACTAGCTAAAAGACGGGCACTTCGTGCCCACCTTTCCACTTTTTTTATTTTATTTTATTTCACTGATGTTTGAAAATTATGAACGGTATTTTTTTTTATAAAATTTTGGTTTTGATTAAAAGTAAAAATATAAATGTTTGTTGTTTTTTTAATAACCCAAACAACAATCTTTATGATAGAAAAAGTTGTTTAAAAGTATAATTGGAATAATGAAAAAGTAATTATAAATATATTCACTTAGTTTGTTATACTTTTTAAATGGTAAATAAAAAAAACAGATATACATATATTCATATCTGTTTGTTACATTTATTTTAATATTTAAATTCATTCTTATCCATTTGTTACATGTGTTACTTGTATTTAAAATTAAAGGTATTTTTAAAAAGAAAAATTTAACTCAAAAATGTGCTGAAAAGAGTAGTATCCTTTATATAGATAAAGATGGTTTATATCTTCTAATTATCATACGTTAGTAAAAGCAATGAGCAACGGAGAAAATACCTGGATTTTTACTTTTTTTCTCAAAGACGCCTTTACTCCCTCTTACTTTGGTTGCTTACACACCTAATATTAGTTGGAAAAAAAAGTGAAAAAGAATTAAAGGTAACAAACATGTGAAGGTAAATATGAGTGAAGGTGAATATATAAGTGGAATAAATGTGTGCATGAATGAGTCTTGTTTTGTACTCGCCTGTTCTTATATCTAAGCATTCATTTGATTTTATTTTCGTCCCTAAATATAAACCATTTTTCAAATTACTAGATGCATTTATTATTTTTTCCTAAACATACCTCTAATTAATACTACTAACTTGATCTTGAAATATGAAAAGTCAAATTTAATACACATATAAATAAAAGACAATTTGATAATATTAACACACAAAACAAACACATTAGTTACACTCACAACTTTTGTTAAACAATATGAAAGGAAAAAAGAAAAAAAAAACAAGAGGGACGTAGGGAGTACTCACTCCGCTCACTGTTGTAACACCTCGTTTTCCCGACTTAAAAATTTCTTTAAATAAAAGCATGCATCAGAGTTAAACACACAGCGGAGTATCACATTTCGCATAAATCTCATATATGAATAAATAACAATTTATCCTTTATTAAAAACGTCTAAAACATAGCAGCGGAGTTCATATAAAAACTTGGCACGCAGGCCTCATCAAACGTCTCAACATAATCATCATTCATGAATATCATAAGGAAAATAATACGCAAGGAATAGAGAAAACAAAAATCAATGGTTCCCCATCCCGTTACGTATCAGAGCACCTAGACACAACGAGGAACACCTCACACGATGGCACCTAGTCTTGGTTACCTGCACTTGCCCACAAGGCGGCAATTCCAACAGAAGGGGTGAGATTCACAACACAATAATATTAATCATATAATTCAATAATTATAATTAACACAAATCATCACATAAAGCACGTCATATCAACATCATTTAGCATCTCAAACATCATCACAGAGCATCATCATAAACGTCTTAAACGACTCGACTTGACAAATGCAACTCAACTATGCAACTCTAACATCTTAGACATCATGCATGTGGTACCAAATTTTGAGTATTAATATACTCCATCGTCACTTTGAGCAAAAGCTCCATCGTCGCTTTGAGCATAAGCTCCATCGTCGCTTGTCAATGAATATGCATGGACTCACATCTTATGACTTAAACAAGTCTAACATCTTATAACGTCGCAACATCACAACATCTTAGACCGACACATGCAGCTCTTAATAAATTTAAACAGCACATGGCAGCAAGTAAATCACAGGATATAAAGATATCATTGCAACATTATTTTCAAACATCACATGAATTTCACACACATCTCAAGAAATGCACATATGAATCATAATTCAAAACAACATCAAAATCCTCACTTAGCATCTTACAGATCATCAATTATGTCATAGATATCTTCCATTATCACTCAAAGCTCAACCCTTTAAGTTCTACGCAAAACAGATCCCTCACTGCAAGGTTATGGCATTCTGAAAACGCACTACTCGCCGTGGCGAGCTGATCTGCTCGCCCTCGCGAGCTCAACTGGGGTCATTCGCCTTTGGCGAGTTGGGGGCGAACTGGAAGCGAGCAATACTGGGTGCTCTCAGCCTTTTTCACATTTTTCAACCAAAAACGTCGATTATAAGTTCCCTAGGTCCAATTTGATCCTAAAAACTTACCTAATCATTCTTATATACTTCAAGGCACTCAAAACCTTCTAAAACACGTCCTAAAACAACATTCTAAAACCAAGATTCTCTCAGGCCAACTCGCTATGGCGAGTGGGATTGCTCGCCTCGCGAATGGACAAGGGTTGCTCGCTATGGCGAGCTGGGTTGCTCGCCTCGCGAGCGATGAAGGTCTACTTCGCCGTGGCGAGTTGCTTAGCTCGCCTAGGCGAGCGATGAACAGGCAGACTACGGGTTCTGCGAAAAACTCACAAAAAGTCCCAAATTCCTTCACTATAACCATCGAAACCCTCTAAAACATTAGTACTAAGGTTATTCTACCTACTGTACTCAATCTCTACACCTGTTTCACAGTTTTATGGCTTCAATTCACAATTTTCCCAATTTTAACCTATTTTCAATTCTCTCAAAAACAACCCTATGCTTGTTAATCATGATTAGGAGAACTACAGATTAATATAATTGAATTGCTAGGCTCACCCTTACCTGGAAAATTGCAGAATCGCAGCTCTCTCCCCCTAGCCTCTTTTCTCCCTTTTTCACCAAATGTCTGTAACGCGTACTGACTTTCTCTTGACCTAATTTCCCTTTATATACTCCCAACAAATCTTATCTTATTTACTCTTTCTCCCACAAAACTCTCTAAAATCTCAAAACTAACCCACATCTCTATATTTATTTTATTTTCAAATCTTATTTTATTAAACAATAAAATAAGTCACCACGTCACATAAAATTAACAAAAATCACATAAAGATCATATAAATCTTATTCTCCACATCTCCTAAAATATATAAAAATATATCTAGACTCCCCAAGTAATTCAAATAATTAAATAATTAAAAATAATCTAAAGTGGGCGTTACAACTGTTATAAACAAAAAGTCAAAATTTGCTTATAATAGTTAACGGAGGTAGTATATCATTATTAGTGTAGTAAACATACACTACATTGCCTTGTAATTGTATCTACTCTCACAACTTTTGTTAAAAAATATGAAAGGAAAAAAGAAAAAGAAAAAGAGTCATTCTTTTTCAAACAAAGCCAACTACTCTGTTTCTTTTCTTGACGATCAATTGATCCTTCTCTTCTCTTGAGAAAAAAAGAAAGAAACAAATACCTTGCTTTGTTCTCTTCTCAGCAGTGTAACACCCCAATTTCCCATCTCAAAAATTTCATTAAAATAAAACATATATCAGAGTAACATCACAAAGGAGTGTCACATTTCTTCTTTAAAAACAACTTAGATAATAATTTATCAAATTACAAAAACATTCAGTTAAGCAGCGGAACTCAAATAGTCTCATCTCATAAATAGTCTTGGCTTAAAAGCCATCAAACGTCTCAAAAACATTATTGTTTCAACATCACTAAAAGTCAACATTTAATCAATCATGATACATAAGGAATAGACTCTACAAAAGACCCCATCCCGTTACGTATCAGAGCAACCCTACTTCACACATCCTCGCATCAACGCATCTAAGACTGGGTACCTGCACTTGCCCACAAGGCGGCAATTCCAGCAGAAGGGGTGAGATTCACAACAATAATATTAATATATAAATCATATGTCAAGATTAACAGTCATACATCCAACTCATAAACATATACATTATAGCACATCATAACATCATCATAAGCATCATCATAAACAACATTACATCACACATCAACATCTCAACATCATCTCATATATGTCACAATTGACTCGACTAAATGCAACACCTAACGTCTCAACATCATGCATGTGGTACCATATGATTATAGCATTAATATGCTTCACCGTCGCTTTGAGCAAATGCTCCACCGTCGCTTTGAGCATAAAGCTCCACCGTCTCATATATATGCAAATGCATGGACTCGTCGTTTAACAACTTAATACACCGTCTCAAGACCATCATTCATAATACAAAACTGACACATGCAGGTATAAAAGTTACTTGGCAGAACATCATCTCATTAATCATATACCTCGCAACACGTATCTTCATCATAATCACATATCATCATATTTAACCATCACTTATATTCAACCATATCTCATTTATCAACAATTCAAGTAAATCATCAGCAATCATCTTTACAGAATACATTAAAGGGTATAAAACCTCACTAACACTACCCAAAGGGCTCCTCTCAAAGTCCCATGCGAAACAGATCGCAAAACAACAAACAGTCCTGAACCATCTAACTCGCCACGGCGAGTGCATCTGCTCGCCACAGGCGAGTACTCACATCAGCTCACTCGCCAAAGGCGAGTTGGGGGCGAGCTGGAGGCGAGAAATCCTGGGTGCTTCGGCCTTTTTGACATTTTCACCAAAAATCCTCATTTTTAAGCTCTCTAAATCCAATTTGACCAAACCAACTTCACAGGTCATCTCTATAAATATAAGGGCACTCAAAACCATCTAAAGTTTGGCAAAAATCCTAAGTTTAAGGGTCAAGCTCGCCACGGCGAGCTACACTGCTTGCCTCGCGAGCAACCAAGGGTTACTCGCCACGGCGAGTGATCACTCGCCACAGGCGAGCGATCTCAGAATCACTACGGGTTCAGCCCTATTCACACCAATTCATCCCAAAACTCTCATGTTAAGCCTCTAATTCATCAGCAATATCATCCTAGGGGATAATCTAGCTTCTGTATGTAGTTCTACAGCCTTATAACTCAATCTATCATCAATTCATCACAAATTCACCAAAACCCTAGTTCATAAAACCTATCTCAATTCCTCTCTAACTCTATGCCAATCAATAACAGATGATTTACAATCAATATTAATGGAGTTAGGCTCACCCTTACCTGGAAAAATTGCAGAAATCACAGCCTAGCTTCTCTTCTCTGTTCAACCGTTCTTCCTCTCCAAAACCAAAAGTCTGATAACGCGTTTCTAAAACTTTCCTCTCTTAACCTACTTCTCTTATATACTCCCTCCCAACTTAATTAATTTCCTCTTAACCCACACAACTCTTCTTAATTATAAATATAACCCCATCTCTTAAAATTCTATATTTTTCCAACAAATCTATTTATTTACCAAATAAATATTCATATAAACATCACTTATATTATTTTATTAAACAATAAAATAATAACACGTCACACGTCACAAATACGTCACAAATACGTCACATATACGTCACAAATACGTCACATATACGTCACATAACCATCAAATCCATATAATATATAAACATATACCATATCATCTAATAAAATAATTAAATAATTAAAGAGGGCGTTACAACTCTCCCCCTCTTAAAGGATTTTCGTCCTCGAAAATTTACCTCGCTCAAACAACTCTGGATAGGATTCCAGCATCTTACTTTCTAGCTCCCAAGTCAAGCTTTCACCCGTCGCTCCGTCCCAAACAACTCTCACAAGAGGTATCTCCTTGCCTCTCAACGTCTTTGTCTTTCGATCATCAATCCTCACGGGTAAGGTCTCAACCGTAAGGTTGTCCCTAACTTGCACATCATCGCTTTGGATCACATGAGACGGATCCGGAACATACTTCCTCAGCTGAGATACATGAAAAACATCATGCAAATTCGACAAGTGCGGTGGTAATCCAACACGATACGCCACCGGCCCAATCCTCTCTGAAATCTGATACGGACCAATAAACCTCGGAGTCAACTTCTTTGATTTCAAGGCACGTCCAACACCCGTCATAGGAGTCACTCTCAGGAACACATGATCCCCCTCTTGGAACTCAAGGTCCTTTCTACGCTTATCATGATAACTCTTTTGTCGACTCTGCGACGCTTTCATCTTTTCTTGGATCATTCTCACCTTCTCAGTAGTCTGTTGAATGATCTCTGGTCCTAAGACCACTCTTTCACCCGACTCAAACCAGCACAACGGAGTCCTGCATCTCCGACCATACAAAGCCTCAAACGGTGCCATTCCAATACTTGAATGGTAATTGTTGTTGTATGTGAACTCTATCAATGGAAGATGACTATCCCAAGCTCCTCCCTGCTCAAGTACACAAACCCTCAACAAGTCCTCCAACGACTGAATCGTCCTCTCCGACTGACCATCTGTCTGTGGATGATAAGCCGAACTCAACCTCAACTGAGATCCTAACGCCTCTTGCAAACTCTTCCAAAATTGAGAAGTAAATCTTGGATCTCTATCAGATACGATGCTCGAAGGAACACCATGCAGCTTAACTATCTCCCTAACATAAATCTCCGCCAACTGAGCCACATGAAAGGTAATGTTAATCGGTAGAAAGTGAGCAGACTTCGTCAACCTATCAACAATAACCCATATAACATCATTCCCTCTAGGAGTATTGGGCAAACTCGTCACAAAATCCATGGATATACTATCCCACTTCCACTCTGGCACATCTAAGGGTACCATCATACCAGTCGGTTTCTGATGCTCAATCTTCAACTTTTGACAAACCAAGCAAGAATACACAAATTGTGCCACATCACGTTTCAAGCCAGACCACCAAAATAACTTCTTCAAATCATGATACATCTTCGTAGCTCCCGGGTGAATACTCAAGCTACTTCTATGACTCTCTTCAAGAATCATCTTCTTAATCTCTTCATTGTCAGGAATGCAAATCCTACCTCGGAATCTCAACACTCCTTGATCATCGACCTTAAAGTCACCATCCACAGTCTCATTATTAGCAATCAAAAAGTCTACAAACTTGACATCTTCTTTTTGTGCTTCTTTGATATGCTTCAGGAATTCATTATCAATTCTCAACATTCCCAGTTTTATGCTCTGAGGTGTTCTTTCACACACCAAGCTCAAGTCTCTAAACTGTTCTAACAACTCAAATTCTTTCACCATCAACGCGGACATATGCATAGTTTTCCTACTCAGGGCGTCTGCAACCACGTTTGCTTTACCAGGATGGTAATTCAAACCAAAATCATAATCCTTAAGTAACTCAAGCCACCTCCTCTGCCTCATATTCAACTCCTTCTGATCAAATAAATATTTCAAACTCTTATGATCACTGAATACTTCAAACCTTGAACCATACAAGTAATGTCTCCATATTTTCAATACAAAGACCACTGCTGCCAACTCTAAGTCATGCGTCGGGTAGTTCTTCTCATGAATTCTCAATTGTCTTGAAGCATATGCCACTACCTTACCATTTTGCATAAGCACACCTCCTAAACCCAACTTAGACACATCACAATACACCACAAAAGGTTCGTCGGGCTTTGGCAAAATCAAAATTGGAGCCGTCGTCAGGCGCTTCTTCAATTCATTAAAACTATTCTCACAATGTACATCCCACACAAAAGACTTACCCTTACACGTCAACTGCGTTAACGGAAGAGCCAATTTAGAAAATCCTTCTATAAACCTCCTGTAATAACCAGCTAGTCCCAAAAAGCTTCTAATCTCCGTAACCGACTTAGGAGTCTCCCATTGCGATACCGCTTCAACTTTGGACGGGTCAACCGCAATACCTTCACCAGAAATAACATGGCCAAGAAAACTTACTTCGTTTAGCCAGAACTCACACTTAGACAATTTAGCATACAGCTTCTTCTCTTTCAGCACTTGCAGTACAATCTTCAAATGCTCTGCATGCTCAGCTTCAGTCTTAGAATAGATCAGTATATCATCAATAAAAACCACAACAAATTGATCCAGGTACTCATGAAAAATTCTGTTCATATATTCCATAAACACACCAGGCGCATTAGTAACACCGAAAGGCATCACCTTATATTCATAATGACCATAACGCGTCCTAAAGGCCGTCTTCTGCATATCTTCATCCTTCACCTTAATCTGATGGTAACCTGACCTCAAGTCAATCTTGCTAAATACCTTTGCACCCACTAACTGATCCATCAAGTCGTCAATTCTCGGAAGTGGATACCTATTCTTGATCGTCACTTTGTTCAGTTGTCTGTAATCAATACACAGCCTCATACTGCCGTCTTTCTTCTTCACTAGTAACACTGGAGCTCCCCAAGGTGAAACACTAGGTCTCACAAACTTCTTCTCAAGCAAGTCTTCCAACTGTTTCTTCAACTCTGCTAACTCAGAAGCAGACATACGATAAGGTGCCATCGACACCGGCTTCGTACCCGGCACAAGGTCTATCGAAAATTCAACCTCCCTCTCTGGTGGCACATCTGGAATCTCATCAGGGAAAACTTCAGGAAATTCTTTCACAATAGGCAGCCCATCAATTACAGCTTGGTTCTCTAAAGATAACGAAGCCATCAGCGAAAACATCAACATCCCATCACGTTCTAGTTGCTTCAGCTGCTTAGTAGATAGAAACTTTGCGCCCCACTCTTCTTCGACAGAAGAAAAATGCACCGTTGTCATACCCCAAATTTTGACCAGTGTCCTCCGTTTGATTTTCATTTTGTGCGTTTTTAAAACTCGTTTCATTCGTCTTTAATCCTTTTATTCGCATCTTTACCTGCATTTTAACCGTGCTTTAACGCTTGTCGCGTTCGTAATTTAATTTTTAATTTAATTTGCATTTTTAAACTCTTCGCGCTCACATTTTTTATTTCTCATTTTTATTCGCTTTTGAAAATTTTATTCGCCGAGTAATTTCGTAGTCTCAGACGAAATTTCGGCAGGGAGGTATTTTAAAATACCTCATTTTGGTTCCGAAGGGACAATTTTATTTTTTTACTTTTATTTTTAATTAGTTTTTAAGTTTTCTTTTTATTTATTTATTAATTTTCGTTTTTTATTTATTGTTTATTTATTGTTATTTTTACTTTTTTTTAGTATTTGTTGTTTAATGTTTATTTTTTATGTTATTTTGAAGTTAACAGTTTGTTCTTATCATTTTGTCCATGTGTCACTTTGTTATTGGTCCTTTATCCAACTTTCTCTCCAAGTCTCTATGCCTTGCTGTCCCTTTTGTACCAGAGACTTTTCAGGGGCATTTTAGTCTTTTGTTCGCGTCAGAGATAGCCCTAGTGTCCAGCCTATAAATAGTAGCATTTATTGCCAATGATTGGAGGTCAGAAAAAGTAGCAGCCGCAGCCTTTTTTACAAACCCTAATTTCACCAAAAACTCAAATTCACAGAATCAAACATAACAAAAAATAAAAAAATGAAGAACACATGAAGAACATTCATACATAGTTTTTTTTTCAGCAACTCGTTTCTCCCTCTTTCTCTCCTTTCTCTCAAAACCGAGCCTGAACAATAAACAAGGATTCCGGAACCGGCTCCATTTGAAACAAGGAAAGAGTAATTTCGCTAAATCCGGAAAATAACTTGAAGTTTTCCGTTCGTTTATTCTTCTCCGTTTCCGAACAAGGTAGTATTACAAGCTTTGGTTGTTATTTGAATATGCGGACTGTTTTGTTGTTTTGAGGTTTTATTTTTGTTGAGTTTTACTTTGAGATTTCCGAGAAAAGAAGCTTAGATCTAGAAGCGTGTGAGTTTCTTTTTCAAAATCTAAAACCGGATCTAGGAAGAGGATGAACGGACGAGTGTTTCGATATAAATTTTTTTAAAAAAAAAAGGTTTAAAAATTTCCGGCGCGGCGGCGGCACCGTGGTGGCTCTCCGGCCACCGCGCCGGAAACCTCATAGCTCGCCGGAGAAGATGAAGATTCATCTTCCCCGGCCGTCCTGTTCTTCCTCGTTTCCAGTTTTTTTTAGAGAGAAGGAAGAGGTTTTGATTTTTAGAGAGAGAAGTGGAGGGAAGTTATGAGGGAAACCGGGTCCAGCTGGCTTTTATGCTGCTGAGCCGGTTCGGTTTGCCTGTGACCCGTTCCAGGTTTGAACCGAACCGGCCCCCTCCCCTTGGCCCATGTTTTGTTGTTTGCTTGCTATTTCTACTGTTTTACTATTTGTACATCCAGTGTTGCTGATTATACCTCTTTCTTGCATTATTTTTTTTTCTTTCTTTCATATGTGAATCATTTTTAAACTCGTGCATTTTTTTTAACACTTTAATCACTCATGCTAAAAATCGTATCATGCATTTAATTAGTTTATTTGGTGTCTCAAAATTTTACTACTTTCATTCTAAGTCTTTTGAATTAATATGCATTGTGTAGTTAGTAGCTTGATTATTATTACATGCATTTTGTTCTTTGGTTTGGCTTAAGCGTAAAACTCTTCTTTCATGCATATTGTATGTTCGTATTGTTTAGCATGTTTGTTCATTTTATACATGGCATTTTGTTATTTTTTTTTTATTATTTTATTATAGTAAGGTTTAGTGTGTATTTAGGAAATTGATGTAATTTATTTTGATGCATTTTTATTTTATTTAATTTTTTTTTTTGTCATTTACTTTCGTGCAAGACTCTAGAATGTAACTAGGACCTATGTAAATATAAAAATAATAAAAATGCACCGACACATACACCGACACAATCACACACTTTATTTATCGTTTTATGTCATAACCGCGATCAAGGCGAAAAATGAATTAGTGACAAATTAGGCTTAAAAACTTGACTTTAATTTGCCTTAAAATTGAACAACTAGTAAATTTTTAGGTCTTGAGCTTTATTTACCTTTTACGCTTTTCATTACGCTTTACGTTTAGTTTTTTTACCGTTAGTAAAAATCATTTTCTCAAAAAAATCAAATAGTCAATAACACCAAAAATATTTTCTTAATAAACCTTGGATTTTAACCCAAGAGAATTTTCCTTTTATTTTCTTAATCAAATTCCTAAACAACTTTAATTTACACCTAAACTTAGTTTTTTTTGCAAATAAAATTAAACAACCTCACATTTTTTTAATCTTTTATGCCTTTCGGCTTCTTAATCCTCTCAAAATATTTTTCTAAACCTTAAAATCAACTTAACACACAAAAATAATTTTCGAGAGAGAACTACTTGATTTTGATCCCATCCTTTTGGGTAAGTAGGCAAAGGTTTCATCCTTTCAAATCAATAAAAACAACAAAAACATGCATCTTCTCCCTCCATTCTTTCACTTAGACTATTAGGCAATATTTTTACAAATAATTAAGCAAATAATTAGCATAAGATAATTTAGGTAAGAGGCTCCTTCGGAGTACCGAAGTCGTTTAGGGTGCTTAACACCTTCCCTAATCGAAATCAACCCCCGGACCTTAATCTCTTTAAGGGTTTTTTACTCGTTTTTTCCCTTCCCGCGGATAAAAATTGAGAGTTCAAAGATTGACGGATCAAAACCAATAAATGGATTGATACCCGAAAATCACGAGCACAGAAATGGCGACTTCACTAGGGATTTTAATTTCCTAAGTGGGTTAAGCCTATCTTACCTTTCTTTTCTTATGCTTATTATTTGCTTATACCTTGTAATTATATGCCTTTCTTTAAACGTGAGTGGTGAGGTAAGTCCTACACCCGGGCTTGAGTGAAATATAAGACAGGACGGGGTACGATTATAGTGCCATACCAGGAGCGGTCCTGCGCTATGTGTGCATGTAATGTAACCCCACTCAACGGAGGATTCTTAAAGTAATATGACGTCGTCATGAGCAGTCGTGATTGGCTCTATTATTTTTAAAATCCGTCGAACGTTGAGGACCTTTAGATCACCCTTAACCCATCTTGGCCTTTTTTAGGATGTAGCGTGGTGACTAAACCAAGAGCGGTCTTGAATTTAGTTCATACACAATGCTACACTCAAACTAGACCTCTTTGTGAATGCTATTTGACTAGGAGCAGTCCTGAGCACCGATACATTCACAAGGGTGGTTGTAATTTGGGAACCTTGGTAGAACCTTGTTACAAGTGCAATTGAAACCTTAGTTCTTACCAAATGGCGTGTTGACTTAACCTTGCTATGTCACCTTTGTTTTTTTAGCATAAATCATGCATACATGCATTTCATTCACATTTTTATATATATCGAAGGACTTAAAGGAAAAACTTTTTGTAAGCATTGTAGATGAGTTCCACCAGGAGTATCAAGCAGTACAGTTTCAAGAATCCGGATTTGACAAGACTGAGGGAGTTGTGTACTCTCGTGAAAGATCCAAGTGATTTCCGACACCAGCATGGGAAGTTGCTCGACCTCCTCAAGGTGAAGATTGAGAAAGGGATTCTAGAGACTTAGGTTCAATTCTACGACCCGGTTTGTCATTGCTTTACTTTCCCGGACTACCAGCTTGTTCCTACTCTCGAAGAATATTCTTTTTGGGTTGGTCTACCAATTTTGGAAAGAGAACCTTTCAATGGTCTTGAGTTTGCCCCTAAAAATGCCGATCTTGCAAAAGCCCTCCATCTCAAACCCTCTGACTTAGTCCACCCTCATTATACCATCAAGAATGGCTTCCAAGGTTTAACTGCAAAATTCCTCTATGAAAAAGCCGCCACCTTTGCTAGAGACCAGAAAACCGATGCTTTTGAGTCCGTCCTCGCCTTGCTCATATATGGCCTCTTCTTATTTCCCAACATGGACAACTTTGTCGACATTAATGCCATCAAAATCTTCCTCACAAAAAACCCTGTCCCTACCCTACTTGCAGAAACCTATCATTCCATCCACTACCGAACCCTCAAGGAGGGCGGACTTATTCTCTGTTGCGCACCTTTACTTCACCGTTGGTTTACCTCCCATTTACCCAGTTCGGTTTTTTCCAAAACAAATTCCGAAAGGTCTTCTTGGTCGCAGAGAATCATGCCTCTTACCCCAGCTGACATTGTTTGGGTCCACGCATCTGCTAATTCGGAGAGAATCATTGACAGCTGCGGAGAGTTTCCGAATGTGCCCCTCATTGGAGTTTATGGTGGGATAACCTATCACCCTGCTCTCGCTATGCGCCAGTTTGGATATCCTATGAATGGAAAACCCATTAACTTGTCTTTCTCCGGGGAATTCTACCTCAACTCCAAAGATCCTACTAATCTGAGAAGACGGTTTGTAGAAGCTTGGCGCAGTGTCCGTAAGCTTGATAGCCTCCACCTAGGGAAGAAGATGAGTTTTGTTCATGAGTCGTATACTCAATGGGTTATCGACCGAGCTGTAACCTTCGGAATACCCTATGCCTTACCAAGACTTCTATCCTCAACTACCCCAGAAATACCTCTCCCTTTGCCACCCAGTACCATGGAAGAATATCGGGGCCGTCTACACAAAGCAAACCTTGAGAGCGCTGCTTGGCGATTGAAGTACCAGACCTCTGAAAGTGAGAAAGACACCATAATGGGGATCTTGGAGCAAACATCTTGGCAGCTCCAGGAAAAAGAGCGAGAGAATGCTGAGTTGAAAGACCTCCTCAGGAGAAAAGATGCGATAATTGATCGGATGCCTGGGAGTAGGAGGAGGCGCAGGGAGTTCTTCGCCGGTGCAACTTCAGACTCGGATGAGTAGCATGCTCCGGAGGCCTTTTTTGAGGATGTTCTAGCTGTTCCGTTTTATGTATTCTTTCATGACTTAGCTTTTATTTATGTACTAGTCTATCCCTTGGCTTTATTGTGTAGAAAGGGACTTATCTTGTATTTGTTTAAATTTTAAGTCTATCCCTTGGCTCCGTTATTTAGAAAGGGAATTATCTTGTAATGTTTAGTTCCTCTATGGTAAAATCCAACTGCAGTGTTTACAAAAGTTCTAGTTATAAGTCCTTCGATATGAAAAAAACATACACATAAAATTGCACTTGCATACAGCATATCATGCATTTTTCTTTTTTCTCGCATTCATAAAGAGCGTCGAAACATGGTCTCATGATCTGTTCTTGTCCACAGAGGAAAGTGGCCCCTCAAAAGAAGCACCCGACTACTCGTGTTCACTTCACCCGTGCTTTCAATAGGAAGAGAATGGCAGCGACAAATCAAGAGAACATGGAACTCCGGGAGGAGGTTGGAAACCTCAAAGAAGGGTTGGAAAAACTGACAACCATGATGAACACTCTTCTGGCTTCTCAAGCTACTCAGGCTCAGGCTGCCCAAGCTCAGGCCGCTCAAGCTCAGGCCGCACAGGAGTTAGCTGCTCAGGCTCTGGCTGCCCAGAATCAGGCTGCTCTAGCCTTGGCTGCCCAGAACCAAGAGACATTGGCCGGTCAGAATCAAGCTACCCATGCCCAAGCAACTGTATTGCATGCTACCGGTACACCGTCACCTTCTTTTGCCGTTGCTTCTGGAGGTAATGCCCGAGCAGTTTTGACAGGATGCTCCGCAGGGGAGGCATCAAACAACGAAGGTTTTCGCTACCCTGGTCCTCCTGGTTTCTCACCACCACCTCATCACTACATGTCTCTAGCATACCCTTGGGGCATGCCGTTCGGAACTAATGAAGCTGCTCGTACAGGGGCTACGGAAGCCCAGGTTTCTCATGGCCAAAGGGCAACTCCTCATTTCTCAATTGGTCACCCGACTCAGCATGCTACTGCGATCCCTTTGGTCCCTACTAATCAGCATGAAGAAGGGCAGATCTACCATTCTGACAGTGTGGCAGGGGATGATCGAGCAGGTAATTTTGAAGAGAGGGTTGACGCCAGGTTCGAGGCAATGCAGAAAGAGTTGAAGACTATGAAAGGTAAAGAGGTTTTCGGACAAAGCATGCAAGATCTATGTCTGGTCCCAGATGTTGTGATTCCTCCTAAGTTTAAAGTGCCAGACTTTGAGAAGTACAAGGGGGACACTTGTCCAGAGAATCATTTGATTATGTATGCGAGAAAGATGACAGCACACAGAGATAACGAGCCGTTGCTCATCCATTGCTTTCAAGAGAGTTTGTCAGGTCCTGCTGCAGTGTGGTACATGAACTTAAGAGGGGTTTCTACATTCTCAGAATTAGCTGATGCTTTCATACAACAGTACAAATACAACTCGTATCTGGCCCCCAACAGAAGAGAACTCCAGGCCATGTCTCAGGGAGACAAGGAGACATTCAAAGAATACGCTCAACGCTTTATTCAGAAGTCGGCGCAGGTCCGCCCAGCTTTAGAGGAGAGGGAAGTGAATGAGTTATTCTTTGAAACCCTGAGCCCTTTTTATTCAGAAAAGATGTTTGCTGTTGCTACGCAGAAGTTCACCGACATTGTAGATACAGGAATGCGGCTTGAAGAGTGGGTCCGAAAAGGACGTTTCACCAAAGAGAGTGGTTCGTCAGGTTCTGCAACAGGTGGTTCATCAAGCGGTGCCTCTAACAGTGCTAAGAAGTATGGAAATGGTTACCCTAAGAAGAACACACAAGAAGTCAGTATGGTGGCCCATGGGGGATCTCAACCAGTCTATCCATCCTACCCACTCATTGCCAATATCCAACAACCTGCCCTAGCCCCACAAGCACCAAACCACCAGCCACAAAGACCACCCCCGTACTACCCCCCACTGTATCAACAACCCTACCCCCAAAATCCCCAGCAATTTTTCCCACAGCCATACTATCCGCAACCACCTCAACCGCAACCACAACAACCACGCCCTCAAGCCCCTCAACAACACAACCGCCCTCGCCGAACATATTTTCCCCCTATACCTATGCCCTACAGAGACTTACTACCCTCCGTGCTTGCCAAAGGCTTAGCCCAAACCAGACAGCCACCCCGTGTACCCAATCCTTTACCAAATTGGTATCGTGCTGACAGAACCTGTGATTTCCACCAAGGGGCTCCAGGCCACGACATCGAGAATTGTTACGCCTTCAAGGAAACTGTGCAAAAGTTGATTGAAAGTGGTGATCTATCCTTTACTGATGTTCCTCCAAATGCCCAACATAATCCACTGCCTCCCCATGGGCCCGCAGTCAATATGGTTGATTGCTATCAAAAGGATGGTCGTATACTCAAAGTACAAGACATCAAGACTCCTTTGGTACCAATCCATGCAAAGATGTGTGAGGCTGATCTTTTCAGTCATGACCACGCTGCCTGCAATGAATGTTCCGTCAATCCCCGAGGGTGTCTTTTGGTCCGAAGTGATATTCAAAGTCTGATGGATGCACAAATACTCGTTGTAGAAAGGGAAGACAAGAGTGTCTGTGTAGTTACTCCAGTTTTCAAAAACCAAAGGTGCCCAGAAGTATCCTGCAAGCCAGCCAGCACTCCGCTAGTGATTTATGTGCCCAAACCATACTCTTCTCCGCAGGCTGTCCCATATGACTATGGCACTAACAAAGAGGCATCCTCGTTGCCTACAGCATCGGTGGATAACATTGCCGAAAGCAGTAAGATCCTGAGAAGCGGACGAGTGCTCCCTTTAGCTGTCCGTGAAAAGAGCAGTGAACCTGCACAGGGACGAGATCTTGGTAAAGGAAAGGTCAGTGGCCCGCTAAAAGATGTGGTGTATGAGGACAGCGATGAGATTTTGAAGTTGATTAAAAGGAGCGAGTATAAAGTGGTAGACCAGCTCCTGCAGACCCCGTCTAAAATATCAATCTTGTCTTTGCTTTTAAACTCAGATGCTCATAGGGAGGCCCTGCTGAAGGTATTGGATCAGGCCTATGTCGACCATGAAGTGACTTTAGGGCAGTTCGAGCATATAGTTGGAAATGTAACCGCTTGTAACAACTTGGGGTTTAGTGATGAAGAGCTTCCAGCTGAAGGAAAGCGCCATAACCTGGCTTTGCATATTTCCGTCAAATGCAAGTCGGATGCTATCTCCAATGTGCTAATCGATACTGGCTCCTCCTTGAATGTGATGCCGCTGGCCACATTGGAAAAACTCTCGTATCCTGGTATTCAGCTTCGGGCTACGTCTGTATCCGTCAGAGCTTTTGATGGATCGAGGAAAACTGTGTTGGGAGATGTAGACCTGCCCATCTCTGTAGGCCCTCAGGAGTTTAAGGTAACCTTTCAAGTGATGGATATACCGGCCTCTTATAGCTGTTTGCTCGGCCGACCTTGGATCCATGAGGCTGGGGCCGTAACATCCACTCTGCATCAAAAGTTGAAGTTTGTCAGCCATGGAAAATTGATAATTGTAAATGGAGAATCCGCTTTGTTAGTGAGTCACTTGTCGGCTTTCTCGTACATCGGTGGTGGGGAGGTGGAAGAATCATCTGTTCAAGGTTTTTCTGCGGAAGGCACTGTTAGAAAAGGTGAAACGTGTATGGCTTCTCTAAAAGATGCCCAACGGGTGGTTCAGGAAGGAAAGACTGCAAGATGGGGACAGTTGGTTCAGCTCCCGGAGAATCAGAAAAAGGAAGGATTGGGTTTTGATGCTCGTAAAGCAAAGGCGATTAGCTCTACTGAAGGTACATTTCACAGTGCAGGATTTATCAATGCTCCGTCAGAAGTTAATGTGATCATAAGGGACCCACCTCAACAGGAAGCACCCACATTTGTCATACCAGGAGGAACGTGCTGCAATTGGATTGCTGTCGACATTCCTTCTGCGACTCCGCTATCTAAGTAATTTATTTGACTTTTGTTTTTTTTCTTTTCTTTAAGAAAACTCCTTTCGTTCTGCCCAAGACGAAAGTGAAATCTTGTAGGGCTTGGTTCTTGTTTCTTTTATCAACGTTTATTAATGAAAATCGTCGTTTTTCTCACGACTTTTTGCTTTACTGTTTATTTTTATTGCTTTTCTCGGAAAAATGGCAACACAAAAAAAAAAACCAAAAAAAAAAAACATTCTCTTTTATTTTTATTTTTATCAAAACCAAAGGTTTGCATTACTTTCCATTTCACTAAAATCAATCATAAAACATGTGCAGACTGAACATATCTGAGCCCGTTGAACATGATAGCCCTATGCTCCCTCCCAACTTTGAGTTCCCCGTTTACGAAGCTATGGGGGAGGAGGATGAAGAGATTCCTGATGAAATCAGATGGATGTTGGAACAAGAAAGGAAAGCTATTCAGCCCCATCAGGAAGAGATAGAACTTGTCAACCTGGGTACTGAGGAAGACAAGAAAGAGATCAAGATTGGAGCGTCACTGGATGCAAATATTAAGAAAAGAGTAATTGAGCTTCTCAGAGAGTTTGCAGATGTGTTTGCATGGTCATACAAAGACATGCCGGGTTTAGATCCTGAAGTGGTGGAGCATCGGTTGCCTTTGAAGCCTGAGTGTTCTCCAGTTAAGCAGAAATTAAGAAGATCGCATCCTGACATGGCCCTCAAAATCAAGGAAGAAGTGCGTAAACAGATTGATGCGGGTTTCCTGGTTACATCAGAATACCCCCAGTGGTTGGCTAATATAGTTCCTGTTCCAAAGAAGGATGGTAATGTCAGAATGTGTGTTGACTACCGCGATTTGAATAAGGCCAGCCCCAAGGATGATTTCCCTTTACCTCACATTGATGTATTGGTCGACAGTACCGCCAAATGCAAAGTCTTCTCCTTCATGGACGGTTTCTCTGGGTATAATCAGATAAAGATGGCTCCGGAAGATAGAGAGAAGACATCTTTTATTACACCTTGGGGTACATTCTGTTATCTGGTAATGCCGTTTGGGTTGATAAATGCTGGTGCCACCTACCAGAGAGGCATGACCAAGATCTTTCATGATATGATGCACAAAGAAATTGAAGTTTATGTGGATGATATGATCGTCAAGTCTGGTACAGAGGAAGAACATGTTGAGTATTTGTTGAAGATGTTCCAACGTTTGAGAAAGTATAAACTCCGTCTGAACCCCAATAAATGCACATTTGGTGTTAGATCGGGAAAGCTGCTGGGTTTCATCGTGAGCCAGAAGGGTATTGAAGTTGATCCCGATAAAGTCAGAGCTATCAGAGAAATGCCTGCTCCGAAAACAGAGAAACAAGTCAGAGGATTTCTGGGAAGGTTGAACTACATCTCTAGATTTATTTCTCACATGACTGCCACGTGTGGGCCAATATTCAAGTTGCTTCGCAAGAATCAGGGGATTATCTGGACAGAAGAGTGTCAGGAGGCATTTGATAAGATCAAAGAGTACTTGTTAGAACCACCAATTCTTGTTCCCCCAGTGGAAGGAAGACCGTTGATCATGTACTTAACCGTGTTAGAAGATTCCATGGGCTGTGTGCTGGGGCAACAAGATGAGACTGGCAAGAAAGAGCACGCAATCTATTACTTAAGCAAGAAGTTTACTGATTGCGAATCTCGCTATTCAATGTTAGAAAAGACTTGTTGCACTTTAGCCTGGGCTGCCAAGCGACTTCGTCATTACATGGTCAATCACACTACTTGGTTGGTATCTAAAATGGATCCGATCAAGTATATTTTTGAGAAACCCGCTTTAACAGGAAGGATCGCTCGGTGGCAGATGTTATTGTCCGAATATGACATTGTTTACCGCACTCAGAAAGCTATCAAGGGTAGTATTCTGGCCGACCATTTGGCCCACCAACCAGTTGACGATTACCAGCAAATCAAGTTTGATTTCCCTGATGAAGAGATCATGTATTTGAAGATGAAAGATTGTGATGAACCGTTGTTTGGCGAAGGCCCTGATCCCGAATCGGAATGGGGAATGATTTTCGACGGTGCAGTTAACGTTTATGGCAATGGAATAGGGGCAGCCCTCATCACTCCTAAAGGCACTCACATCCCATTTACTGCAAGGCTACAGTTTGATTGCACGAATAACATTGCAGAGTATGAAGCCTGTATCATGGGAATTGAAGAAGCAATTGATATGAGGATCAAGAAAATTGACATATATGGAGATTCAGCTCTAGTGATCAATCAGATCAAAGGGAAATGGGAAACTCACCATGCTGGCTTGATCCCATACAGAGATTACGCAAGGCGGTTGCTGACCTTCTTCAACAAGGTTGAACTACATCACCTTCCCCGAGAAGAAAATTGGATGGCCGATGCTTTAGCTACTTTATCATCAATGATCAAAGTTAGTCATCCTAATCGTGTACCAACAATCAGCATTCGGTTCCTTGAAAGACCTGCTTATGTGTTCGCAGCCGAGGTAGTTTCCGATGACAAGCCGTGGTTTCATGATATCAAGGTTTTCCTTCAAACACAAGAGTATCCGCCAGGAGCATCCCGCAAAGACAAGAAGACCTTGAGAAGGTTGTCTAGTAGTTTCTTTCTGAATGGTGATGTGTTGTACAAAAGGAACTTTGATGCGGTCTTGCTCAGATGTGTGGACCGACGTGAAGCAGATTTGTTAATGCATGAGATACATGAAGGATCGTTTGGAACTCATTCCAGTGGGTACGCGATGGCTAAGAAGGCATTGAGGGCAGGCTATTACTGGATAACGATGCAAGCGGATTGTTATAATCATGCTAAGAAGTGCCACAAGTGTCAGATATATGCTGATAAAATCCATATACCACCGTCAATGCTGAATGTCATTTCTTCTCCATGGCCTTTCTCCATGTGGGGTATTGATATGATCGGCCGAATTGAACCAAAAGCTTCCAATGGACATCGTTTCGTACTTGTTGCTATTGACTACTTCACCAAGTGGGTTGAAGCAGCTTCTTATGCCAATGTCACCAAACAAGTGGTGGTCCGTTTCATCAGGAATAATATCATCAGTCGCTACGGGGTTCCTAGCAAGATCATTACTGATAATGGTACCAATTTGAATAACAACATGATGAAGGATTTGTGCAGCGAGTTTAAGATCGAGCATCATAACTCTTCTCCTTACCGACCCCAGATGAACGGTGCGGTCGAAGCAGCAAACAAAAATATCAAAAAGATTGTGCAGAAAATGGTGGTCACTTATAAAGATTGGCATGAAATGCTACCCTATGCTTTGTATGGATATCGTACTTCTATACGCACTTCAACAGGGGCAACCCCTTTCTCTTTGGTTTATGGTATGGAAGCTGTACTCCCGGTAGAGGTTGAGATCCCGTCATTAAGAGTGTTGATGGAAGCTGAGTTGACAGAGGCTGAATGGTGTCAGAATAGATATGATCAGTTGAATATGATTGAAGAAAAACGCATGGCCGCTCTATGCCATGGACAGCTGTATCAGTCAAGAATGAAACAAGCATTTGACAAGAGGGTGCGTCCCCGTGAATTCAAAGAAGGTGATCTTGTGGTGAAGAGTATTAAGTCTTTTCAGCCAGACCCCAGAGGCAAATGGACACCTAACTATGAAGGTCCCTATGTAGTCAAGAGAGCGTTCTCCGGTGGTGCTTTAATTCTTACAACTATGGATGGTGATGAGCTTCCTCGTCCTGTGAATTCAGATGCAGTCAAGAAATACTTTGTCTAAATAAATTTAGCTCGTCAGGTCGAAAACCCGAAAGGGCGGCTTGAACCAAAAATGAGCAGCTCGGCAGGTCGAAAACTCGAAAGGGCGGCTTGAACCAAAAATGAGCACCTCGGTGAACTGAAAACCCGAAAGGGCGGTCCAGGCAAAAGTTAGAGGTAAAAAAAAAAAAAAAAGACAAAGTAACTGCATCGATCCAAAAATTAAAGCATCAGTTGTGTGTGGGGTATCTTCAGCTGTTAGTAAAACTCCAAAGCAAAGCGTCGAAACGGTGGAACTCAAAGTTATTAGGGAATGTAGTGGTTATTCATGTTCAATGTATCTTCCCAATTAATTGCCATTTTCCAAATTTTGTAATCCGTGGAGCCATGCCTTTGGACTGGTTATCACTCTTTTAAATCAAATCGAGCCAGAGCCCGTTTATTTGGAATTCTTATTTACTCTCATGTGCAATCTTTCTCTCATTGATTAAATGTTGATATTTGAAGCAAGAACTAAAATAAAAAGTTTTTTGTTTTCTATTTGAAAAGAAAAGCCAAAAAGTCAAGCATCTTACTTTAGATTAGAGTATCGTGGAAGTATGTTGCCAGTGATCTCAGAAGCAGTGGGCTCTACGAGGAAGTATAATCATTGCTAAAAAAAAAAAAAAAAAAAAGAGCTCGCTAGGTCGAAAACCCGTGAGGGCGATCTAAGCCAAAATTGAGCACCTCGGTGGACTGAAAACCTGAAAGGGCGGTCCAGGCAAAAGTTAGGGAAAAAAAGAAAAAAGAAAAAAAAGAGAGAAAGTACATTCCCGGTGGATTGAAAACCCGAGAGGGTGGTCCAGGCAAAAGTTAGGGATATATAAGAAGAAAAAGAAGCAATGATTATAAAAGCGGGGTCTGTTCCGAGATAACTGATTTCAGTTCAAAAATGGCGACTCCCGGTCCCTTTTGTCATGTATCTGGCACTCTGACGGAGATTATATTTAGAGCGGCATATTACCAGCATTCCCTCAGTTTGTCTTTGGCTTTAATCACGTTTAGTCGACTCAGCAAAGTGGTATGGCGTTTAGTCCTGGATGTATCCCTTGGAAAGGAATATATTCAGAAGCTGGTGGAGTGATTATGAGTTGACGTCGGGCCACTTTCCTCTTTAACCTGCCCAACCTTGTCCCTTACTTTTACCTTTCACTATTAAAATCTCATATATTCATGCATTCATGCATCTGCATTTCATCTTTAAATCCATATAGGTATGCATTTTATCGTTTCATGCCTAATCCAAGTGTTGACCAATCGTTTAATTCCAAGTGGCAGGTCTCATCCTTCAATCAGTTTCCCAAATACTGTTATCTCTGTCTTCTTTTACTTTTTCAGGCTTTATCATTTAGGTTGATTACTTGCATATTTAGTGTCTGCATGTTCATCGAATTGCTGTTTCAAAAAGTAATTGGCACGACAGATTATCTGTATGTTCGCCGTTTCCTTTTTCAAAGAAAGCAATCACCAAAAAAATTTTCGTAAACCTTCGACTACTTTTTCCAAAGTAGTCGACACTTGCTTTATTTTCTGCAAACTTTCGGTTACTTTTTCAAAAGTAATCGACAAAATGCTTTACTTTCTACAAACATGCTTTATTCTCGCAATTGCTTTATTTTCTTGCTAAATGCTTTATTTCCCGTAAAATATTTTATTTCTTGCAAAATGCTTTATTTTTTGCAAAAGATGCTTTATTTTTTCGCAATTGCTTTACTTCATGCAAAAATTACCTTATTTTCGCAAAAATACTGTAATTCCTGCAAAATGCTTTAATGTCTGCAAAGGTGCTTTAATTTCTGTTAAATTGCTTTATTTCCTGCAAACTGCTTTATTTCCTGCAACATGCTTTATTTCCTGTAAAATGCTTTATTTTCTTGCAACATGCTTTATGTTCTGCACATGCTCTATCTTCTGCAAATGCTTTATTTCCTGCAACGTGCTTTATTTCCTGTAAAATGCTTTATTTCTTGTAACGCACTTTATTTCCAGCAAATACTTCATTTCTTGCAATATACTTTGTTTGTTGCAAATGCTTTATTTTCTTGCAACATGCTTTATTTTCTTGCAACATGCTTTATTTTCTGCAAATGCTTTATTTCTTGCAACAGGCTTTATTTGCAAATCCTATTTGCATACACGTTGATATTGTGGCAATTCAAAGGTAATAGGTAACGCCTTCCTCCCCAGTGCTATCTTTTAACTTGTCATTTCAACTGGTCAAATTTGGTGTATTCGATATTTAAGTCTCTTCGACCCGTTGATTCAAAAAAATCTTATCTTTTTTTAAATCTCCGTGACGAAGAAACTTAAATAGGGGCATCTGTCATACCCCAAATTTTGACCAGTGTCCTCCGTTTGATTTTCATTTTGTGCGTTTTTAAAACTCGTTTCATTCGTCTTTAATCCTTTTATTCGCATCTTTACCTGCATTTTAACCGTGCTTTAACGCTTGTCGCGTTCGTAATTTAATTTTTAATTTAATTTGCATTTTTAAACTCTTCGCGCTCACATTTTTTATTTCTCATTTTTATTCGCTTTTGAAAATTTTATTCGCCGAGTCATTTCGTAGTCTCAGACGAAATTTCGGCAGGGAGGTATTTTAAAATACCTCATTTTGGTTCCGAAGGGACAATTTTATTTTTTTACTTTTATTTTTAATTAGTTTTTAAGTTTTCTTTTTATTTATTTATTAATTTTCGTTTTTTATTTATTGTTTATTTATTGTTATTTTTACTTTTTTTTAGTATTTGTTGTTTAATGTTTATTTTTTATGTTATTTTGAAGTTAAAAGTTTGTTCTTATCATTTTGTCCATGTGTCACTTTGTTATTGGTCCTTTATCCAACTTTCTCTCCAAGTCTCTATGCCTTGCTGTCCCTTTTGTACCAGAGACTTTTCAGGGGCATTTTAGTCTTTTGTCCGCGTCAGAGATAGCCCTAGTGTCCAGCCTATAAATAGTAGCATTTATTGCCAATGATTGGAGGTCAGAAAAAGTAGCAGCCGCAGCCTTTTTTACAAACCCTAATTTCACCAAAAACTCAAATTCACAGAATCAAACATAACAAAAAATAAAAAAATGAAGAACACATGAAGAACATTCATACATAGTTTTTTTTTCAGCAACTCGTTTCTCCCTCTTTCTCTCCTTTCTCTCAAAACCGAGCCTGAACAATAAACAAGGATTCCGGAACCGGCTCCATTTGAAACAAGGAAAGAGTAATTTCGCTAAATCCGGAAAATAACTTGAAGTTTTCCGTTCGTTTATTCTTCTCCGTTTCCGAACAAGGTAGTATTACAAGCTTTGGTTGTTATTTGAATATGCGGACTGTTTTGTTGTTTTGAGGTTTTATTTTTGTTGAGTTTTACTTTGAGATTTCCGAGAAAAGAAGCTTAGATCTAGAAGCGTGTGAGTTTCTTTTTCAAAATCTAAAACCGGATCTAGGAAGAAGATGAACGGACGAGTGTTTCGATATAAATTTTTTTAAAAAAAAAAGGTTTAAAAATTTCCGGCGCGGCGGCGCCACCGTGGTGGCTCTCCGGCCACCGCGCCGGAAACCTCATAGCTCGCCGGAGAAGATGAAGATTCATCTTCCCCGGCCGTCCTGTTCTTCCTCGTTTCCAGTTTTTTTTTAGAGAGAAGGAAGAGGTTTTGATTTTTAGAGAGAGAAGTGGAGGGAAGTTATGAGGGAAACCGGGTCCAGCTGGCTTTTATGCTGCTGAGCCAGTTCGGTTTGCCTGTGACCCGTTCCAGGTTTGAACCGAACCGGCCCCCTCCCCTTGGCCCATGTTTTGTTGTTTGCTTGCTATTTCTACTGTTTTACTATTTGTACATCCAGTGTTGCTGATTATACCTCTTTCTTGCATTTTTTTTTTTCTTTCATATGTGAATCATTTTTAAACTCGTGCATTTTTTTTAACACTTTAATCACTCATGCTAAAAATCGTATCATGCATTTAATTAGTTTATTTGGTGTCTCAAAATTTTACTACTTTCATTCTAAGTCTTTTGAATTAATATGCATTGTGTAGTTAGTAGCTTGATTATTATTTCATGCATTTTGTTCTTTGGTTTGGCTTAAGCGTAAAACTCTTCTTTCATGCATATTGTATGTTCGTATTGTTTAGCATGTTTGTTCATTTTATACATGGCATTTTGTTATTTTTTTTTTATTATTTTATTATAGTAAGGTTTAGTGTGTATTTAGGAAATTGATGTAATTTATTTTGATGCATTTTTATTTATTTATTTTTATTTTTTTTGTCATTTACTTTCGTGCAAGACTCTAGAATGTAACTAGGACCTATGTAAATATAAAAATAATAAAAATGCACCGACACATACACCGACACAATCACACACTTTATTTATCGTTTTATGTCATAACCGCGATCAAGGCGAAAAATGAATTAGTGACAAATTAGGCTTAAAAACTTGACTTTAATTTGCCTTAAAATTGAACAACTAGTAAATTTTTAGGTCTTGAGCTTTATTTACCTTTTATGCTTTTCATTACGCTTTACGTTTAGTTTTTTTACCGTTAGTAAAAATCATTTTCTCAAAAAAATCAAATAGTCAATAACACCAAAAATATTTTCTTAATAAACCTTGGATTTTAACCCAAGAGAATTTTCCTTTTATTTTCTTAATCAAATTCCTAAACAACTTTAATTTACACCTAAACTTAGTTTTTTTTGCAAATAAAATTAAACAACCTCACATTTTTTTAATCTTCTATGCCTTTCGGCTTCTTAATCCTCTCAAAATATTTTTCTAAACCTTAAAATCAACTTAACACACAAAAATAATTTTCGAGAGAGAACTACTTGATTTTGATCCCATCCTTTTGGGTAAGTAGGCAAAGGTTTCATCCTTTCAAATCAATAAAAACAACAAAAACATGCATCTTCTCCCTCCATTCTTTCACTTAGACTATTAGGCAATATTTTTACAAATAATTAAGCAAATAATTAGCATAAGATAATTTAGGTAAGAGGCTCCTTCGGAGTACCGAAGTCGTTTAGGGTGCTTAACACCTTCCCTAATCGAAATCAACCCCCGGACCTTAATCTCTTTAAGGGTTTTTTACTCGTTTTTTCCCTTCCCGCGGATAAAAATTGAGAGTTCAAAGATTGACGGATCAAAACCAATAAATGGATTGATACCCGAAAATCACGAGCACAACCGTCTTTCTAAAACAGTTGATAAGAACCCGGTTGTATTCTAGCCAGTTCATACCCAGAATCACATCCATACCACTTAAAGGTAAGCACACCAAATCCATCACAAAGTCACGGCCAAACATAGATAAAGGACAATTTACACATACGAGAGAAGTAGTCACCGAACCCTTAGCTGGAGTTTCGACAACCATCTCTCCATTCATATCAGAAACATCAAGACCCAAAGCAGAAACACAATCTAAAGCAACAAAACTGTGCGTAGCACCAGTATCAATAATAGCAACTAAAGGAGTATTATTAATATAGCAAGTACCTCTGATCAAACGATCATCATTCTCAGTCTGAGTGCCGGTCAATGCAAACACTCTCCCAGTAGTCTTAGTCTTCTTGGGTTGCTTACACTGCGAACCAATGTGTCCTTGCTCATTGCAGTTGAAACACACAACATCATCAAACTTGCAGTCACTAGTGATATGGCCTTTTTGACCACAACGGTAACACCTCTTCACCTCAACAGTACATGCATTGCTCTTATGGCCTTTCTCGCCACAAGTGTAACAAGTAATCTCAGCAGGAGCAGTTTTCTTTTGGGGCCTCCTCTCATCATTCACTCTTTGCTTCCCTTTATCTCTAGGGGCATCATAAGGTTTAGGGCGACTCTGCTGGCCCTTAGCTTTCCTATCGTTCACTACCTTGTAGTGAGCCTTAGTATCCTCTTCATATATCCGATAGCTACTCACCAACTCAGAAAAGTCGCGGATCTTCTGATAACCGATAGCCCTCTTGATATCAGCGCGCAACCCGTTCTCAAACTTGATGCATTTTGAAAACTTAGCAGTCTCGGGTGCATAATGCGGATAGAACTTAGCCAACTCCACAAACTTGGCCGCATACTCGGTCACCGACATGTTCCCTTGCTTAAGCTCCAGGAACTCGATCTCTTTCTTTCCACGAACATCTTCTGGAAAGTATCTATTAAGGAACTCCCTCGTGAAAATAGCCCACGTCACCACAGCTCCATCTTGCTGCAAAATAGGTAGGAGACTAACCCACCAATCATCAGCCTCCTCCGCGAGCATATGCGTGCCAAAACGCACCTTCTGCACATCATCACATTGCATGACTCTGAAGATTCTCTCCACTTCCTTGAGCCATGTTTGAGCCCCATCTGGATCATAACGCCCCTTGAAGGTAGGCGGGTGATTCCTCAGAAAGGTCTCCAACATCCTAGTCCCGTCATTTCCACCAGCATTGTTCTGATTGCCTACAGCATTAGCCATTGCTTCCAAAGCAGCAGCAAGAGCAGCATCGTTTCTACCAGCCATCTAGTTCTCTGGAAACAAACATAAGTCAGAATAATACAATAATACTATTCTAACTCTAAGACAACGTCACTCGACTCTCTACTTGGCCGGACGGACCGACCTGCTCTGATACCAATTGTAACACCCCAATTTCCCATCTCAAAAATTTCATTAAAATAAAACATATATCAGAGTAACATCACAAAAGAGTGTCACATTTCTTCTTTAAAAACAACTTAGATAATAATTTATCAAATTACAAAAACATTCAGTTAAGCAGCGGAACTCAAATAGTCTCATCTCATAAATAGTCTTGGCTTAAAAGCCATCAAACGTCTCAAAAACATTATTGTTTCAACATCACTAAAAGTCAACATTTAATCAATCATGATACATAAGGAATAGACTCTACAAAAAACCCCATCCCGTTACGTATCAGAGCAACCCTACTTCACACATCCTCGCATCAACGCATCTAAGACTGGGTACCTGCACTTGCCCACAAGGCGGCAATTCCAGCAGAAGGGGTGAGATTCACAACAATAATATTAATATATAAATCATATGTCAAGATTAACAGTCATACATCCAACTCATAAACATATACATTATAGCACATCATAACATCATCATAAGCATCATCATAAACAACATTACATCACACATCAACGTCTCAACATCATCTCATATATGTCACAATTGACTCGACTAAATGCAACACCTAACGTCTCAACATCATGCATGTGGTACCATATGATTATAGCATTAATATGCTTCACCGTCGCTTTGAGCAAATGCTCCACCGTCGCTTTGAGCATAAAGCTCCACCGTCTCATATATATGCAAATGCATGGACTCGTCGTTTAACAACTTAATACACCGTCTCAAGACCATCATTCATAATACAAAACTGACACATGCAGGTATAAAAGTTACATGGCAGAACATCATCTCATTAATCATATACCTCGCAACACGTATCTTCATCATAATCACATATCATCATATTTAACTATCACTTATATTCAACCATATCTCATTTATCAACAATTCAAGTAAATCATCAGCAATCATCTTTACAGAATACATTAAAGGGTATAAAACCTCACTAACACTACCCAAAGGGCTCCTCTCAAAGTCCCATGCGAAACAGATCGCAAAACAACAAACAGTCCTGAACCATCTAACTCGCCACGGCGAGTGCATCTGCTCGCCACAGGCGAGTACTCACATCAGCTCACTCGCCAAAGGCGAGTTGGGGGCGAGCTGGAGGCGAGAAATCCTGGGTGCTTCGGCCTTTTTGACATTTTCACCAAAAATCCTCATTTTTAAGCTCTCTAAATCCAATTTGACCAAACCAACTTCACAGGTCATCTCTATAAATATAAGGGCACTCAAAACCATCTAAAGTTTGGCAAAAATCCTAAGTTTAAGGGTCAAGCTCGCCACGGCGAGCTACACTGCTCGCCTCGCGAGCAACCAAGGGTTACTCGCCACGGCGAGCGATCTCAGAATCACTACGGGTTCAGCCCTATTCACACCAATTCATCCCAAAACTCTCATGTTAAGCCTCTAATTCATCAGCAATATCATCCTAGGGGATAATCTAGGTTCTGTATGCAGTTCTACAGCCTTATAACTCAATCTATCATCAATTCATCACAAATTCACCAAAACCCTAGTTCATAAAACCTATCTCAATTCCTCTCTAACTCTATGCCAATCAATAACAGATGATTTACAATCAATATTAATGGAGTTAGGCTCACCCTTACCTGGAAAAATTGCAGAAATCACAGCCTAGCTTCTCTTCTCTGTTCAACCGTTCTTCCTCTCCAAAACCAAAAGTCTGATAACGCGTTTCTAAAACTTTCCTCTCTTAACCTACTTCTCTTATATACTCCCTCCCAACTTAATTAATTTCCTCTTAACCCACACAACTCTTCTAATTATAAATATAACCCCATCTCTTAAAATTCTATATTTTTCCAACAAATCTATTTATTTACCAAATAAATATTCATATAAACATCACTTATATTATTTTATTAAACAATAAAATAATAACACGTCACACGTCACAAATACGTCACAAATACGTCACATATACGTCACATAACCATCAAATCCATATAATATATAAACATATACCATATCATCTAATAAAATAATTAAATAATTAAAGAGGGCGTTACAAGCAGCACCAGTCCAGTTTTCCTTTATAAGCAATGAATGACCATCTCAACTTGTCTTCTCACAATCTAAACTAAATACCTTTCATTCTTCATTTCCTTAATCAATTTCATTTGTTCCTTTTTCCATTGTCATTCCAACTCTCAAAAATGATGAACCACGATACAAACGAAGCTGTTCAAATAGCTGATGATGAATTTAAGCCGTTGCTTCCCATTGAAATGGTTGAAGATATATTTTCTAGACTTCTGGTGAAGTTCCTACTTCAGCTCCAATGCATGTGCAAGTCCTGGAAATCCCTAATCTCCAGCCCCAAATTCGCCAAAAGGCACCTTTCCATGACAAAGGCTTATGAGCACCATCACCATCTCATGCTTACCACGACCGAATCAAATAATCTAGTTTTATGGGATTCCCATATAACTTCTATTTTCACCACACTTTCACCCTCAAAGCCACTCGTCTTCCCTGACATTTTGAATATACATGGTTCCCGTGTTTGTTCCTGCCACGGAATCCTCTGTTTCACAATTCAGGATAGTTACCCTGTTCTGTGGAACCCTTCCACCAGAAAACACAATGTCATTCCCCCTGTGGAAAATTTGTTTTCACAGAGGCCCCCGGATTATCCCACAAAATCAAGATTAAGACCAAAAAGCATTATACAGTGTAACACCTATAGCTTTGGGCATGATACTAGCACTCATAAATATAAGATTGTTGCTCTTTCTTATATCCGTAATCCCTGCACTCCCAAAGTTTGTATTTATACGTTGGGTTCGGATCCTACGGATTCTTCTTGGAGGTTGACCAATGACTTTCCAGGTCATGGCTACATTTCTGAACCAGGAGTATCTGTGAGTGGGACTCTTAATTGGAAAGTATCCGGTGGCATTGTTTCTCTGGATCTAGCAACTGAATCATACCAACAGCTTTTGCTTCCTCCTCCTGCTACGGGAGAGGGTCTTGTTTTGACCTTGGGGGTTTTGAGAGACTGCTTGTGCTTATGTGCAAGTAATAAAGATATGAATGAGGTGGATGTATGGATGATGACGGAGTCATGGAATGTATTGTACAACATTCCTTACATTCAAGATCAGCGTCCCCATACCAAGGTTTTATATGTTACGGAGGAAGAAAAATTGTTAATGTATTATCATGATTCATTGAAGCTGGCTGTCACTGATTCAGGAAATGTCCCTGATTACATGTCCGAGCTTCAACACAATAGTTCAACGGATCCAATAGTCTACGTGGAGAGCTTGATATCACCTTGGCCGTGAGATTCAACTACAACATATAGGCTAGCTTCTATTAATGTTCTTTATTGTATGCTTCTTATTGGATCATTGTTAACTAATGGCTGTAGGAATCTACAACTTGAGAGGATGCTACAATTGTTTGTAATGTATGATTATTAGTAAAGATATGTTGTGAGTTTTTCTGGAAGTGGTGAATAATCTTTGAACCAGATGCATGAGACTTTGTCCTTATGAATTGACATTATAAACATAAAAATTTTCTTTTTTTTATTCCTTAGTTTCTTAGGTTGCCAATTATTACATGTTCATGCATTTCACATACTGCATTTTTTTATTCTATTGTATATTTCTGTCTCTTATACTTGGATTAATTGCATTTCACATGCGAACCTCGCTCACAGCCAAGTTCTTCCTCCGGAGACCTCTTTAATTTGTGTGATGTTGGTGACCTTTGTTTTTGTTTTCCTTGCCCGTGAGTTTGTTGTGCTTCTTGTACACTCTCGACGTGAATAAATTTTGCTGATTCTAAATAAAATAAAAAGTATTGCTCATGCTGCAAGTTTTTTATTTTGAGAAGGTATTCAAAATGCAAATGTAGAGTCTCCATTCTTCATAGTAACACATATTTGTTTCTGTCCCTAAAAGGCAGGTTGCTAAAGTTGGATAATTAAAAATGTTTACAATCCTTATCTTCAAATCATAGTTTGGCAATTATCCTGGAAATTGCAAAATGCACTCTTCATTTATCTGTGTCAGGATTTGAGTTGAAGTGGTTGTATAAAAAAATATATTTCAGTTATGAAAATTAAAAATGAATAGTTGTACAATCCAATACTTGGGAACTAACGTACAAAGTCACATGGTGCTTGGTTTCTTATAAACAAGGCATGTAGCAGAAAAGATGTGCATTTGGTTTCAAACATTTTTAAATAAAATTGCATACAGATCTCTTGATTAATTAAATGATAGTGTTCATCTTTATGAAAATTTCAATTTGCTAAGCCTTTAAGTTTCTACTTCAACCATGGTGAAGTGCAATCAGATTTGTGGTGGTTGTGCCTGTGACTGAGACACACTCCCAAACACACACTTAAGCAATACAACAAACACAGTCAATGTCCGCTTAATTGTGAAAAACTATATTTGTGTTTTTACTCTAAAGAAGCGTAATCATGTGAAACTAGGAGAAGGATCTTTGATATTGTTGATAACACCGATCGAGTCCAAGTAGAAAACCAAATATTGATAATCCCTCTTTGCACTAACTTCAAACCATTGAACACAACTAGAAGCTCCATATTGAGATTGTTAAAATGGCCAATCTGGCCTAAGAATCCCACAATCCACCTTGAAGTAAATATTTTCACAAGAAAGGGGGGTTTGAATTGTGACCTGTTTAAAATATGTCTGATAAAAAATTTCTTTTATATTGTAAATCACGATTAGTTTGTTAGTAAATCAATAATAACAATAATAAAGGTGAGGTGTGTGATTTATGAACAATAACTTAAAAGAGAGAGAGAGAGAAAGAGATGACACACGAAAGTTATCGTGGTTCGCCAAACACCGGCTACTTCCACTCCCCACACAAGTGTGAGATTATCCACTAGGTAGTTGTGTTAATTAACGTTAAACACAACTCCTCTTTTTTCTTCTTTACACAAATGAGTAACTTTTACCCCTTGCTAGATCCGACTGATCTTTCCTGCAACTGAGCAAATCTACCTTTGCTTTTACAACCAAAGAACAAACGAGTACAAATCACCCTTGCTAGATCTTTCTGATCTTTTCCTGCAACTTAGTGATTTTACCTTTGTCTTTTTACACACTTGTCACCTACAAGTTTTTACAATCCACTAAGAAATAAATTCTTACTTGGATCAAATATCAAATAAAAAGTAGTAGTGCTTTACTAAAAATAGCTCACAACAAAAGAGCAATTTTAGTTCACTGTAAAAGAATTAAAAGAGAGAGCTTTGTGTATTTTGCTTTGTGTATACTTTGCTTGCTTTCTCTTGAAAAAATTCGGTATATTTTCCCTTGCCCAGCATGTGTATTTATAGGCACATAATCTTCTCTTGCTTGCCATTCCTTGCCACGTGAGGAGCGTATGACTCATGTAGTTTCACATGTGTGCATATATTTTTATAATGTAATTGTTTCATGTTGTTCCCACATATTTGCAAAGAAGGATCAGCTGGCATCCTCTCAATTCTTCTTACGTGTATAAGGCTTCTTTTAATTTGGTTTCAAGTGGTCCCACATGTGTATGTAAGCTAGATATTTTGCTTGCTCTCACGTGTGCCAAGTTTGGAGCTTTACAGCCAATTATGGTTCATGCAAATCCATGTGTCCTCTTGTAAATGGTTTAGAAGTGTAAATATCCCTTTTGCTTGCTACCACCTTTTACCTTGTTCCTTTTTTCGGCCAAAAGAAGTAATTTGTTTGTACTTGCAGTATAATAAGTGATTTGAAATGTAGTGGTATAGGGGACATAAAAAACAAGAGCATAAAACCACTAGTGGTAAATGTGTGCCAACGTGTTCCAAAAATTTGGGCATGTTTAGTCCAAATTTATCCAATACATTTTTGTTCAATAACTTCTTGCTTTGTTCATTGTATGAGATGCTTCAATAATTTTTAGGGAACTAGTTATATCAACCTTTTGAGCGTAAGTTCCTGCAACTTAAAAATATCTCACACAAAGATGTTAAATACAATAATGTCAGAATCCACTTATAAATTAAAATCTAAATATATTTTTTTCATCTTTAAAACTTAAAATAGGGATTTATGAGTATTATCTCAACATTCTCCCCCTTTTTGATGATGACAAAATATATTTGAATTTGATTTATAAATGTGTCCTGATTAGGCTCCCCCTCAATTTGATGTACATCTTTTAAGGTTAAAGAAGCTCCCCCTCAATTTGTTATCCAAGATACTTGATTTTGAAGAATATAACAATTGAGAATATTTAAAACAGAAACATATTATGGATCAAGAGACAGTGACATTATAACCATAGAAACATAGTCTTTTTCTTTAATTAACATAGAGACTGGATTCATTGCATCAGTGACATTATAAGCATAGAAACAAAGTCTTTTTAACATAGAGAATCAATTGCATTTAACATGGATTTTTGCAATCAATTGCTAACAAACAAAAGATACTACTTATGGCTAAAAGACATAATAATAAACAAAGGCACATGGCCGAAAATGACTACAACCAAAAGATATAAAAGGGGCCATTTTCAAATCCATTTTTCAAATTCATATGCAATGTTGTTTCTAAACACTTTCTCCCCCTTTGGCATCTTCAAAAAGAAAGGGCGTACCAACACAGCTAACTGGCTAAAAATCATTTGGTGGAGGGTTGGAGGAGGATGCATGGAAGGTGGGGGCTGGAGGCACTACGCCATAGTAGGTGAAGAGAAAAGCAGCAAAATACTCATGAAGATGATGAACATCAGTGCGAAGAGAAGTAAGCTCAGCAAAGATCATTTCATTTGAGATATTAGGATTTTGAGGTTCAAGAGGAGGATCATTCCTGGGAGAAGTTGCGGTTGACCTAAAGCTGCCAAAAGAGCTAAAATGCGATGGAAGTGGAGGTAGTTCACTAGGAAGTGGATCGATGTTCTTTGGAGAGGAGTTCAAGAATTTGTTCACGCAGTCTGATTCGAACAGAGCAGAGTTGTTAACATCAACAGGAGGAGTGGTAGAGATGGGAACAGGTGCAGTAACAAAACCAGTTGAGAGTTTGAGATCAGTTGACAGATTAAGATCCAAAAGAGGAATAGAAGCATCAATTTTTGAAGACTCTTTGGAGTTGAGTGAAGCCGATTGTGAGGTCTTATGACTTTCAACAATTATTGCATTCACGAGACTATGGAGAGGATTTTCTTCTTCTTCTTCCTTAAGAAATTCTTCCTTAGGAAGTGGAATCTGATGTAATGCTAAAGCTCCAGCATCATAGTTGAGTTTGATGTGAGACACATTTTTTGAATTGAAGGGTTTCCAGATTCGCTTAGCCTCTTCTCCAATGAAAGAAAATTGAAATTCTTTAAAGATTTTGGTGAGAGGCATGGAGTAAGGAAGGCCACCATTTCCCTTGGTGTCTTGAATAGCATTTTTCATATGTTGAATGATAAGATAGGGTAAGTTAACTCTCTTGCCATTGGCTAGATGATAAATAATCATGAGATCGGTGTCATTGACTCGATATTTGCTTCCACTTCGAGGCAAAAGACTGTGAGTGCACAGATTGTGAATGATCTTGAACTCATTCTTTAAAGCAGTGATAGGATAATCTCTTGCAGGTTGAGGGTTAGTGAGAAGTTTTTTCAAAACAGAGATTTTTTCAACTTTAGCCTCATCATACCATTTTCTACCAAAAAGTTTAACACCAGAATTTGGAACATCGAAAACTTTTGCTAGAATATCAGTTGTGATAATGACATCAGTTTGATTTAGAGAACAGAGAATCACATCGTGACCTTCAAGCACAGTTGCAAGTGAATAAAATTTTTGAACAAGATTTGGGTAAATCACCTCATCAATCTCGCAGAACTGTTTCCATCCAATAATCTTGAGCACTTCAGAAATGTCGATCTTTTTTCTCTTTAGATCTTCAAAGTTGAAAGTTTTGCTTTCTGAGAGTCGTCTTTTGAGAGAACCTTCGATGGCAGCATTTGTGGGATAGGTTTCTAAAGCTAAATTTTCTTCTGCAGTGATTGGGTTAGAGATGATTTCATTCAACAATTTTTCTTTTTGAGCAACTTCACGATTGTAAGGAGTGAAGGAAGAGGATTTTATGCGCTTAGGATATTGCTGATCTTGCATGCAAGGACTGGATTCTTCGTCCAAGTCAACATATGAGGTTCTTGGGTTTTTTGAGGATAACCGAATGGATTTCCTGAGTTCATTAGAGAAGGATGGTTTGGTTGAAAGTTAGGGTTTGGAGTGAAAAAATCATCAAAAGATTCAGCCTTTATAGGAGCTGATGTTGTAATGCTTTTGGGAGGAGAACAAGAGAAGGGATCGATTAGAGAGTTTAGAGTTAGAGTTGGTGTAGAGGTGTTTGTTTTTGGAGAGTATGTGAAGGAAGGAGGAGGCGATGGTGATGGTGAATGCTGAGATGAGGAAGGGTTTTGTTGATTGACTGAGGAAAGAAGTTCAGAGAAGGTTTGTTTGGGTTCATCCATTTTTGGACTTGGTTTGAGAAAAGATTGAAATGGATTAAGAAACAAAAATAAGTCTATAAGAAGAAGAAGAAGAAGTCTGGAGAGAAGACAAGAGTGATGGATGAGTTGATAGTGTGTACAGGCAAAGGCTACGTTAACATAGACAATGATGATTATAGATTAGCCCATATTTGGATGGTCAGGATTTGATCTCAAATTGATTTGCTTTGGGAAGGTAGAGGGATTAGCGCGTGTGTTGAGAGAAAAAAGGAGAGGAATCAGATTAATGATGATTAGGTGGAGAAAATGAAGGGTTTTATGGAAAGAAAAGATTTAAAATTGTATTTTCCAACACAAATAAATTTTTTGCCATAAAAAGAGAGACTTTTGTTCGTGTGAGAGAAGAAGAAGATTTTGAATAAAATTAAATAATAATAAAAATAAACAAAATTAATTTAAGCAAGGATTCTCAATTATTTTTAATTTATTTTTTAGAAAAAGAAAACGATCTTCGACTAGAGGTTTTGTAAAAATATCAGCTAATTGCTCGTTAGTGTTAATAAAAACAAGCTCAACTTCCTTTTTGTTCACATGATCACGAATAAAGTGATGTTTTATTTCGATGTGCTTAGATCTGGAATGTTGAATGGGATTTTTAGACAAATTTATGGCATTGGTGTTATCACATAATATTTGAATATTTGCGTACCTAAAAGAGAAATCTTCTAGTTGATTTCTAATCCATAATACCTGAGAGCAGCAATTTGCAGCGGAAATGTACTCAGCCTCCGTGGTGGATAATGCGATAGTACTTTGCTTTCGACAACACCAGCTGACTAAAGCTTCTCCGAGGAGTTGACATGCACCACTTGTACTTTTTCTTTCTATTTTGTCTCCTGCATAGTCAGCGTCGCAGTATGCCATAAGATCAAAGTGTGATCCCTTTTTATACCATAGACCCACACTTGTAGTGCCTACAAGATATCTGAAAATTCTTTTAACTGCAATGTAGTGAGATTCTTTTGGAGCAGTTTGAAATCTAGCACACAAGCCAACTGCAAAAACAATGTCAGGTCTACTGGCAGTTAAATATAAAAGGGAACCAATCATTCCTCTATATTCTTTTTCAGGAAAATCTTTTCCATTTTCATCTTTGTCAAGACTTGATGAAGGATGCATGGGAGTAGTCATGATTTTAGCTTCATTCATCTTATATTTTTTAAGAAGATCTTTGATATATTTTTCTTGACAAATAAAGATGCCATCCTTGTGTTGTTTAATTTGTAATCCCAAAAAGAATTTAAGTTCACCCATCATGCTCATTTCAAATTCACTTTCCATGAGTTTTGAAAAATCATCACACATTTCTTCATTTGTAGCTCCAAAAATGATATCATCGACATATACTTGTACAATCAATAAATCATTTTTGTCAATTTTTCTGAAAAGTGTGGTGTCAATTTTTCCTCTTGAAAAACCATTTTTGATTAAAAAAATGCTCAATCTTTCATACCAGGCTCTTGGAGCTTGTTTAAGTCCATAAAGAGCTTTGGTTAGTTTGAACACGTGGTTTGGTTTTTCAAGGCTTTCAAAACCTGGAGGTTGATGAACGTAAACTTCTTCATTTAAAAAACCATTTAAAAAGGCACTTTTTACGTCCATTTGAAAAAGTTTTATGTGTTTATGAGATGCATATGCAAGAAGGATTCTTATGGCCTCGAGTCTAGCCACAGGAGCATAAGTTTCATCATAGTCTATGCCTTCTTGTTGATTGTAGCCTTGAGCTACTAATCTAGCTTTGTTTCGTGTTACTTTTCCTTCTTCATCTAGTTTGTTTCTGAAGACCCATCTTGTACCGATGATGGATTGATTTTGAGGTTTAGGCACAAGATTCCAGACTTGATTTTTCTCAAACTGATGTAATTCTTCTTTCATTGCTTCGATCCAAGACTCGTCTATAATTGCTTCCTTTATTGATTTTGGTTCAATTTGTGATATCATAGCAAAGTCATTTGTTTGAAAGGATCTTCTTGTTCTTACTCCATCTGCAGTTTCACCAATAATTTGTTCTTGTGGATGATGATCTACAATTCTCCATGATCTTGGGGGACTCAGGGATTCTTCTTTATTTGATGATTGTTGATGAGGATTTTCAATGTTGGGATTGATTTGACTTATTTCCTCATCTTCTTCATGAATTCTTTCTTGAGTTTCAAGTTCCTCAAATTCATCAAATTTTATATGCATGCTTTCTTCTAAGATCTTTGTTCTTAAATTGAATACCCTGTATGCTTTTGATGTAACGGAGTAACCAAGAAATATAGCTTTGTCTGATTTTGAATCAAACTTACCCAAGTTGTCTTTGTTGTTTAAGATGTAACAATAGCATCCAAAGATGTGAAAATAAGAAATGTTTGGCTTTCTTTCCTTCCAGAGTTCATACGGGGTTTTGTTTAAGATTTTTCTTATTGATACTCTGTTTAAAATATAGCAAGAGGTATTTATGGCTTCTGCCCAAAAGTATTTCTCAACATTTGATTCATTTAAAATAGTTCTTGCCATTTCTTGTAAAGTTCTATTTTTTCTTTCTACAACTCCATTTTGTTGAGGTGTTCTAGGACAAGAAAAATTATGAGATATCCCATTATCATTGAAGAATTGTTCAAAGGATGAGTTTTCAAATTCTCCCCCGTGATCGCTTCTTACAGAAATGATGTTGGTTTCTTTCTCATTTTGAACTCTTTTGCAAAAAGTTTGAAAAGCTTCAAAAGAATCATTTTTGTGTTTTAAAAATAAAACCCAAGTGAATCTGGAAAAATCATCAACGATTACAAAGCCATATTTTTTTCCGCCAAGACTTTCTATTGAGATTGGTCCGAATAAGTCTATGTGAAGTAGTTCAAGAGGTCTTTTTGTTGAAATAAAATCTTTTGGAGAAAAACTACTTTTGACTTGTTTTCCTCTGACACATGCTTCACATACTTTATCCTTCTCAAAATTTATCTTAGGAAGTCCTCTTACTAGATCAAGTTTTGATATTTTTGAAATTGTTTCCATACTTACATGACCAGCCCTCTTATGCCAAATCCATTTATCCTTTTCAAGAGATATGAAGCAAGATTCGACAGGGAGTTCATCTATGTATAGAATGTAAACATTTTTGTTTCTTGATCCAGTAAACAAGATTTTTCCTGAGGAGATTTGTCTTACTTCGCATGTGTGAGGTTTGAATGTTACTTCAAGACCACTGTCACACAATTGACTGATGCTAATTAAATTATGCTTTAATCCTTCAACATACTGAACATTTTCAATTTTAGCAGAGTTTTTCTTACCAATAACACCTATACCTTTAATTTGAGATTTTTCATTGTTACCAAAGGTTACTAATCCTCCTTCCTTTTCGGTGAAGGAGAGAAAGCTTTGTTTATCTCCAGTCATATGTCTTGAGCATCCACTGTCCAAGTACCAAGGCCTTTTCTTGACTGTTATGAGACATTCCTGCAGTAGAAGTTAGTAATACTTTGGGTACCCATATTTTTCTGGGTCCTTGATGGTTAGTGTTATTTTTAGGAAATCGTTCTTTATGAGATCTAGCAAAATTTGACTTAAAGGTGACTCTCCTTTTTTGTAAAACTTGTTCTTTCCTTTTTCTGAAACAAAATGGTTCAAGATGTCCATATTTTTCACAATATGTACATTTGTATTTTTCATTTTTTGTTCCCTTTTCTGGAATGAAAAAATTTTCATAAAGTTTTTGCTTTTGATTAGTTTTGAAACCTATGCAAGCTTTATCAAAAACACTTACTTGTGATCCCATAATTTTTTGAAATGTTTCAGTTGATTTAACAAAGTTTGAGATATCATTCTTTAATTGTAAAACATTTTCTTTTAAAATAATGTTTTCTTTTTGACAACCATTTTTATTTTCAACAACTTCTTCTGATTGAGATTTTTGAAGATTTTCAATTAGACTTTTGTTTATTTTTTCTACAGTTTCTTTTTCTCTTTTTAGTTCAAGATTTTCATTTCTTAATCTCTCACATGTTTGTTCCAAAATTTGTGAGTTATAAAAAAGGTTATCAAATAGATATTCAGTTTTTTTACAAGATGAGCATGGATCAAGATTTACCTCTTCGTTCTCTGATTTTGCCATTAAACAAAGATCTGCTTGTTCATCTTCGTTTGTTGGTTCTTCTGGTTCATCCCATGTTGTCAAGAAGGACTTTTGATTTGATTGGAAATAGTTTGGTTTTCTTTTGATGAGCGGACATTCATTTTTGTAGTGCCCAAGTTTGTAGCATCCGTAACAAGTGACTTGACTTTTGTCATTTTCGTTTTTTGTGTTTTCCTTTCTGGCTGGAAGGTTTCTTTTGTTTTGATCTCTTCTTTGTATCATTCTTTGAAGTTTTCTAGTGAGGAGAATGATTTGATCTTGATTGTCTTCTTCATCAGGTTCTAGTTGTTGAAAATCAAGGTTCATTTCATGTTCTAGGTTTTGTGATTCTTGATTTGTTTTGAAGGCAATCATTTTGTTTTTGTTTGAGGATTTGTCTTCTTGTAAAAGGACTTCATGAGCTTTTAGAGATCCGATAAGATCTTCTAATTTCAGTTTTTTTAAATCTTTTGCTTCTGTTATAGCTGTTACAATATGTCTCCAAGATTTTGGAAGACATCTCAAAATTTTTCTGACTCTTTCATGAATTGTAAAGTCTTTTTCAAGAGAACGTAACTCATTCATAATGATAGTAAACCTTCCATACATTTCATCTATGGTTTCGGTTTCTTTCATTTCGAATAGTTCAAATTTGCGAACACCAATGTCAATTCTTGTTTCTTTTACGTGACTGGTGCCTTCATGATGTATTTTAAGTGTATCCCAAATTTCTTTGGCATTCTTGCATTCCTGTACTCTATCATATTCTTCTCTGCTTAAAGCCATGGTTAGAAATAATTTAGCTTTAAAATTTAATAACACGCGCTTACCTTCTTCTTCTGACCAGTCTTCCTTTTCTTTTATATTTAGTTCTTCATCATATGGGATGTAGTTTCCTTTTTCAACTATGGTCCACATATGATTATCTTGTGATTGTAGGAATAGTTCCATTTTTCCTTTCCAGTAATAGTAGTCAGTTCCTTCAAAAAGAGGTGGTCTGTTTGAGGAACCTCCTTCGGACATGAATTTTACTTTAGACATATTTTTAGATTCTTCTACACCGTTGGGTGTTTAGGTTGATCTTTCTTCCTTCTACACCGTTGGGTGTTTCGGTTGTGTTGAGACTTGCCTTCTGGATCTTTTTCCTCCTGCACCGTTGGGTGCGTAGGCGTTTTTTAGAGGCAGCGCTCTGATACCAATTGAAGTAAATATTTTCACAAGAAAGGGGGGTTTGAATTGTGACCTGTTTAAAATATGTCTGATAAAAAATTTCTTTTATATTGTAAATCACGATTAGTTTGTTAGTAAATCAATAATAACAATAATACAGGTGAGGTGTGTGATTTATGAACAATAACTTAAAAGAGAGAGAGAGAGAAAGAGATGACACACGAAAGTTATCGTGGTTCGCCAAACACCGGCTACTTCCACTCCCCACACAAGTGTGAGATTATCCACTAGGTAGTTGTGTTAATTAACGTTAAACACAACTCCTCTTTTGTCTTCTTTACACAAATGAGTAACTTTTACCCCTTGCTAGATCCGACTGATCTTTCCTGCAACTGAGTAAATCTACCTTTGCTTTTACAACCAAAGAACAAACGAGTACAAATCACCCTTGCTAGATCTTTCTGATCTTTTCCTGCAACTTAGTGATTTTACCTTTGTCTTTTTACACACTTGTCACCTACAAGTTTTTACAATCCACTAAGAAATAAATTCTTACTTGGATCAAATATCAAATAAAAAGTAGTAGTGCTTTACTAAAAATAGCTCACAACAAAAGAGCAATTTTAGTTCACTGTAAAAGAATTAAAAGAGAGAGCTTTGTGTATTTTGCTTTGTGTATACTTTGTTTGCTTTCTCTTGAAAAAATTCGGTATATTTTCCCTTGCCCAACATGTGTATTTATAGGCACATAATCTTCTCTTGCTTGCCATTCCTTGCCACGTGAGGAGCGTATGACTCATGTAGTTTCACATGTGTGCATATATTTTTATAATGTAATTGTTTCATGTTGTTCCCACATATTTGCAAAGAAGGATCAGCTGGCATCCTCTCAATTCTTCTTACGTGTATAAGGCTTCTTTTAATTTGGTTTCAAGTGGTCCCACATGTGTATGTAAGCTAGATATTTTGCTTGCTCTCACGTGTGCCAAGTTTGGAGCTTTACAGCCAATTATGGTTCATGCAAATCCATGTGTCCTCTTGTAAATGGTTTAGAAGTGTAAATATCCCTTTTGCTTGCTACCACCTTTTACCTTGTTCCTTTTTTCGGCCAAAAGAAGTAATTTGTTTGTACTTGCAGTATAATAAGTGATTTGAAATGTAGTGGTATAGGGGACATAAAAAACAAGAGCATAAAACCACTAGTGGTAAATGTGTGCCAACGTGTTCCAAAAATTTGGGCATGTTTAGTCCAAATTTATCCAATACATTTTTGTTCAATAACTTCTTGCTTTGTTCATTGTATGAGATGCTTCAATAATTTTTAGGGAACTAGTTATATCAACCTTTTGAGCGTAAGTTCCTGCAACTTAAAAATATCTCACACAAAGATGTTAAATACAATAATGTCAGAATCCACTTATAAATTAAAATCTAAATATATTTTTTTCATCTTTAAAACTTAAAATAGGGATTTATGAGTATTATCTCAACACACCTATCCTCAGCACTGCAGTTTTCATTAAGCCTTCAATGCCTTGATATATATAGCCTAAGGCTGCCAAACAACCAATCAAAGCACATCCTGAACCTGCTGTGAGTTGCAAGATGAATGATCAAATGATGAATCCATTTCAAATTGGATAGTTACAGTTACGCCATCAGTATGAAGAAATTCAATCTTAGGATCATGGTAGGGTAAATGACAAATGAATCAAAAATTTCCATATAATTTCCAGAATGCTAAAGTTGAGCCAGAATAAAATTAAATATACTTCAAATAAGCATAAGCAGACACGACATTCACAAGGCCCACTGCTGAAAAAGACGCATGTACATCAGCACACGAATATTTATGAGACAATTAATCAATACCAGCCCATTTTCTAAATTCCTGAACATGCTCAAGCCTTTTGCTTTGTGCTTCTGTTCTTGAGTCCGACACTTTTAAACTCATGTGAAGATTCTTAAGAAGTCTAAGGAACTCGCTTTTGTACAGAAACTTCTCAGTATACAGTTCATGGTCATTCAAATGGCCAATGACTACCATCACTCTCTCAAAGTAACCACCTCAAATGAAGTTTAGCAGCAGTAATTCATATAGATCTCTATTTACAACTGAATAGTTGTTCTTCGTGAATCTCTTAATGTCTCCTCACAAGAACGTAGTCTAGCGATACATACCGGGAGAAGAATATCCACACATGAGATGAGCGAAAATTTGACTTATCAGTTTCAATTCGAACATTCTTCTACATGCCCTCAGTACATCCTCCTCCATCATTCTCGCCTTGCAGAAAAAGAAGATTGAATAATTGAAGTTGTACACCAAGGGAATAACTGTCTGATTTTCATCTTTCAATACTTAAGCCAAGGTGATAGCCAAATCTGATTTACCAACTGAATTTAACGTTTCTTCGTAAGCATTATCAGACAACTCTTTTTGCAAATTGATCTTTTTCATTTGTTTTAGCCATGCCTTAGCTTCTCTTTGCATTCCCTCCTTCTGATATGCTGACGGGTGTAAATAAAATATACATATTGAAACCCATTGGAGACCCGGCAGCCTCTGCGTCCTCCAAAATGTCATGAGCGGACTCAATTTAAAATCCAATGGAACTTTGATACGGGAGAAGATATAGTTTGGCAATGCTACTGTTCTGCATAAATTTACCATTGGTGGCTTTGGAGGTTTCAACAATGGCATTCCAAATGTTTTATAAACAAAACACAGACCATATCTCTAAGCGATGTGGGACTAAAATCCACCCCACAAAGCCAACACAATGAAGATGTTGGAGACTACAATGATGGCAACCCAAACGCCGCAGTTATCTGACTAGGGGCGACCACAGAGAAATGAGACCTAGTCTTTCCCAAAATTCTAACTAAATTCCAACCTGCAATTTGTCTCTCCCTCAGTACCTTGTGCTTTTTTATATGCATGAATCCCTTCCACACTGCCAGCAAGGTGATGGAACTGGTTAGGAATTAAATTAATATACTGAATATACTTCTTTTATTAATAATATGTGACAAGAAAATCGCTTACAAGAGACAACGACAAACCGAGTTTAGGAATTACAATAAGAATGATCAAAACAAAGATGGGACATTGAAAACCCCTTCTCCTCTTGTCCACTTGAAAAGTATTTGTTCGAATTTCAAAGCACCCAAATCAAAATTTTGTTTGCTAATGTAGCCTAGATTACTAGTTTTAAATGGAAGGTTTTGTTTATCATCACTCTTTATTGTCAATTTTCCTCATTCACCCATAAATTTCTGCTGGAGTGAATCAAATAATAAGAGACACAAACAATGCAGTCACAATATAACATTATTATATATAACATTGCTCGTACTGATAGCAACATTCTGTTGTACCTGTTGCACTGATTTTTATTCCGCTAACAGCCCCTGTGCACCCGTAACAATATGAGATTTGCTGGACATAGTATGGTTCCACACACAATTGTTCCGATTCTGCCTAATTCCCCAGATTACCATCAGTGTCCTACCTAAAACCTCTTCTGTCCCGCGCGCACAAATATCCATCAAAAGTCAAAACCCCTCCCGCTATAGTGAAGCGCATACAACGATTATGCACTATATGGGACAGACCTGCTACATACCAGCACGCAACACTAGTAGGATAGTAAAAAAAGATATGCCATTCAGACTCCTTGAATGCGTCACACAGAGAACAATGAATCGGACACTGAACATGGCACACCTGTAACCTATCCCGGGTTGGAAGACAACCTCTCCCAATTCTCCAGATTAGATTTCTCACTTTTGGCGCAACTTGTGATCTCCACATACTGCCCCAGTCACCCGATACCTGACATCTTTCCGCCTTTAACGACTGAAGTATTGCAAGATTATACCCAGATCTCACTGTATACATACCATTTAGTTCTCCTTTCCCAATATGAGTAACTCCGTCCTCCTCTACAATAAGAGGAATGGAAAACGTACTAACTAAAATGAAAAATACATATTTGTATCTTCTGCTCCCAATAATAACTACAGTACACAGAAGAAGTTAACTAAGCTACAATTAGTGGCGTGAAATCCAGAAGATTTTCCATAAATTTTTTAAGCATGTAAAAGTCGTCACTTTCTTCAACCTTATAAATCTAGCAAATTTCAACTCTTGCAAAGATTGAAATCCTGAAACAAACATTGTAATAGGGGAAAGACTAGAATATTTTAGTTTAGTACAGAGGTCCAATCCTAATTATGCATTTTTACGAGAAAACAAATTGATCCAACAAAATTTGGATGCATTGCGAGTATGGAATTACGTAGTTCCACACCACAATATATGTTGAAAATATGGTGCATATCGAGTTCTTGGAGCAGGAGGAAAGTGGAACGAGAACTTTGGTCACAAATTCTGCCGGAATAAAGTAAAAGCAAACCTTCCAAGTTTCCAGCCTGGGGCAGCCAGAGAGAAAGGAAACTAATTCATTTGTATCCATGAAGTCTGGGCCGAGATATAACATCTTAAGTGATGGAAAGTGAACTGAAGAATGTTTAACCTCAACCTGAATTGAACTGGAAAGACTGCAGTGTTTTCGTAAGACAGACAGGTTATATATAACATTCTATATTTGTTTACTTGTTAAAAAAAATAAGAACAAGAGACGTAATGATGGAAGTGAGTTTCGACATTAAAACAAATTTTTGGATATATTCCAGGTTTTCATTTCCACCATTAAACGTTTAACTATAAGTTTTTTATTTCATCTCATTCTAAAAATATTCAGTATCGAAAGAAACATTTTATTTTGTACTTATCTTAGTAATAATAACTTGTAACAAGTTGTCTGTATTGCTATTGTGATATTTGTAAACGTAACTATAAAAAGAGCAACAAATAAACTTTCAAGAAATTTACACAAACCAACATGTCACATACACTCAAGAACATAGAACTCACAAAAGCCAAATCTAAAAGGGTGACAAACTTGAATATTTTACACTAGACCTAAAATTTCCGTACAAAATTGAGAATTACTCTATCCGTGGCAAAATATAGCAAATGTGATCCAAAAAGTCAAATGTATTTGGTACAAAAGTTAGACCAACAATTTTAGATCCCTTTTGCTTATGTTTTGTTACAGAGTATGTAAGTTCAATGTTGTCAACCACAGATTGCTGCTATTGGACGACACTTTGTACTAAACAGCTTAACACAGAACAATAGCGATTTATTTAAATTGCTCTACTACGCTATAGCGCCATTATAACCTCTATTTGACAACATTGTGTGAGATAGTCCTCTTGCAACAAGCAAGTCCAAAACTAAAACTAAAAGACCTGCAGAATTTCCATATTTAATCTTTTGTAATCGGTGAACAGATCCAGGGGTCATTAGCATACACAAAATTTCAGGTAAGTCCACTGCTGGCTTTGATTCAGAATTGTACCTCATAAAGCAAAAAATACTAATGACTACACTTTGGTGATTTAATTTGGATAGAACTATCAGATTTTTAAGGAGGTTGATTTAGTTTTGAGGGTTTCTTATCAGTGTTGTCCAATAGCGGCACTAAAGTGAAGTAGCATAGTGCAACACTGTCCTAGTTTCGTTATTATAGGGCAACAGCCGTAGGCCGAAAGCTATTCCACGTTCTGCTAGTTGATGTAGCGGCAATCACGGAAAAAAGAGAATTTGAGTTTCCTAATATAATAAAATTGAAGAATTTGCATGTGTGCCGAACATGGCCTATTTATCATAGAAAAAACTGAAGAGTTGGTGGGTATTAGTCCTATATTCACCGTAATACGTAAATCTTTAAATATATAAGCCATACTTTGCCTTCATTCCTTAATTTATTTGTATGCAATGTGCCTTTTATGTATAATTGACTTATTTCAACTCTATGCAACTTCTGCTATTTTCCCGCAATGCTATTTGTTATTTCACATAGCAGAGTTTTGGTGTTACACTATTTTCAGCATTCTTCTATTGATAACATTGTTTCTTATCCTCCCATCTCTTTGCCTAAATGATTTCCTTCTTTTATTTCCAAATTTAACATACAAAACAACACAGAAAAACCTCAGCATACTATAAGGTCCAAACCAGTGCCAAGACTTACCACGGTCCCTAACCGCTTATTCACTGCTCCATCCCACATATTTACATAATAAGCTGGCTGCAATCTAGTCCACATCGCCATGACAGAAACTAACTGCAAAGAGAACATGTCCTTCAGAACCAAACATCCACAGCACCACTAGAAATTTCAATTTGCAAGCTTAGTAATAAAAGGAATATTTAAATAGATAGATTACTTTTTGAATCTGAGATTTTCAGGGAAGAGAGGAAAGGGTAGAAATTAGCTGCTTCATACAATGCTAGGAAGAAAAAAACAGAAATGCACTTTCTCTTCTAGGAAGAAAAAAAGTCATGCAGGTATCTATCAAGACCAATAAGCATAACTTCATCAAAATCGTTGATGCTCACATAATCCTTCTAACCAATTGTCATCTGTGTCTCACAAAAAATAAGTAATTTTCTAAAACAAAGACAATAACTGTTTCTTCCATAGATTTTTTTTTCCCACTAGAGATTCAAATTACCTTCCAGAAGTTAGTTCAAACATAAGTTCTTCAAAAAATATCAAGTAGTTTATAGGAAAAAGTGTATGTTGTTCACATAATCGCAGGTTTGATTGTATACTTGCAATGTCTTTTAACTAATATGGAAAAGTTTACTACCAATTGAGCATCAAGAGGTGGAGGATAGTTGTCAGCTACAGTGTCAATCCAACTGAATATCATATTGTGATAATCATATGGCTTTCCTGACATGCTCCGAGCATACCCCCATGCTGGGTTGAGTTAAATTTTGCACGCAATTTTCGATGCAGGGGAAGCAGGTGATCTGTGGATTGGAACCATCTTTAAGAGCCTTCCCATCCTTCTTCCCATGGAATTACCATAATTATTTCTTCACCCTGCAGAAAGACAGACCATAAAACCATCATGTTTTATAACAGTGTCCCTTAAAATTGAAAATCCTGTTTCATAAAACATAAAACAAAGTGTATTAAAATTGAACAGATGTGAGCCACCGCCCTAAGCACCTACTATTCAACAGGCATTACATCAATAATGTAAATGAAACTGTACAAACACTTAATCATGTTTTATACCTTTTCATTCTCATTCCCTGATTCACCAACCCGTAAACTTCCCATTTCATCCTTCAAGCAAACTGCAGTATGATCAGCAGTCACCCACTTTTCTAGTGTCTCGAAACCTCCCCTGAATGAACATCTGCACTGCAGGGTCAATGGTTGCCCGCCATGGCTGGCTGCGTGTAGCCCCCATGTGCTTATTTAGGAACTGAGGTTGACTTTGTGACCCCATGCAGTGTTAGAAAATAAAGGCACAGCATCGATCAGAGAAAGAAGGGTTCCCAGCATCCCTGATGGCATGAGAAACACAGAAATTTGATGCTCCTTAACCTGTTCAACTCAATAAGAATAACAGAACTTTGAAATCGGTTTGCAGCAATAAGATATAAACAAAATATAATAGAGAAAAAAATAAATGCATTTTTGAACTCTGAAGGCTCCCCCAGAGTCATACTTTAAGGAGTGTTCTTATGAAGATAGGGCGTTGCAAAAACATAGAGAACACACTTACATGATAGTCTCTAATGAGAAAATAGGTAAGTGTTTTTTCTCAAGTAGACAAAATACACATGCTTCATAATGGTGTAACTATAACGGACTAGTTCTATGGACTAAATTTATGGATGGTTGTAAAGTATATTACAGCAGGTGGTAAAAACTACCTATAACATGAAATCTTACAGCAGGTGCAAAGAAAATGTCTACCATATTGCTTCTATATGAAGTTTCATTTTGGCCTGCTAATATGTTGCATGTCTATGACATGTATTTTGGTACTGATCGATGTACATCTAAAACTTCAATGTCTCGACAATTATATTTGAACCTTTGAGTTGTGATCTAAGAGCACGTGAATACAAGTTTCTAGCCAACCCAATTCTTCATTGTGATTTGCAAGGTTATGTTAGTATCCAATTTTTCCTTTACGGATGCCAGCTCAGATATATATAGGTCAAACTACCCAACAAAACTGAGTCTGTATGCATCATGAATCTGCAAAAATTGCAGAAACATTAACAATTATATCCAGAGACCAAGATGTTCAATCAATCAAGGAGCATATTGTGACTTAAATTGAAAGATTAAAAGCAACGCATGTTGTTGATTTTCCATCACTGGACCAACATGAAATGGGGCCCGCCAGGATTCATCACTTTAATTTTCTTGTTTTTAAAGTTTAACATAAAATTAACTACTCTTGTCCAATGACAAAATAAATTCACACCCAAAACTTTTCACCCTTTGATAAAAAAAGTTATATAATGTCCAATAAGTTTAACTTCGAACCCCAAATACTTGATTTATAGATGAATTTCTAGTTACTACACAGTTTGACAAAAAAAAAGATCTAATAGATCTTATATATCCTTGATAATTCTTGCTGCTCTTATAAATTTATCCTTAAAAAAGAAAATTACAGTATAATAGTAAAGATTAAATAATGCTCTTTTGAATGTCTTATAAAAAAGATGAATGATATATATACAACTATTTTATGACAATTTTTGAACAACTCTCTATTACTCTTATTTTGTTTTTGTTCTCTCTCTTTCTACATTTCCCTTTATTGTTCTTGACTAGTAAAAGAGAGAAAAATGAGGCTATCTTAATAGTTGTCACAAAAAGTTATACAAATACGACAAGATTCTTTTTTTCTTTGTGTCTCATCTCGGTCTTTAGAATTATCTTTCAATCATCGATAGCGACAGAGCTCTAGTAAAAAAATATGGGTAAATAACTTTAATTTTTTATCTCTTGAATTAACTAGATAAATAAACGTATTTTATTGAATATCTATATCTTACCGTTGAAAGAAAAATATGGTCACGGCATATTTAAATTATTAAAAAAATTATATTATCAACTTTTACTCGATTTTTGCCGAATTATATAAACTGCGTCGTTTTATGTTGGCTAGGTACTATTGGCTATCACCTACGAAAAGGTATTAAGATTGCTTATATTACTACTCACACAATGTTCGTCCTACGAGACTGATGCTTGTTTGTTTTTGTGCTAAGTGTTTCAACTAAATTCTTAACATTTACTTCCGGAATATTCTTTGGTATGTTTTTTTATTTTCACCCTCTAAATCGTCCCTATGTGTTCTTTTACATTTTTCAGTGCGATCTTTTTCTTCGAATGCTTATGTTATATTTAGGGTTTTGCCCTTTTTTTTTTGTGGTGATATTTTTTTTGGTGGTGTGGATTTTGCCCTTTGGTATTGTGAAATAAAGGTTCTTAGATTTTCTTATGATTTTTCATGTTCTTACATATACGAGTATATGTAAAAAAAAAAAAAAAAAAAAAAAGATCTAGATCTGTAGATATTTATTGATGATATTCACAATAGATCTGGTATGCATGCTTTAATGGATCCACAATGATAAAATCATCATGTATTTGTTCCTACTTGTGTTAACGAAGAGAGTGTGAATATTATGGTATTCGTTCGATCATTTGGAAACCTATTACATAAAATTACTAAAATATTTGTTGTTAAATCTTATTATATTTTAATAAAACTCTTAAATTTTGTTAGAAATGAATTTCTGTTTGAATTGAATTTATGGGTCTAAATATACTAAAGTTGAATATTGAATTTTATCAATATATTGATTTAGCGCTAAGATAGTCTTTTTTAATTATTTTATATGTTTAAGTTTGATATATTGTAATATAGATCCAAGGATTCATGCAATTAGCTTTGCAAATATTCATAAACTTGTCTAAATCATATGCTACAAATATCCGTCCGAATACGAGGTTGGTGCAAATAAGATCTTCATCTATAAGGGTGCTTTTTTATTTTTATTTTTATATTCGTATATTTCTAGAAATGTACATGCTCATGTTTGGTAGAAGTTTATTGAATTCTATTCTCAAGTATAAAATGTTTATTGGAAAAGAAAAAAATTCTCAAAAAAAAGGTGGGAATAAAATTCTCATGATGATGAGAATAAATTCATGTGAAACTTTTCTTTTTAACAAGCAAAAATGAATTATATTATCACTGCTATAACAATCTCCTCATCACAAGACATACCAAAAAGACCACTAATATTTACAATCAGTCAAAAAAGAGATACAACAAGTGGGTTAGCCAATGCATAAACACGACAAAAGGCTTGTCGACCACAATTAATCTCCCTATTTTTAAGGTTTTTGTGAATATTATATTGTTAATCAAATATCTTTTTCTAAATATCTTAGAATAAAATTCATATCTTTATATTTCAATAAATGTTATTCCTAGGAATAAATTTAAGAAACTGGAAACAATCACACCCTAACATGTATGTATTTTCATCTACATGTATATGAGTATTTTCCACTATATGTATTTTTATTGTGTTATTACTCATTGATATTGTTAATTATTACTCATTTATGATTATAAGTTATTTTCATCTTCTCACTTTTTTATGATAATGCTAATGTTGGAGTTTTTCAAAGTTTGTATGAATTTGTTACTAAGATGTATGTCTCGGTTGTTTGTATTTTGTTATGACCATGATGTAAGATACTTACGAAGTTTCTAAATAAAGTGATTATTTGCATGCGTTTTTAGTAATGGTTACTTTTATTAGGTATAGAATCGCAACATATATTGTATCTCTATTTCTAATGAGTGGGCATGGTCGCTTCTTTATAAATTATAGGTGCAATGTAATAAGTAAATATAAAAATTGATAAGCAGTTATAGGAGGGAGAAAAATATAGTTAATGATGAATATGAAATGTTGTTTAGAACATATAAAACAAATTGATTTAGATTATAAACTGTTGTTCATTGTATTTGTTAATGTGTTAGTTGTTTTTGGAAGTTTCGTTGAACATTTTGGTATATCTGTTTGTTTTGTCTCTTGTTGGTTGATGGTTGTGGTGTTAAATCTTTTTGGTCAATTTTGTTTGTTGAATATGTTTTACTCATCATAATAGCTATGGTGTAACCTTCTTCTTGACACACCTTTTGTTGATATATTGATTAGTTTAATCAACAACAAAAAAAATATACAAATGTATAGAGATAAAGAGTGCATCTTTTGTTCTTGAATTTGTCTTCCTTTGATGCTTTTGTTATGGCTCAACTTAGTACACAATTTGAATTTTATCACATCAGTGATATCTTAGTTTCTTTATTTGAGAATAAACAAAATGAACTAAATATACTACTTACTGTAAGAAAATAATTCTTATTTGAAAGATTATCAATCTGACAATAATATTTGCTAGTTATTAATATCAGGAGAATGTCAACACCAAAGCCCTTATCTCCTATTCTCAAGTCTAGGAAGTTCAAAACAAAGCTTCATCTGCATACAAGGTGAACATATTTACAACAGTTTTTTTGTTGCGTATATTTTGTGGTTGAATTTAATTTATGTATAATATACGTTAACCGTGTAAAATAGTTTTAAATAAATGTCCAATCAAATCTCACCATTTAAATAGTTATGTATATGTTTTAGGAAATAATACGATCTTCGTCCTTAAATTAAAGGCCTCATTGACTAAATTACAAGAATTAAAAATTTGGTTTTGACATTAAACTTATTATTAAACTTATTGAAAATCGATATTATTTCAAAATTGTATCCTTAAAAAGAGAGAATCACTTAATATTTTTATTAGAGAGAAAAAATTAAAACAAAAGTAGGGATATGTTGATAAAGAAATAACTAATGTAGTCTAAAATTTAAATGGTGTTATATATGACAAGGGAAAAGAAATATGTCAAGACAAATTTTTGTTTTTTAAGAAGTCATGTCAAGAAAGTTTTATATTTAGGGACATATGTAGTATTATTATATAGAAAGTTTTATATTTAGAGACGTAAGTAATATTATGATATAGTTAAATAATGAAATTTGATTAGATTGATGTGTGTGTGGAAAATTCTTTTACATTGTGAGTAATTTACAAATTAAAATATTCAAGATATATAAATTACATTATCTCAAGTTGTATCGTTTTAATGTACTTTAGGATTCAATATTGATTGACAATTTATTTTACCATCATTGAAAATATGAGTTGGAAGAACGAGAACCATTTTACGCATCAGATTTAAAATACTTCTTCCGTTTTAAAATATAAGAAAAATTCACTTTTTAAATTCATTTATTTAATGATGTATGTGGTTCATATTAAATAAATAAACTTAAAAAATGAATTTTGCTTATATTTTAAAACGGATGGAATATCTACTTTGAACATGGAAAATAATGATTATGGATCATGGTGTTGTCTTTCCATATGGATTTGAAGTGGGGTCAGCTTATGGTCTTACAGATCAACATACCATGAAATTCTGTTACGAGGGAAATAATATTTTTTATTTCAAAAAATTTGATGTCAATGGATCTGAGATAGATTACAAAAATGCTGCAAAGGTAAATTCTGTGATGGACTTGGTCTCTAACATAGAGAATAATTCTTTGGAGGATTCAGAATCACATGGCAAGGATGATAACGTGGTTTCGAAGAGTTGAATAAATACATTGAGTGCTCATGATGTTTATAGGAGACACTTTGGTAATTATACTATTGCAATGTGTATGAATTTTTTTTTTATATACTTTACTGAATTTTGGTGTAGTATTTTTTTACTTTAATTTTAACATTCATTTAAACTATTTTATTTATATTTATTATCTAATCAAATAGTTAAAAAAATTAAAAATCATATAAAACTTTTCGTTGTTCAAATTGATCATGTAATATACACAAAGTCGGAAAAATGTATTAAAAAAGAACACGAATTTTACACTTATAATTTGAGATTCTTCCAATTTTTGCCCTCATAATTTTTCTTGAAGACATAAAATCTAAAAAAAAAATACTCAGATGTTGAATTTTTTCATGATTTTTTGTAGGTATGTTTAGGATGTTAAAATATGACTTTCTATATACAATTAGAGTTTTTAGACAAGGGAAAATTAATTATGGATTTTTAAAGAGCCAAAATCTCAACAAAAAAAAAAAAAAAAAAAATTTCGATGTAGAAATTGCAGTTTGAACTGATTTTTTTATAGAGAAGATATGTAAAGTTTCATAGCATTCTAAAGAATCTTATTTATATTTTTTGACCTAAACGTGCAAAATTGCACTTTTGTTTCGAATAAGAATCACCACATGAAAAAGTTGGAGTTTTTAAACATCATAAGAATCACCACATGAAAAAATTGGAGTTATTAAAAGGGGGACAAATTAATTATTAATTGTCATTTCCCATAATTATGAAATTCTTAGACAATTCATAATTAATTTGTCCCTCATTTAAAAACTCTAGAATTTTATTGTGAAAGTTCTTACAACGTTCTAACATGCTTACAAAGTTAGGGAACGAAATTTGACCCCGTGAGTATATGCTTACCCAAAATAAAATTGCAATTTTGTAATTTTTGGTTGAAAAAGAGAAAAAATTGTATTTTATATATAAAAAAATGGGCAGAGAGAAGTGTCAATTTCCTGATATCTGTTTGAGGATATATTGTATTTTATAAAAAACGGGCAAAGAGAAATGTTAATTTCCTCCAACTATCAATTTATGATTTTACCTTACCCTTCAAGAACCTTAAAGAACGAATTGAAAATGACAAAAAGACAAGAACTAAAATTTAGGTTTTTTTGTTGTTGCATGATATTGAAATTTGTATTAGTTATATGATTTTACACTTAATTTTGTTCTGAGAAAAAAGTAAGACACAAGTTGGGTGCAGAAAATGCTAATGATATTAAATCTTTTTTACTCGTTTATTTGTAAAATCCGAGAAGAGGGAAACTAAAACATGGTTTTTATTGTTTTTTAAATAGCTTAATGGCAAGAATCATATATCTTGAATGTGGGGAATACGTGAATTCAAACTTGCGTCTTAACATGTTAAATGTCTCTACAGACTACACTGCAACTATCAACTGAGTTGTATTTAAGAGATATATATAGTAAGAAAAAAGAAGAAAATAAAAAAGAAAATGAAAATCGTCAAAATCACAAATTTATGTTTTATCAAACAAAAAGAGGCACCTCACTAGCAAGAACATTGAATAATACAGCCTTAGAAAATTTGCTTACCAACTTCAACAATTTTTAGCATTGTGCTTTCCAATGTCTCTTTTCCTTGCAAAAAGGCATATTCTTCTTCTCAAGAGCACGAATATCAATCACCAACTGATAATGTTTTGCAAAATAAGACTAAACATACTAGTGTTTCAAATGATCCCAAACATTCTTAGTATCACATTTTGCAAGTTGCATGTCTAGCTTTTGCATAAATGTTCCAAAAGCATTATACTAGAAAGAGATTTTAGCGTCATATCTAATCAGAGGACATATTGAAATTTCGCTCACAAATGTCATTCCATTTCATTATATTGCTTCATTTAATTAGAGCATGTTTGCCAAGGGCACTGCTGCTTGGTATACTAAGGGTTCCTTTTGTATGTGTGTGTATGGATACATGCTGTACTAGGATGTTTTCTTTTGTTATCGATTGTGTTTGATATGCAAATGTGTGTTGTGGTTGCACTCTCTTCGTATTTCAATTTCTTTGTATTAACATCACACAACATCTCCTAGATACATAGACATAGCAGCCGTGCGAGAATCTCAGTATATGTTTGTTCATTTTATTTTGCAGTTTGTATCAAAATGGGTGATCAATCTGGTTCAACAGATTTATTTGCTTCTCTTTCACCAACTGTCCAGAACACTACTATGCAAACATAGCTTTATGCGACCATTGTGGCAAGAGTCTCAAGTATAATGGGACGAGTTCGATAATGGAATCCTCATGATCATATGATATTAAGAGTTATGAAGTGAGAAAAGAAGCTCCTTGTAGACATTTCATATTCTAAAAAAAAAATTAATGTGACTATGTAATCCTCATGATCATCCAAGTAAGGAGAGAGGACAGAATCCAATATTGTAAACTAAAATGAAATGTGTGTAATGGCTTTTAGTTAGGCTATTATAATGTTTCAACTAAAGGCCAATTTGGTGAGCCACTTTACAATTTCTCAACATTGAATATTCGGGATGGACCCCATCATGACTACTAAGTCACAACTAATTCTTTAAGCTAAAAAGTTCTATAATGGAATCGGTTACCTTTCTTCTTAATTTAATCCTTGAGAATCTTATACTTTAAGAGGAGTTGTTGCAGACAACAACTAAAGTCAGAAATTAGAAGACTGAGCTGCACACGTTTTTGGCAATAAAAAATAAACAACTATATTTATATATTTTTTAGTGTCTATAATATATCCACTTTTTATAATTTTAAAAATAATAATATTATTTTGATGTAATCTTTGTATTAATTTTTGTTTCAGTTTAATATTTGTTTTGTTTTAATATCTATAATATACTTTTTTTTTAAAAATAAAAAACCTTAGTATCTATAATTTTTTATTTATATTAAATTACTTCTTGTATAATAGACTATTGCGAGAACTTCAAACACATATCATAGGGCTTAAGCCATTTTTCTCTTTGGTAAAAAATAACGGATTAATTTATAACCGATGATTTATATAAGTTAGTTGATTGAATTTGTAGCATTTGATAAAATTAACGGTTGAAGTAGCTTATAAATATGAAATGACATAAAAATGTGTATTTAACTATTTATTTATTTATTTTTGTGTAAAAAAAGTTAATATTTATTTTTCATTAAAGATTGCAAAGGTAAAATTGAGATAAAAATTCATCAATATTAGTTGAATTTGTTTAATGCAGACCACGAGAGTTTGATTGGTAAGGCCAACAAACAAGGTTTGTAAGCTCCTATGACTTGGTATCCTATTTTTACTTTTACGGAATTGGTCTCTCACTCAAGTTTTTCAATTCAAAATTGTGAAGATTAAAATAATGCATAGAAAAAATTTAGGACCAAAAAGAAAAATGAATATTGACAGACAAAAACATATAAGGCAAAAAAAAAAAAAACAAGACATTAGAATTATGAAAGCATCACTTCACATGTGTGGATTCACTTTATGTTTGACAAAGTAAACATATCTATCACTTTCAAACCCAACTGCAGAACATGTCCATTTTATGACTCTAACAAACACCAATTTTTCATATTAATTAAAAGTACCAAATAATCCTTCAATTTCATGGAAGGCCAACAACAATTAACTGCTTCAACTCTTTTGAAACTGTCAGCAAAACAAAAACAATAACATAATAAAGACAAACAAACACAAAACTTGCAGTTATGATCAAATCAATCAATGAACACAAAAAAACATAAAACATTATATTTTTTCTCATTTCCTCTATGGCTTTCAATAGTATGATCATTCTTTTGTGTCTTGTTTTTCATATTTTTTCATTACAAACATGTTATTGCCAAAACAATTCTCCACAAAACATAGAAACTTTCTATCCAAATCAAACTTCACCCTCATCACCACCAACAAATCAACCACCAAAGGCACAGCCATCATCACCACCACCTCTAGGACCAACTGCGGTATCGAAAAGTAGTTCATCAAATGGTGGTAAGATAGCAAAATTTGTGGCTGCAACTGCAGCCATCACTATAGTTATTTGTGGTTTGATCTTTATTTTAGCTAAAAGGCGTTTAAGAAAAAGAAAGAGATCAGGAGAGATAAATAACATTGCTTCTGGTGGAGATAGGCAACAAGTTGTTGTGCCTAAAGGGAATGTTTTTGAAAGAATTGACGGAAATGTTAGAGGATTAATTGTTGATGAAGATGGTTTAGATGTGATTTATTGGAGAAAACTTGAAGAGAAGAATTCCAACAAGGATCTTTATAAAAATGTGTTGAATAGTCCTAAAAACAAAGAAGTTGAAGAAGATAGTCATGAAGAAAATCAAGTGAAAAAATCTAAGTCCATTCAAGAAATACCTCTTCTTAGAGGAAAATCTTCAGCTTCACACATATTTCAAGAAGAGGATGATCTATATAGAATTCCAACAATTCAATCTCAACCATCCAAAAATGGTGTTCAGAAACAAGGCTTTCAATCTCAACCATCCATTCTACCATCAATTTCAGCAGCTGCAGCACCACCTGCACCTCCTCCAATACCAGCTAGGAAGAGTCCGGCACCACCACCACCTCCTCCAATGAAGACAAGTATTTTGACTTCATCATCAAAAGCTATTCCTCAAAGCAATGAAAGAAACTCTTCAGGGAAAGGCATGATGCAAGAATCCAGCAATGATCAAGTGAAATTGAAGCCTTTGCATTGGGATAAAGTGAACACTAATGCTGCTGATCATTCCATGGTTTGGGACAAAGTCGATCGCGGTTCGTTCAGGTAAAACCCTAATATGTTGAATGTTGTTAAATAAATTTAGATATTTTGATCACTTGTCGAGATTTGGTTATTTTGACCATCCCAAGTTCCTGAGTTTTATTTTAGATAGACCAATGTTACTACATTAGTTGTTATTTTAGTAATTTTCTTCTTCGTCGGGATTTGAACTTTTGTTTCTAAATTCATTTCTTTAGGGTTGATCAAGATCTTATGGAAGCTCTCTTTGGTTATGTTGCAACAAACCGAAAATCACCTCAGCGAAACACTCATTCAACAACTCCAAGCAATGATGCTTCAACAAATATTTTCCTTCTTGACCCTAGAAAATCACAGAACATTGCTATTGTGTTGAAATCACTAGCCGTCCCACGAGGCGAAATTCTTGACGCACTCATTGATGGAAAAGGCCTAAATGCAGATATACTTGAAAAGCTTTCCAGAGTTTCACCAACAGAAGAAGAAAAATCTCTTGTCCTTGATTATAGAGAAGATCCAACAAAACTTGCAGCAGCAGAATCATTTTTATATCACATCCTTAAAGCCGTTCCTTCGGCTTTTAAGCGCTTGAATGCGATGCTATTCAGGGTGAACTATGACTCAGAGGTTATGGAAATCAAAGATTCTTTGAAAATCATTGAATTGGGATGTAAAGAACTTAGAAGTCAAGGTCTTTTTCTGAAGCTTCTAGAAGCAGTTCTGAAGGCCGGGAATCGAATGAATGATGGAACTTCTAGAGGTAATGCTCAAGCGTTTAACTTGAATTCACTAAGGAAACTCAATGATGTCAAAAGCAACAATGGAAAAACCACATTACTTCACTTTGTAGTTGAGGAAGTAGTCCATTCTGAAGGAAAACGTGCCGTTCTTAACCGGAATAGCAGCCTAACCCGAAATATCAGTCAAAACAGAAGCAGCAACATGAATGGCAACTTAGAAACAGATGTTGTTTCAGATGAAAGAAAAGAAAGGGAATACAAAATGTTAGGACTATCAATTGTAGGAGGAATAAGTTCTGAATTTTCCAATGTTAAAAAAGCAGCAAATATGGATTATAATAGTTTAATTGGTTCAATTTCAGCACTATCTGTTAGGCTAATTGAGATTCAAGAACTTGTTTCACAGTGTGAGAATGGTGTGAGAGGAAATTTTGTGAAAGAAATGAACCATTTTATCGGAAATGCTGCGGAAGAATTGAAACTAGTGAGGGAAAAAGAAACAAGTGTGTTGCAGATTCTTGGTAAAACAAAACAGTATTATGAATGTGGGGGTTCAAACGAGAAAGAAGAAAATAATCTTCAACTATTTGGTATAGTTAAGGATTTCTTGGGAATGGTTGATCAGGTTTGCATTGAAATTGCAATTGACATGCAGAAGAAGAATCCTATGAGGTATCAGAACAAATAAGTCCTGAGATTTAACAAAAATGTTGTTGGAACATACAATGTCATACAACTCTAGAAATGGCCTAAGTGATTTAACTATTGCTAGAGTTTTGTTGTTTGGATCAAAGCCTTGGGACCTCTTTGGATTGGTTTATTTGAGGTTATTTACTGCCACAAACACCTGTGAACCATTTGAAGGAACTTACAGAAACAGACTATAACATTGTCGATAAGTTGTTTTCAGCTTATTTTCATAAGCTATACAGGATAACTTATGAAAACAACTTGTAGTTTATATAAAAACAGTTTGACTTTATTTTCTTTTTGGTTATCCGCTTATAGTTTATATGCCATCACTCATATGATAAACACTTATGCTATAAGCGGCTAATTAAGTTGTTAATCCAAACAGGCTGAGAGTTTTTGGATGACCTACGACTACGACTAAAGACTGTGCTTCCCCTTTGATAGTATAGAAGTAGTAATGTGGAAGATGGCTATGATTTTACAATTCATTATTTATTTGTTTTATTTATATGTTTATCATTGTTGAATCTTTTTTTTTGATAAAGTATCGTTGTTGAAATATTACACCATCAACCAGAACTTAGTTGTATTCTTCTGATTTTCTGTTATTGTACATACACACTTGTAAATGGATTTTTATAAATGGATTTTTTTATTCAAAATAGTAAAATTTGGATAAGATGTTAAAGCAGTTGACTTAGCATATTTCACAGCAGGTAACAAGGGAACAAGTCTAATCAAGATAGGTTTGACTTAATGAGCCACTTGAAATCATGCTGTACATTACATTATGTTATTTTATCTTATTCTCCTAAAGAATAAATCATAATAGCTACCAATTCTCTTACCTAGCCACATATGACATAGTCATTTAATCTAAGACATCCATCATATCGCAATATAAACAGATGAGATTACAAAAAATAAATATTTTGAAGTTCTTACATATACACATAATAAAAATATTATAATTCAATAATTTAAGGAATGAAACTAAGATATAAATGCATATTCTCTCAAAAAAAATATAATTGCATATATCTATTTATTTGACACTCACTCATGTGAATGGATCCTCTCCACCATTTCTCTACACCGGTCTCTTATCATTTATTTATGACATTTATATTTGAAATTTACCCAACTAGATACAATTCCCAATGCAATGTTCTGGACCAGCAACAAAATAATCAAGAGGATAATAAATGTGAAAAGTCGAAGAAAAGAACAACACTTAAGCCTAATTGCTTCGGTTAAATTGGGTTATAACTAGTGACACAAGTTTCTGCATGAACGTTCAATTGTTTAGTGTTTGACAAATTTTATTGATTATAAAGTTATAATTACAATGTTTAAGACTATAATCTAGTTATGCATTCTACTTAAGCTAACCTGATCAACATAGTAATGTGAAATTCTTCTTAGTTCTTACCTCATCAAAAACTAGACTGATAAATCTCAATGACAGTGAAGGGTAAGCACGATTTCTGATACAGACACGCCCATGTATCTGAGAGGAAGCATGAACCATCACAATGCAGATGCTAGTTGTTCTGGGATTGTGGTTGTGAGGCAGATACTTGCACTTTCAAAACATCAAAAACATATGTAAACCAAGAAGTCAAAACAAACTTTTCAAATATACCAGCTACAAAGTTGTATCACTATCTAGTATCTACTGTTGCTAATGTTTCCTTAACGATCTGTTATAAGAACTCTGACATTGATAGCCTTGAGCCCTAAACCAAAAGCAATCTAACATGTATCCATAACAACATAGCCATCACTTAAACAGTCATTTGAAATTCTCTTATTCCATAGGAAAACATGAAATAAGTAGTGATTTTCGAAATATACTCATACACAGTTTCATAGACATGGTTTATTCTGCTCTTGGCCAGCGCATCATCCCTCTCGTTGGCTACAACATTCGAACGGACCATTCCCTCGGTCGAGGAATTATTTAGAACAACAACGATCTCCAGAGCCTTCATCGCACCAAATAATTCCCTCAGTCATCACTTGACTCCTACCCGCGACCCCCAAGTCTTGAATTACTTTCAACTTAGGATCACTCAGAAGGATAGATGACTGAGAGCCAAACCTATCGGGCTTTGACCAGACGTTGGGTATGTCAGACAACTCCCCATCTCCTGTAGGGTTACTACCTGAATCAAATTGTAACACCCCGTTTCCCAAATCAACGTAAAAATAATATAAAACATCAGAGTTCACCAAAAACGGGCATGTCACACAACATTTAAAAATTTATTTAAATAGAAAGTAAAACCATTTAAATAAACATCAACAACATTAATCTTTTGTAGAATTCTGCAGCGGAATAATCATTATAAAATCATCTCAAAATTCTTATACATCAACATATCCGGCACAAAGGCCTCACCATAATAAAATATTCTCCAACATTATTCAAATAAATATTCAACAATTCTCCAAGTAAAAATGATACATAAAGGAATGAAATTGTAAAACATAAATCCCATCCCGTTACGTATCAGAGCCTACGACACAATGAGCCAACTCCTATCTATCCATCGCTACCTGCACTTGCCCACGAGGCGGCAATTCCAGCAGAAGGGGTGAGTTCACAAAACAAAAGCAATATATATGTATATATAATTCATAAAGTTGTATTGAAAAACAACAACAAGAACATTCATCATCACCATAATCATCAGCAATTTTCATTAACATTTCAACAATAATATTTAGATTCACCTTAAATAACAACACCGACAACAACGCCACTTGTGGTGACACCTCACCAACAACAACTCACACCTCAAACTTCTAATGCAAGACTCCATCACCTGATAATGTATTATGCATATGTGGTACCAACTACGCGCGTTGAATTCTAAGCATTCCGGGGCATAATGTAACGCCCACGTTCGTTTTAGTATTTATTTAAATCGAGTTTAGGTGATTATATTATATTTATATAATATATAAGTGTTTGATATGTTTTGATGTGATTTGTTATGCTTGGGATGATTTTGTGGTAAGATATAATGATTAAGGATAAGGTTAAGAGACTTATTTTATTGTTAAATAAAATAAGATTTGAAAAGAAAATAAAATATTTAGTTATGGGTTAGTTTTAGATTTCAGAGAGTTATGTGGGAGAAAGAGTAAATAAGATAAGATTTGTTGGCAGTATAAATAAGGAAAACTAGGGTTAGGCAGTCAGTAATGTATCAGACTATGGAAACAGAAAGAAAGAAAACGCACGCACGCGTGAGAAGAGAGGAGAAGGAGACCTGCGATTTGCTGCTTCAATTCAGGTAAGGGTGAGACTCATGATTAAGTAATATTGATTAGCATAGTTCTGGTAGCAATTAACAAGGATTAGGATTGGTTTAAGAGAATGGGGAAACTAGGTCTAAACCTTATAAATTGATGAATTAACGGTTGGAATAGGTTTAATTGATGTAGAAAGTGTTCCTAGACCTTAGAATATGTTTAGGATGAATTCTGGAATCAATAGCAGGCTTAGAACCATGTGAATCGTAGGATTTTTGAGAAATTAGCAAGTCTGGCCGCAGCGAAATTCATCGCTCGCCACGACGAGCAGTGATCCTCGCCTCGCGAGTGATGAGCTTCATCACTCGCCACGGCGAGTACTTATCCCCGCCTCGCGAGTTGCTTCTGGCAGCTCGCCATAGAGAGCACTTCCCTTCGCCTCGCGAGTTGCTTCTGGCAGCTCGCCACGGCGAGCTAACCCACTCGCCTCGCGAACACTACCAGTCTTTGGAAGTTGTGAGGGTTGTGTGATCTGTTCCGTGTGATTGATTTGGAGGTGTTCCCTGAGTGTTATTTAGGCCTAGTGGTGATGCTGAGAGTCCTGTTCAGAGCCTTGCTAAGTATGGATTGTTGGGTTATGGTAGTAGAGCATGAATTAAGTATTATATCTTGTGCAATTATGTTAAAGTTTATATTGCCTTGAAATGTAATTGATATAATGATATCATTCTGTTCTTGTGATTTGAATTATGCTGTTGATGTTATTAAACTGAACCGTTATGATATATGTATATGTTATATATGCAATGATAAGTTGTTGTTTAGCTCCAATTTCTTGGATGCATGTTGATAAGGTGATTAAGGATAAATGTTATTTGAGTTGAGTCCATGCATAGCATACATTGAGCTTAGTCCTCACCATGATAGGAGCTTTGTCCTCCGCACGTTTATTAGGAGCTTTGTCCTCCGCACGTTTAAAAGTATATTAATACTTATGATGAAGTTTGGTACCACATGCATATAAGGAGTCTAAGAGCATTGTCACATGGTCATATTTATGATGTCATGTTGTTGATAAAGAATGAATATATGATTACGTGATAAGTGTTATTTATCTATGCTACTTGCTTAAAGATGATATGAAATTGATTATGTGATTACGTGCTATATGTTATTAAATGATGCAAGAATGCTATTGAGGTTTGATGTTAGTTGTTATTCTAAATTATGTTGATTAATATTATTTTGTTATGAATTCTCACCCCTTCTGCTGGAATTGCCGCCTTGTGGGCAAGTGCAGGTGATCGTGCTTAGTGTTCAGGTGGTTCGTGAGTGGCCTTACCTCACAGTTTTGTCTAGGTCGCTCTGATACGTAACGGGATGGGGTTGTCTTATGCATGCTTCATTCTTTACGTGTATTTGATGTACCTTGCTAACATTTGAGATATTTTATGGGGCCTGCGTGCCAAACGTTTATGAATTTTCAGTAATAATTCCGCTGCAAAGTTTTGAAGTGAATTGGTTAAATAAATTATTATTTAAATTGTTTTGGATTATGTTTTATGTAATATCCCGTTGTTGTGTTTGCATACTCTGATAATTGTTTAAGAAATTTTTATGTTGGGAAAACGGGGTGTTACAATTGGTATCAGAGCAAGTCGGTCTGTCCGGCCAATTAGAGAGTCTTGTTGAGTTTTAGTAATATTTGTATTACTAAATCTTATGTTGCTGCTACTGTTTGTTGTAGAATATCAGGATGGCTGGAAGAAACGATGCTGCTCTTGCTGCTGCTTTGGAAGCAATGGCTAATGCTGTGGGTCAGCAACCTAATGCAAATGCTGGCGTGAATGTTGAGACGAGGATGTTGGAGACTTTCATGAGGAATCATCCTCCAACTTTTAAGGGAAGGTATGACCCCGATGGAGCCCAGACGTGGCTTAAGGAGATAGAGAGGATTTTTAGAGTGATGCAGTGCACTGAAGCCCAGCAGGTGCGATTTGGTACACATCAGCTGTCCGAGGAAGCTGATGATTGGTGGGTCAACGTGTTACCTAGCCTAGAGCAGGATGGAACTGTGGTGACTTGGGCCGTGTTCAGAAGAGAGTTTCTGAGGAGGTACTTTCCGGAAGATGTTCGCGGGAAGAAAGAGATCGAGTTCCTTGAGCTGAAGCAAGGAAATATGTCAGTGACTGAGTATGCTGCCAAGTTTGTAGAGTTGGCGAAGTTCTATCCGCACTATGCTGCTGAGACCGCGGAGTTTTCTAAATGCATCAAGTTCGAGAACGGTTTGAGGCCCGACATTAAGAGGGCGATTGGGTATCAGCAGATCAGAGTTTTTCCGGATTTGGTGAATAGCTGCCGGATCTATGAAGAGGATACGAAGGCTCACTACAAGGTAGTGAATGATAGGAAAGCCAAGGGCCAGCAGAGTCGCCCTAAACCTTATAGTGCCCCTGCTGATAAAGGGAAACAGAAGATGGTCGTGGATAGGCAGACCGCGAGGAAGGGTACCCCTGCTGAGATCGTATGTTTCAACTGTGGTGTGAAAGGCCACAAGAGCAATGTTTGTCCTGAGGAGATCAAGAAGTGTGTCCGGTGTGGCAAGAAGGGTCACTTAGTAGCTGATTGCAAGCGTAATGATGTCGTGTGCTTCAATTGCAACGAGGAGGGTCATATTGGTTCCCAGTGCAAGCAGCCGAAGAGGGCGCCTACTACGGGTCGAGTTTTTGCCCTGACTGGTACTCAGACAGATAGTGATGATCGTTTGATCAGAGGTACTTGCTATATTAATAATACTCCTTTAGTTGCTATTATTGATACTAGTGCTACGCATTGCTTTATTGCTTTAGACTGTGTTTCTGCTTTGAGTCTTGCTATGTCTGATATGAATGGAGAGATGGTTGTCGAAACTCCAGCTAAGGGTTCGGTGACTACTTCTCTCGTATGCTTAAGTTGTCCTTTGTCTATGTTTGGTCGCGATTTTGAGATGGATTTAGTTTGTCTACCTTTGAGCGGTATGGACGTGATTCTGGGTATGAATTGGTTAGAATACAACCACGTCCTTATCAATTGTTTTCGCAAGACGGTGCATTTCTCGTCCGCTGAAGAGGAAAGTGGCGCTGAGTTTTTATCTACTAAGCAGATGAAGCAACTAGAACGTGACGGCATGTTGATGTTTTTGTTGATGGCTTCTTTATCTTTAGAGAATCAAGCAGTGATCGATAAATTGCAAGTGGTATGCGACTTTCCTGAAGTTTTTCCAGATGAAATTCCTGATGTGCCTCCAGAGAGGGAAGTCGAGTTTTCTATTGATCTTGTTCCTGGAACTAAGCCGGTGTCGATGGCACCTTATCGTATGTCTGCTTCCGAATTAGCTGAGTTGAAGAAACAGTTGGAAGATTTACTTGAGAAGAAATTTGTTAGACCAAGTGTTTCACCTTGGGGAGCGCCAGTGTTACTAGTAAAGAAGAAGGATGGTAGTATGAGGCTATGTATTGATTATCGGCAGTTGAATAAGGTAACTATCAAGAATAGGTATCCACTTCCGAGAATTGATGATTTGATGGATCAGTTAGTGGGTGCACGTGTTTTCAGCAAGATTGATTTGAGGTCAGGTTATCATCAGATTAAAGTAAAGGATGAAGATATGCAGAAGACAGCTTTCAGAACGCGTTATGGCCATTATGAGTACAAGGTTATGCCTTTTGGAGTTACTAATGCACCGGGAGTATTTATGGAGTACATGAATCGCATCTTCCATGCATTTTTGGATCAGTTCGTAGTTGTATTTATTGATGATATTCTGATTTACTCCAAGACTGAGGAAGAGCATGCTGAACATCTGAAGATTGTCTTGCAAGTGTTGAAAGAGAAGAAACTTTATGCCAAATTGTCTAAGTGTGAGTTCTGGTTGAAAGAAGTGAGTTTCCTTGGTCATGTCATCTCTGGTGATGGTATTGCAGTAGATCCATCTAAGATTGAAGTCGTATCGCAATGGGAGACTCCGAAGTCAGTTACTGAGATTAGGAGCTTTTTGGGTTTAGCTGGTTACTACAAAAGGTTTATTGAAGGATTCTCCAAGTTGGCTCTTCCGTTGACCCAGTTGACTTGTAAAGGTAGAGCTTTTGTTTGGGATGTGCATTGTGAGAACAGTTTCAACGAGTTGAAGAAGCGTTTGACGACTGCTCCAGTTTTGATTTTGCCGAAGTCTGATGCGCCATTTGTAGTGTATTGTGATGCGTCTAAGTTGGGTTTAGGAGGTGTGCTTATGCAAGAAGGTAAAGTGGTAGCTTATGCTTCAAGACAGTTGAGGATTCATGAGAAGAATTATCCGACGCATGATTTGGAATTAGCAGCTGTGGTTTTTGTATTGAAGATGTGGAGACACTACTTATATGGTGCGAGATTCGAAGTGTTTAGTGATCACAAGAGCTTGAAGTATCTTTTCGATCAGAAGGAATTGAATATGAGGCAGAGGAGATGGTTAGAACTTTTGAAGGACTTCGACTTTGGGTTGAATTATCATCCGGGTAAAGCGAATGTGGTAGCAGATGCCTTGAGTAGGAAGACCTTGCATATGTCTGCTATGATGGTTAAGGAGTTCGAATTACTTGAGCAATTTAGGGATTTGAGTTTGGTTTGTGAAAGGACGCCTCAGAGTGTGAAGCTAGGGATGCTGAAGATTGATAGTGACTTCTTGATGAATATAAGAGAGGCACAGAAAGAAGATGTCAAGTTTGTGGACTTAATGGTTGCGGGTAATCAGACTGAAGATAGTGATTTTCAAGTCGACGATCAGGGAGTGTTGAGATTCCGAGGTAGGATTTGCATTCCTGACAATGAAGAGATTAAGAAGATGATTCTTGAAGAGAGTCACAGAAGTAGCTTGAGTATTCACCCGGGAGCTACGAAGATGTATCATGATTTGAAGAAGTTGTTTTGGTGGTCTGGTTTGAAACGTGATGTGGCACAGTTTGTGTATGCTTGTTTAGTTTGCCAGAAGTCGAAGATTGAGCATCAGAAACCGGCTGGTATGTTGGTATCTTTAGATGTGCCGGAGTGGAAATGGGATAGTATATCCATGGATTTTGTGACTAGTTTGCCGAATACTCCAAGGGGGAATGACGCCATTTGGGTGGTGGTTGACAGATTGACGAAGTCGGCTCATTTTCTACCGATTAATATTAGTTTTCCTGTTGCCCAGTTGGCAGAGATTTATATCAAGGAGATTGTGAGGTTGCATGGTGTTCCTTCGAGCATAGTATCAGATAGAGATCCAAGATTTACTTCTAGATTTTGGAAAAGTTTGCAAGAGGCTTTGGGTTCTAAGTTGAGATTGAGTTCGGCGTATCATCCGCAGACAGATGGTCAGTCGGAAAGGACAATTCAGTCGCTAGAGGATTTGTTGAGGGTTTGTGTTCTTGAGCAAGGAGGAACTTAGGATAGTCATCTTCCGTTAATCGAGTTCACATACAATAATAGTCATCATTCTAGTATTGGGATGGCACCTTTTGAAGCTTTATATGGTCGGAGATGCAGAACTCCGTTGTGTTGGTTTGAGTCGGGTGAAAGAGTGGTCTTAGGACCGGAGATTGTTCAGCAAACTACTGAGAAAGTTAAGATGATTCAAGAGAAAATGAAAGCGTCGCAGAGTCGACAAAAGAGTTACCATGATAAGCGAAGGAAAGATCTTGAGTTTCAGGAAGGTGACCACGTGTTTTTGAGGGTCACACCTATGACTGGTGTTGGACGTGCTTTGAAGTCAAAGAAGTTGACTCCGAGATTTATTGGTCCGTATCAGATATCAGAGAGGGTTGGAACGGTGGCATACAGAGTTGGGTTACCACCGCATCTTTCGAATTTACATGATGTTTTCCATGTGTCGCAGCTTCGGAAGTATGTTCCGGATCCATCTCATGTGATCCAGAGCGATGATGTGCAAGTTAGAGACAACCTTACGGTGGAGACTTTACCGGTAAGGATTGATGATCGGAAAATGAAGACGTTGAGGGGCAAGGATATACCTCTCGTTAGAGTCGTTTGGTCGGGAGCGACTGGTGAAAGCTTGACTTGGGAGCTCGAGAGTAAGATGCTAGAGTGTTATCCAGAGTTATTTGCTTGAGGTAATTTTCGAGGACGAAAATCTTTTAAGTGGGGGAGAGTTGTAACGCCCACGTTCGTTTTAGTATTTATTTAAATCGAGTTTAGGTGATTATATTATATTTATATAATATATAAGTGTTTGATATGTTTTGATATGTTTTGATGTGATTTGTTATGCTTGGGATGATTTTGTGGTAAGATATAATGATTAAGGATAAGGTTAAGAGACTTATTTTATTGTTAAATAAAATAAGATTTGAAAAGAAAATAAAATATTTAGTTATGGGTTAGTTTTAGATTTCAGAGAGTTATGTGGGAGAAAGAGTAAATAAGATAAGATTTGTTGGCAGTATAAATAAGGAAAACTAGGGTTAGGCAGTCAGTAACGTATCAGACTGTGGAAACAGAAAGAAAGAAAACGCACGCACGCGTGAGAAGAGAGGAGAAGGAGACCTGCGATTTGCTGCTTCAATTCAGGTAAGGGTGAGACTCATGATTAAGTAATATTGATTAGCATAGTTCTGGTAGCAATTAACAAGGATTAGGATTGGTTTAAGAGAATGGGAAAACTAGGTCTAAACCTTATAAATTGATGAATTAACGGTTGGAATAGGTTTAATTGATGTAGAAAGTGTTCCTAGACCTTAGAATATGTTTAGGATGAATTCTGGAATCAATAGCAGGCTTAGAACCATGTGAATCGTAGGATTTTTGAGAAATTAGCAAGTCTGGCCGCAGCGAAATTCATCGCTCGCCACGGCGAGCAGTGATCCTCGCCTCGCGAGTGATGAGTTTCATCACTCGCCACGGCGAGTACTTATCCCCGCCTCGCGAGTTGCTTCTGGCAGCTCGCCATAGCGAGCACTTCCCTTCGCCTCGCGAGTTGCTTCTGGCAGCTCGCCACGGCGAGCTAACCCACTCGCCTCGCGAACACTACCAGTCTTTGGAAGTTGTGAGGGTTGTGTGATCTGTTCCGTGTGATTGATTTGGAGGTGTTCCCTGAGTGTTATTTAGGCCTAGTGGTGATGCTGAGAGTCCTGTTCAGAGCCTTGCTAAGTATGGATTGTTGGGTTATGGTAGTAGAGCATGAATTAAGTATTATATCTTGTGCAATTATGTTAAAGTTTATATTGCCTTGAAATGTAATTGATATAATGATATCATTCTGTTCTTGTGATTTGAATTATGCTGTTGATGTTATTAAACTGAACCGTTATGATATATGTATATGTTATATATGCAATGATAAGTTGTTGTTTAGCTCCAATTTCTTGGATGCATGTTGATAAGGTGATTAAGGATAAATGTTATTTGAGTTGAGTCCATGCATAGCATACATTGAGCTTAGTCCTCACCATGATAGGAGCTTTGTCCTCCGCACGTTTATTAGGAGCTTTGTCCTCCGCACGTTTAAAAGTATATTAATACTTATGATGAAGTTTGGTACCACATGCATATAAGGAGTCTAAGAGCATTGTCACATGGTCATATTTATGATGTCATGTTGTTGATAAAGAATGAATATATGATTACGTGATAAGTGTTATTTATCTATGCTACTTGCTTAAAGATGATATGAAATTGATTATGTGATTACGTGCTATATGTTATTAAATGATGCAAGAATGCTATTGAGGTTTGATGTTAGTTGTTATTCTAAATTATGTTGATTAATATTATTTTGTTATGAATTCTCACCCCTTCTGCTGGAATTGCCGCCTTGTGGGCAAGTGCAGGTGATCGTGCTTAGTGTTCAGGTGGTTCGTGAGTGGCCTTACCTCACAGTTTTGTCTAGGTCGCTCTGATACGTAACGGGATGGGGTTGTCTTATGCATGCTTCATTCTTTACGTGTATTTGATGTACCTTGCTAACATTTGAGATATTTTATGGGGCCTGCGTGCCAAACGTTTATGAATTTTCAGTAATAATTCCGCTGCAAAGTTTTGAAGTGAATTGGTTAAATAAATTATTATTTAAATTGTTTTGGATTATGTTTTATGTAATATCCCGTTGTTGTGTTTGCATACTCTGATAATTGTTTAAGAAATTTTTATGTTGGGAAAACGGGGTGTTACACATAAGCCCCCACCAATTTGGATGGTTAAAGCATCCCAGGGCATAAGCCCTCACCAAGGTGAATGACTAGCATTCCAGGGCATGAGCCCTCACCAATTGAATGTATAAACATTCCGGGGCATGAGCCCCCACCAATGCAAATGAGTTATGAGACTCAAGGGTATATCTACATACAACCATACGACAAAAATAGTGGTGCATTTTCACCATGCAACCAACGACAACACCAACTAGGACACCTCCCCAACTAGACTCAACCACACCACAACACCATGAACAATTGCAAACTTAGGATAGTATAATTCATTTCATTTCATATAAGACTCATCCATATAAGCATCATAAACATCTCCAATCTACAATTTTATCACTCCAAAAATTCTCTAAAAATCCAATAAACCACTTAGAAAGCTTAGGTTTGGTTTTAGAACACCTTAGAAAAATCACACAAAATGGTCGCACAGGACCTATCTCGCTTAAGCGAGCAGAATCTCGCTTGAGCGAGTCAATTCACGTAAGTTGGTTTTGGTTCGCTTACAGCTCGCTTCTGGTTCGCTTAAGCGAACGGGCTATTTTCAAAATTCTGGGCAAAAACTGGCGTCTCTCGCTTAAGCGACGGGAATCTCGCTTAAGCGACGCAAATGACGAAAGTTAGGATTTCGCTCGCTCGGGGTTCGCTCGTGGCTCGCTTAAGCGAGCGGCCAAAATTTCAGACTGGGCGTGGCAAAGTGTCGCTCGCTTGAGCGACGGGTAGTTCGCTTGAGCGAGTGCTCATCTGGGCAGAATCTAACTTACGATTTCTAACCCTTTTTCATCCAAAAACCCCATTTTTGATTCCCCAATCACCCAAAATGATTTTAGATTAAAGTTATGGGTTCAATACTTATTCCAGGCACCAAAACTACTCATAGAAACACAATTAACAACATAATTCAACAACTTTAGGCATTTTCATCAAGTTTTGAAAACCTAAACCAGAACAACAAATTTCAATCCAAATTTATGAAAATATACATGTATATATTAACAATTGAATCACAAACCCACCCTTACCTGATTAGATGAATTAAACAAAAGCTACAACAATCCTAGCAATCTCCCCTTGGTTCTTGGCTCTACTCTTCTCTCTTCCCAAAAGTCTGTTCTTGTTTTCTTACTGATACGTATTCCTTTTCTTTCTTTCCTTTACTGACTAATTCTCTCCCTCCTCAAAAGTAACTTCTTTTTACTCTTTACTCTCCCCCACTAAATTCTATTAATTTCCTTTAATTCTATTAACTCTAAAATAAATATTACTTCTCCTATTTTCATAAAATACTACAAATAATTATAACAAATAATAACACACCAAATATCTCATATATCATTTATAAATTCAAGTAAAATACACCAAGCACACCAAAATCAACTAAAAATCACCACAAATCATAAAATAGAATTTAGAGTGTTACACAACCAGGGCCTGTTTTCCCTTGCTAGACTGGGACAACCATTTCCTTTTTAAGGGGATCTCATCCTCCTCGATATGGTCGTCGTTCACCCACACGGATAGCCAGGCATCAGCCGTACGTTCTCTTGTAGCGTCTCTCTTAAGACCGCCGCTACCCTGATCGGTCACTTTCTGGTTCTCCGTAAGGAGGAGTAATCACATTTTCGGGTGCATGTTTGACATTCGACCTGCAAAACAAAATTCAAACGCAATAACACATAAGCAAAAAGGTTTAAGAGAGAAAACAAAGGACGAATAAACAAAGCTGTAATCAAGAAACTCCATCGGATTAGGAGAAACACTAAAATTCGAGTGTCAATCACACGGGTAACAATGACTGGGTTCCCTTGCGAATCCAACTTACAATTACCTTCCTCATCTGTTATTTCAGCAGGTTGAAAAGACCCCACATATTCTCGAATTCAATCATGGTCTAACTTCTCGCGGCTCGATAGGCGAGTGTATTTGCACTTGTACAGCTTTGGCTTATACTCGAAATGGTCCATGTACCAGAAAAAATTAAAACAGGGAATTCGGGTGAAGGCCACACCTCCCCTCGCATGAGGCTTTTCAATGGTTTTCAACATGTTGCTTAAAGCAATTTTAGTTCGCGGCCGCATTAAGAAAAACCACTCCTTAAAGCCATCTGCAGTACCCAATTCGAAGGCATCAAACAGCCTTTCGTTTTGACGAAAAGAGACCCACTTTAGCCCACCTTTTATATTGGTTTCCCACCGAACGAAAAAAATGCTAAAGAACAGGTCTTTTGAAGGGGAAACATGCAGGTATTGACATACTAGCTTAAAGGCTTTGATAAAGGGATAAGAGTTCGGGTGCAACTGCGAGGGACATAACTCCAACCACTGGAACAAACCGACTTGAAAAGGTGAGAATGGGAGCCTGAACCCCATCTCTTTGAAAACCGCCTCAGACGTAGGAATATAGTTAGCAACATACTTGGAACAAATCTGATCCGAAGTGCTTGGAAAATTCACTTCCAAGTCCTCTTTCCTTCCGACAGAAAGATGCGGGATTTCCGCCGCACCATCGGATGAGAACAAGGATATCGCTTCCAAGGGCTTTTTTCCGACCCAGGAAATATCATGCTAAACGACCTCATTCCTGTCAGGGTTACCTGCAATGAACCAAACCTGAAAGGAATGCACAGAAAGGGTAAATCTAAACGATCAAACCCATTTTTCCTTCACTTGTGAGACTTGTCATGGCTACCAGAAACCCCTAACCCTAAAACGAGAAATACCAAGGATGATCACCAATCAACCACTACCTGATGGTAACAAATCAAAACCCTAAAAAGGATGAAATATGTCACCGATGGTTCCTCCTCCAAAAAAACTCAGAGAAACTCTAAGCAAAAAACAAAGTCTAAGTCCTAACACTCCTTATACATAGTGGAAACCACCATACAATTAATGGTGGAAACCACCGTATCAGAGTAACCCTAAGCCACTTACACAAGATTACAGTTTTTAACAACGAAAACTACAACGATCATATAAGAAAAACATAAGAGAAATGCAAAAGAGACGAACCTGTGTTAGAGTTGATGAAGAACTAGGTTTGAAGGTGAGAGGTTGAAGGACAAAAATGCACTAGAACACTGGAAGAAAATCTGAAGTTCTCTGGGTTGCTAAAAATGCGAAAATAATAAAGTGTTTCCAAACATATGTTTGAAACTATTTATATTTCCCTCACAACCTTTCAGAAAGCAGCAAGTACTATCTGGTGCAGCCCTTCATGTACAACCTTTCATTAGGAAAACAAAGCAACGTCCTAGATCACATCCATCCATAAATCCAACGGTTTGGATCAAACGTAGTTGATTTTCAAACGTTAGAAGTAAACCAACGGTTCTGATAATGCCTCGGAAATACAATCTGAGACACCCTCAAGGTGCTAGGTACTCAAGTACTATCACAACCTTTACACGTGGCATCCAGAAACCAAAGGTCATGTCCCATTACTCTCACCTTTGAGACATGGGCATTAATTACTGAATGACAAACGACCAACTCTCTGACGAGGGAATCTTCTCTACTTTTGCCTAGCATGGGCAAACCTAACCATGCCAAACATGTGTTACCAGGTGATAGACCAGCAGCGCTAGCTGGCGATCACACGAACAAGGTTAGCGAACACACCCTTGTGAACGACATTGTTAACCCAATTCAACAAAATCTCCAATCACACTATAAGACCTCTGCGATATGTTCCCCCGCTCTAGTCTTAAGTCAGCACTCCTTGTCAAGACCCACGACTTGGGGGGCTACTGTTCTGGACTGGTGAAAGACCTAGGCCCATTTGCTTAGGCCCAATAGTAAACCAAGCTCAAATGTTGTATTTGGCAATTTACTCGCAACACACCCCCTCCCCGCAAGGGGGGGGGTGTGCTCGGAGTAACTAAGACCTGTTCAAACGAACACTAACGTCTCTTTCCCACTATCCCGCGAATATCTCACTGGCGGTTACACTTCCTCTAATTTCGTAACCGCCGGACACACGTGTGCCATTACAACAACTCTACATTCACCCACCTCTATAAATAGAAGGCTCCTCTCAGCCTCAAAGGTAGAATTTTTTGTCTCAACCCCCCATTCTAAACCTCTACTGAATTGAGCATCAGAGTGTCTGCAGGTACACCCCCTATTCGTTCCAGCGTTCATTGAAGTACTTTCACGACCGTGAACTACCGTATTAAAGAAGCACCGACAGCCACCTTCTAATTAGGTACAATCACTAATAAAAGTTTATGTATTGAATTCTCAAAGCTCGTGCAGGGGGAAATTAAAATGCCCCTTACGGATGAGCTTACATTTTTCCTTGGATTGCAAATAAAAAAAGCTAAGGAAGGGACCTTCATTGATCAAACGAAGTATGTCTTGGAACTACTCAAGAACTTTGACATGCAAGATTGCAAGTCAATCTCTACACCAATGGCCTCAGATCTTTCCATTAACAAGGACAAACATGACATCAATGTTAATGTTTATAGGTACCGAGATAGATAGGCTCTTTACTCTTTTTAACAGGTTTATAGGTTGGATATTATGTTTGGCGTATGCATGTGTGCTAGATATCAATCATGTCCCAAGGAATCCCACTTAAAAATTGTGAAAAGGAATTTTAAGGTACTTAAGGGGGATATCTAATTTTGGTTTCCTAAAAGAAGCATCCCAATTATTATAAATAACATTTAGAAGGAAACTAACGTTAAGTCATGTTGTCGTTTTCTTGACAAAAAAATAAAATCAAAGTCAAAGCACCCGAAAGAAAACTATCAAAATTTATATTAAAAAAAACTTAAATTACATCTTAATTTTAATTTTATTTTTATTTTTTACTTTGATTTTATTTTTTGGTCAGAAAAACGACAACATGCCTTTATATTACTTTCATTCGTATTATTTTAATTGGGCTACACCTTTGACGTAAAATAGGAAACTGTTGAGAAGTCATATGAATAGAGGAAACAATTATTTTTATTTTTGACTTTGACTTTTATTTTATTTTTTGGTCAGAAAAACGACAACATGCCTTAATATTACTTTCCTTCATAATGTTTTAATTGTTCCACACCTTTGACGTAAAATAGAAAACGGTTGAGAAGTCATATGAATAGTGGAAACAATTATTTTTATTTTTGACTTTGACTTTGATTTTATTTTTTGGTCAGAAAAACGACAACATGCCTTAATATTACTTTCCTTCATAATGTTTTAATTGGGCTACACCTTTGACGTAAAATAGGAAATTGTTGAGAAGTCATGTGAATAAAGGAAACAATTATATTTTTTAAATAAATATTTTTTCTTACAAACAATCCTTTAATTTAAAATCACTTAAAATAGTGGAAATTGGTCTTTTGTCATTTTAGTCAAAAACTAGTGGGTGTATGTTGTTAACTTGCTCCTTATTCTTGTTAGATGAGTGTGAAATAAGATCCCACTAATATATATATATATATATATATATATATATATATATATATATATATATATATATATATGTGTGTGTGTGTGTGTGTGACTCTTTTTAATTTTGTACTTTTAAAATCAATTCTTGATAGTATTTCCTTTTTCACTATTCTCTCTTATATTTGTCATTCAAGGTTGGTGACAGCACAACAATTATAGGGATTAGGCTTTTGTGCAATTACAAGATAGTGACAATATGCAATCAGCAGTCTAGACAACGTCTGATCAAGATTGAACAATTTATATTTCAAACTCAAAATTTAATATTATACAAAAGATCAAAATCTACCTTCAAATCTAATTCATTGAATCAAAATCGGACGATTCCGTTTAGCTAAATGAAACTAATTGTATTGATGCAATGGTTGCATCTAATCCTAATCCCATTTCTAGAAGATCATTTCATTTTTCGTAATATTATATGATCCTTATCCCATTTCTAGAAAATTGTTTCATTTTCTGCACATATCATCTAATCCTTATCACTTTTCAAGAGGATCATTTCATTTATCTCGCACACACACACACACACACACACACACACACACACACACACACACACACACACACATATATATATATAAACCTCTCGCATTACTCACTAATTCATTCAGCCTTATATCCTTGCAACTCGAACCTTAAGTTAGCTGCTATGTTCTGCTACTACATTTTCCTTGCTCTTTTTTTTCTCTCCCTTCTATTTTTCAAGAGAAAAATACTCACCCATAATCCCAGAAACCATAACAAATCACACTTCTCCGCTTCTACTCACACCCCTCCTTCATTCCCTATCATAGGTTGCCTTTTCTCTTTCTACAAAAACCGCCACCGTCTTCTAGATTATTACACCCATTACCTCTCTGATTCTCCAACTCAAACCATCCTCATCAATCGTCTCGGTTCCCGTCGAAACATCATAACTGCCAACCCTCTCAACATTGAATACATCCTCAAAACCAATTTTACCAATTTCCCTAAAGGAAAACCCTTCATTGAAATCCTCGAAGACCTCCTCGGTTGCGGAATATTCAACGTAGACGGCAAGATATGGTCAAAACAACGCAAATTAGCCAGCCACGAATTCACAACGAGGTCCCTCAAAGACTTTGTTGCAAAGACACTCGAAGATGAAGTTCGACAAAGACTTATTCCATTGCTTGAATTGGCTTGTAATGGTAACCATATTATCGACATGCAAGATATTTTAAGGAGACTCACATTTGAAATTGTGTGTAAAGTTTCACTTGGTTATGATCCTTGTTGTTTGGATTTATTTAAACCTTTGCCACCTCTTTTGTCGGCATTTGACAAAGCTTCTGAGATAAGTGCAATGCGTGCAACTTCTCCGATTATTTTCATGTGGAAGATCAAGAGGATGCTCAATATAGGGTCAGAGAAATCACTTAAAAAAGATGTTAAACTGGTTCACGAATCAGTGATGGAGATAGTAAGGAAAAAGAAAAAAGGAATTAGTGAAAAAAATATTTTTGGTACTGATTTGTTGACAAGGTTATTGGAGGCAGGGCATGATGAAATATTGGTGAGAGATATGGTTATTAGTTTTATCATGGCAGGGAGAGACACCACAGCGGCGGCGATGACATGGCTTCTTTGGTTATTGTCAAACAATCGAAGCAAAGAGGAGTTGATTGTGAAGGGATTGAGGGGAGTTTTTGGAGGAAAAATTAATGATAATGATTATGAGTTTATTAGGTTTTTTGATTATGAAGATTTGAAAAATATGGACTATTTGAAGGCTTGTTTATGTGAGTCAATGAGGTTGTATCCTCCGGTGGTGTGGGATTCGAAACATGCTGCCAACGCCGATGTGTTGCCGGACGGGACTAGGGTTCATAAAGGTGATAGGGTGACTTATTTTCCTTATGGAATGGGGAGGATGGAGGTCTTATGGGGAAGAGACTGGAATGAGTTTAAACCAGAACGATGGTTTCATGAATCTGTCAGAGAAGGGGATAATAATAACAATAATGAGGTTTTGAAATATGTGAACCCTTACAAGTTTCCAGTTTTTCAAGCTGGTCCAAGAGTTTGTCTTGGAAAAGAGATGGCTTTTATTCAAATGGAGTATGTTATGGCTTCGATTCTGTACCAATTTGAAATTAGGCCTGTGTCAGCTGACCAACCGGTTTTTGTTCCTTTTCTTACGGCTCATATGGCTGGTGGGTTCAAGGTGAGGGTCCATAAAAGAGTTTAAAATGAAAAGTATAGGCACAAAATGAGATCTTAATATGTGTTGTACATGCTATGCTGGCATGCACTTATTTCAATATATTAATTGTTTAAGCTCTTTATTTGTTTTTCTCATCGTGATTTTAGATCCTTCTCTTTTTTAACACATAATATATTCATAAAGATTAATTTTGATTATTACAGATTGAATGTAATCGAAATAAAAGAAATTAATGTATTGTTTCAAATTTATATCAACTATCATATTATCTCCAATTATTTTCATATTGGTTACATAGTGTTTACCCTTGTAATATGAGTAAATTTTGGTTTACCTCCTATAATAAAAAATTGGATTCCAACTCAGTAATATGAAGATTCTTTTGATTTGAACCCTGATTTCATATGGGTGTAAAATTAAGCTTATGTGGCACACTGATGTAGCATTTTCTTTTACTTATGGGGAACATTGAGTGGGTATTATTAATTTTTTTAGCTCTATTTAAATCCACATGGTTTTTCATTAGTAAATTAATTAAAAAAGGCTTAATATATAGACTATTCACCCTTTGTAAAATAGACAAGTTCTGATTTACCCCTTGTAAATTAAAAAGTTTAGATTCCAACACTATAATATAAAGATTCTTTGGTTTTGAACCCTCGTTTCTTCTGACTATATATTTAAGCTTATGTGGTACGCTAAGTCAGCATTTTTTGATTAAGTGACACGTTGACTGTATAATTATTTTTCATTTTTAATATTATTGGATACATGTGGCATTTTTGGCTGATATTTTTTTAAAAAATATAAATACTTTTCATATCTCTCTTTCTTCCTTCTTATTCCTACATACCCCTCTTTACTCTTACATACCCCTCTTTACTCTTCTTATTCCTTCTATTTTTTCATCAAACCAAATCAATAGCAACAAACCTCAAAAATTTGTTTGATGCCCAAAATCAACATCAATTAATTTGATACATTTTGCATATTCTTCCTACAATCCTAACTATCTGAAAACAACAAAAGCAACGTCTAGCTATTTTCCTTCACAAACCGGAACACCAAACCTTCCTTATTGGTACTTATTCATAGATTTCAACCTCTCCACAACTGTTGATTCATGTTTTGAACATGCATCCAAAATCAAAACCAATGTAAATCCTAACAAAACATTATCGATAGGAATCAAAACCAAACTTGTTTCCTTATATGAATTGGGGAAGGCGTGTTCGTGGACATTCATGTTCTTTGATTTTTTTTTTTTTGGGTTTCTTTAAAAAAAAATTAAGATAAAGATCAAAAGGGTTTATGGAATAGTGCTTATGGGTATATAAGTGTTAATATATTTTTGTCTTCTCCAAATAAGTTAATATGTTTTCCTGGGAGGCATTATGTTTTCCTCCAAATAAGTGTTAATATATTTTTTGTCTTCTCCAAATAAGTTAATATGTCTTCTCCAAATAAGTTAATATGTTAATAAGTTTTTTTTTATTATGTTTTTTATGAAATCTTCAATGCCAAATTTGGGTTTCGTTTCCGGTTCAATGCCATCTTCTATTTTGGATGAATTCATTGTTTTCGAAATTTATTTTTAGATAGAAAAATAAAACAATGAAAGATGGTTTATAGATGTGTGTATCTTGTATTTGTGATGAACGTTGGACGGTTTACTTACAAGAACTTCGACCCTCGTGTTATTATGAGAGAAAAGAGTGAAAGATGTTGAAAGGTATAGAAGTGTGTGCCTTGTATTTATGATGAAGATTTCCTTTTATAGATGTGTGTATCTTGTATTTGCGATGAGCGTTGGACGATTAATGGGAGGTTGTTACAGATGGTGCTCTACATTAATGTCAATTTTATCATTCTCTACATGCAGTTAAGTTACATTTTGGATATGTCCAACTGGTCATTTAGGCGTTTGTTGTGTGGAAGATATCCTAGGTTATTAGAAAATTCTTGTTCCCATTTCAAAGAAAGCTAAGAAAAATCATGAAATGACAACTTTAACCCCATCGGTAGTTAACTACTGCCAACTTCTTTTCATCGGCAACTAGCTATCGCCGGTTCAATTCCATCGGCAGTTAACCGCCATTGCAATCTTGTTTCTCTAGAACTCCACATTTCATCTAGGTATGCTACAAAATCAAACGATCAAACAATGCATATAGAAAAACCATAAATGAGTGAATGAAAAAGATAAAAGGAAAGGTGATAAAAGGGAAAAGGCTAAAAACAACAAAAAAGCATCCAGATTTGGCACATATTTTATGGCTTCTTTTTTAGTTTTTAAGAGGAGTAGCGATGAGAGTGAAGGTGTTCATACCATTTTATGTTTGAACACCTTCTTTCCCATCACTACCTATCTTTTAAATTATCTACGCCTCCACATTCAATTCAAAACGAAAAATAAATTTAAGAAGTATGAAGTGTTTAGTTTGGTGGTCTTTGTTTAGTTTTTAAGAGTAATGGTGATGAAAGGGAAGGTGTTAAAATACCTCCCATCACCACATTTCTTATAAATTGTTGAGTTTGAATGCAACGAAAAAAATACACTGCCTATTTATAGAACTTTATGTGGGTTGTGAACCACATAAAATGTATTTGAAACCCCATCCACACAAAAAGATGCAACGTCAACTAATTACCGCTGGTTCCCTTCACAACAGCACTTAGCTGCCGCCGATTCTCTTCACAACAATAGTTATCTGCCACTGTGACGTCTATAGTTAACTGTCGTTGCATCCTGAAAGCATAACCTGCACTAGACCTTTTTTTGCCAAAACCTTTACTTATGCACTTTTAAAATTCCTTGTTTTTCTTTGTATTTCCACATCAAGATTAATAAATTACCAACATAAGAATTATCAACATTTGATTCAAAATAAACACAAATTACCATGATGAAATAGAAATGTACCAACATCAGTTAAAATACAAAATGTCAATCAAATACGAACAAATGTCATCAAAATACGAACAAAGCCTGAAAATGAAGCTAACAACAAGTCGTAAAACGAACAAAGCCTAACAAGTCCTACACATGACACTACTACTCCTCCTGCTCATGCTCATGTTGCTTCCTCCTCGGCCTCCTATGCCTCCTGGTTAATATCAGTGTTAACCTCCCCCTAACATCACGTAAAGCCTGATAAAACTCTGCATCGCTCGACCCCTCCTGACCCAAATATTCATCAACTTTGCATTGCTCCATAACCCCTGCGTGGAATCCATCTAGCAGTGCAAGGATGGTTTGGGATATACGCTTTATTATTATCAGCTAGGTAAATGATGGTCGAATTAGGCATGTGTACCAAATCGTTTACCAAGTAATAAAGTGATAAAGTAGTGTATTTTATCCACATGGATTTTTGTTTCGTCCAAAAAATTTGTGTTACTTATTTTAGTTGACGATATAAAATCAAAGAGATAAGGGTTAGAGATTGAAATTTTTATCTGTTTGCAACATAGCAAGTTACCTGTTTTTGGTTGTAGAAAAGGAAAAAGAGGTTTAGATATTTGTTTCCCCCTATTTAATTTGTTTGATATTAAATAACATTCATGTTGCGTTTAGTTATATTAAGTAGACTATACAAGTGATGAGGCCATTGGGAAGTTCTAACCTAGTCGGTTGTCAAGCTCCACCTGCTGATCGCATGGTGATCCTTATGTGTGGGGTCTATATTATCTCAGTTGATCTAGGTATATCCCTTCAATGGCTAACTGCACCTGTTGATCACACAGTGATCTTTACGTGTGAGATCTTGTTAATTCAAAGGTAATTGAGACACATACTTAAATTGGTCTTTCGGTTGTTCAAAGGCTGTGAAGTGTTAATGTTCTATTAGATCAGCCCATCCATGAATCTTAGGACACTCATATCACACTCTCCTTCCCTCTAAGTAGTTCTACAAACGGGCATCCCTATTAGCGTCTACCTTACCTAAGGGTCGAGGACAACAATCTTGTTTAGGTTTATTCCCCTCGATGCTTGTTTCCCTAATTACTAAACTAGTTACCTCTTAGGTTCAACATATTTAATATTTATACAATATCAATAATGTCACCTCCTAAGTATTTACTACTAGAGTCAACTCTTTTTTTTTTTTTTTTTTATCTTTTGCTAGTTTACTATTCACTTACTTCCTAGATAGATAGTTACTAGTATAAGAAAATAAAAAAAAAAAGCGACTTTTTATGCAAGGAACCATGCACCCCGCACACAAAACCATGCACCTAGCGCATGTGCCTAGGGATTTCATGCACCAGGCGCCCCAAAGCATGTGCCATGTGCATTAGTTGTCCATTTTTCATGCGCCAGACGCTTTAGTGTGTTACTTTGCTATTTTTCTGAAATGCTCATCTATTGAGGTGTTTTCTTCGTTGTTAAGATGTCTTGGACATTGGGAATTGACTTCCTCCCTAAGTAAAGTCTTATTGGGCCTCTTAAATCTTCATCCTTCATGTTCCCAAAGCTAAACAATCTTCTGAGGTCTTGATTTGCCTGATTTGCTTGATTTCTTCGTGTTTTACTTCAAGAACCTCCTAAAATTGCTATGTTTTAGAAAGAATTGAATTACATACTCAAATATAGAAAACATTACAAATGTCCCGAAATCATAGGCAATTGATCTAATACTCATTTGGTTTGCTGGTAAAATCTACTAAAGTAGATTGAAAAACATGCTAAGAATAACGTAAGATGACCTGTCATTATTAAACTCCTAGAAAAGGCGCCAAAAATCATCCCTACAACAACTAAGCAAAATTATAAGTTATTACCAAGCATAAGATGGAAAGTGGTTAAGCTTAGGAAATTAAAATTAAAATAAACACATTTTATTCAGATGCACATGCTTAAGAAATTAAAATTATTACCTTCAAGAGTGTTAAGCTTCTCGCAATCAATCTTTTTGTTAGGTATAGCGGCCTCAGATAGATTGTGGTATAAGTATGTCAATGCCATCCCTCCCCACGAGTACTGATTCATCGAACCAAGCTCCTCTATCGTCTACAACTATATCTACTCGATGTGTTTGTTGTTTTTATCACCAAACGTACATCCAAGCAGATATAAGAGGATACTCCTCACACAACAAAGTTGACGCCTTTCTCTCCTCATAAAGGACCTTCAACGATTTATAACCGATGTAAGCATCATATTCATCTTTGCAATTTTTAATAGAACATTTATGTGAAACACCTAAATACGTAACCATTAATTCTACTGCAACATCTTGAGACACCTTATTTTCATGGCTCAACATCCTCCCTTCAATGGAAACGTACAACAGACAAGCCACATCATCTAATGTGACAGTCATTTACTGTATCAGCGTGTGAGAAATGCTAGTCTCGGTATTCCACCTCCCGCAAAGAGTCGTATGAAAAACATGATTCACAATAGGGTACCACATAAATAGCAAATCATGCATACCACTCACCCTTACCGGATTCGAAAACCATATTTGATTCTATGTTGGATGTCTGAGATCGTCCCCTTAGGCCCATGATTAATGCATTTAAGTTTGCGGGTTTTACGAATCTGAAATAATAATAAACAATTATAATAAATACCTAACATTTAGGAGTACAATCCATAAAAACACAAACACTTATCACTTATATAAAACATAGTACAAACATTACAGATAAATCAATTTCATAAAAACAATTTAAACACTTACAAAAGACAATTAAAACAAAAAATATTTCGCATAAAACAAATAAATTTTATGTATACTTCTTATATACCAAACATAATGCTCAAACACTCCAAATTTTATGTTTGGATGAATGAATATAACATGCATTGTCCTATATAAAAAATGAGAACAATAATTAAAGACAAATAAAATAAATAGACATGGGCATGTGTGATAACAGTTTTATAGCTTCTCATATAATTGTTTTAATAATAAATAACACTTACATTATTTGCATTAGGCCACAACAACAATGTAACATGAGAAGTGTGTGAGGGCATCACAGATAAATCCTTAGGACCTCCAGGAAAGGGAGACAATTCAGGTAAATGTTGTGGGGCTACCTCAACCGCATCATCATCTTCATCTCCCTGAGCCACCTCATGATCAATGTTGTCACCCTATTTATGAAAGTCGTGACCCTCAACCATCCTCAGGACCTCCATAAAAGGGTGACAGTTCAGGTAAGTGTTGTGGGTGAAGGTGAGAAAAACACAAGAAGGGGGGGTTGAATTGTGTTAGCTTTTTCTTCGATTTCTCCTAAGCTGAAAAACACTGATCAGAAGCAGTTCAAGAACAGCTTCTGAAGTGATGTTCAGAACTAACTTGCAACGGATAAAAAGAGAGAAGGAAGAAAGACACAAAGCAATTATACAGGTTCCTTCCACAAACCGGAAGTAGTCTTGTCCCCCTTGCACTTCCGAGGAGAGTTCACTATAATGTAATATCTAATTACAAATGCTCACTGCTAAACTTAGCAAGAGACTTCAAATGCTCAAGCGCAACTGCAAGAGACTTCCTATGCTCCTGAACACAATCAAGAGACTTCTATGCTCAAGCACAAAAGCAAGAGACTTCTAATCAAACAAAATAACAAAGAAAAATGTTTGACACTGGACACTTGATATACAATCAGAGGTGCTCACAATACAAATCAGATACAGACTCTTAAGACTCTAGAATTTCTAAGATATGAACTTTGGAAAGAAATTCTAACTGAACTTTTGGATGCTGAACAAATTTGACAGAGTTTTGGCGCTTTCAAATTGTTGTGAGTCTAATGTTTGTTCTTCAAGCCTTCACTCCTTTATATAGAGGTGTGAGATGAACGTTGTGAAGTGCCAGCACATCCAAAAAGAGTCGTAGATTTGATCAATCACCAATGATCCATTGCCTGATATGGTATTGTCCTATGAAGGATCAATTTCAAATGCATTCCATGTATGTAGGAACATTGTTGTAGGCAGAGCTGTTATCCTTGTCTTGTAGTAGAGACAAACTCTGTGTAGTGGAGGTAGTGGTTGTACACTTCGTACAATTGTACTTTGTCAACGCTCTATAAAAGAACAAGCATCCAATGCCTTCAAATCGTTTTGAATTAGCAGTTGCTTCACTTTTCCACTCTTCTGCAATGCTTAGACGACTTTTAATCAAATGAACAACATTTGAAGCTTTAAGTTTGCCTCTCCTGATGAACTACAACATCTGGTGATCTTCAACTTCTGATGAACTAGCTTCTGATGACACGTCATCACTCCAGTAGCACTCTGTCTTCAGGAGCAGTTCTCTTCAGACGCTTCTAAGCTTCCTTTTTGTTAATTTCTTTGCTCTCTTTTGTTCTTCTAGAACCTAATAATGATCTTCAAATTTTTGTCTATGGTCCTGTACACTTGAACAAATATTAGCAAATCCAATTGAAAATTTTTAATACCTTGTTATCATCAAAACTCTCAAAGGGTAAAACACATTTTGTTCCAACAATCTCCCCCTTTTTGATGATGACAAACATTAGTATTTAAAATTTTTCAATTGTTGTTAATCTAATTAACAAGTTGACTATTAGGGTATGAGGTTTGTAAGCTCCCCCTGAGTCCAATAGTACTTTAAGGTGAGGTTTCTAAGCTCCCCTAAGTTCTATTCTTGTTAATTAAATTCATTTAAAAATGAATTAACTCTCAGAATAATTTCACATTATAAAGATTAAGAGATGAGAAGAAGGTCCTATTAATTTAAATTGCTTGAAATTAAATTAATGGGGCCCAGAGCCTTTAAATACTATTTACTACTCCCCCTTTTGTCATTAACAAAAAGTATAAATAATAAAACAAAAAGAAGAGATGAGAAAAACAAAGTGAGAATATGAATATATAAGATCAGAGCAAAAAATCAGTTCAGAAGAGATCAAAATGTTAGCACATGAGTTGTTTAGAAGCATGAATTAGAGCAGAACAATTAAGCTAAAATCAGTTATACTGAAGCATAAATAAGTTCAGAACCAACAAATGAAGATAAACAAATGACAATAAAGCAAGTTAGGGTGTGCAACTAAAGCTGGGCTTGTTTTTGGAGCATCATATCCATTAGTTTCTTCATCTGATTCATCTTTTGCTTAATTTCCATCTTAAAATCTTCATTGCTCTTGATAAGCTTATCTTCTCTGATTCTTGCTTCCTCTAGCTCAGCTTCAGATGTAGTCTTGTACTCCAGTAGCATCAACTTCTGCTCCAGAAGCTCTTTCTTCAGCTGATGATTCTCTTTCTCTAGAAGAGTATTCCTTTGCAGAAGAGCCATTTCAGAAGATGCTTACTTGAGGTTAAGCTTGGTTAACCAATCCAAATTTAGCTCTCTTGGATGAATGCTTGATGGAATAACAGACTTTGCTTCAAGGCATAGAGGAGTTTTTACCCAGGTTCTGAGAATTTTGACTTCGTGCAAATTAGAAACCACTCCCTTCAACCATTCTTGGAGCTTTGCCTGAGCAAACTCTTGTGCATCAAAGCATGATCTCTACAGCTCTGACAAAACAAATTCCACTCTATCCTTCAGTCTGGTCCATATCTTTTCATAACTATCCTCATGAATGAGGTTGTTCCTTGCTTGAACAAGATGGTTCAGCTCCTGAAAGATACCTTCACATACATTTGCCAATATAGTTGAATGTAGGAATAAAGTGGGTGGAGAGGGGACATTTGTCTTAGCAGTGGCTACTAGTTGGATAGATAGGTTTGATGATGAAGGTTGGTCATTTATGTAGGTTTCAGGGTCAGTTTGAGTGTTGGTTGTTGGTAATTGGCTGTTTATGGTTAGTTCAGATGCACTCTGTTCAGATGCAGGTTGTTCAGGACCAACTAGTTCGGGAACAGGTACTTCAGGAATGAGAACAGAGTCAGGGTTGGTTGTTTGGGTCATATCTTGGTTTGGTTCATGTTGTTGGGGGGCAATCTGTCATAACTTCATCAGAAGCTATGTCAGAGGCTATTTCTGAGTTGGATACATATTCAGGTAGTTCACCTGAATAATGACTTTCTAAGTTTGGGATTATGGATTGTTCAGCAGTTTCAGTAGTTTGAGTAGGAGAGATGGGGGTAGATGATGATACATTGGTGTTTGCAAGATCTGTCCCTACACAATCACCTTCACCTTCTACAATAGCAGGTGTAGATTGAATAGGTTCAATCACAGGTGGTTGAAATGGGTGGTTTGCAGGTAGATTCTTGCATAAATCAATTTTCCTTTGTTGCATATCAATGATACTTGCTTCAACAACAGGATACATGGGTACAAATGTATCATTAACAGGCTTTTTAGTGGTTTTGGTTGATGGTGATGGGGGTAAAGTGAGGAATAAACTTTACTAAGTGGCATATCATCTGGATCAGATGATGTGGCTAACTCCAAAGCCTTCTGAATAGTTGCTTCTTCTTCAGCTTCTTCCTCTTCAACTCCCTTGTGACCAGCTCAGTAGCTTCTTATACTTCTTCTGCTTCAGGAGTTAACTTCAGCTTCCTGACAGCTGGTTTCCTTGTCCTTCTTGGAGCAGAAGGTTTAGTAGGCTGAGATGGTGAAGGTGCAGTTTCCTTACCACTTCTGGTCCTTTTTCCAATAACCTCAGTATGGCCTAGGTCTTTACTTCTTTCTGAATGGTTTGAAGACCAGAACCAGTTGCTTCAGCAGCCTTTTCCTTCTTGGCCTTCTTAGCTTTCTTTGCTGGTTGCTCAGAAGCTTCTTCCAAGTACTCAACTTCTGATAATGGCTTCCTTTTTGTCTTTCTGCTCTTAGCCACTTTGAGAGCACCACCATACATTTCATCTGGAATATCTTCCAGTTGGATTTCTTCTTCAGTGCTTTGTAGATAATCATGGATGAAGTACAGTTAAACATCCAGAGGATCATGCTTGCAGATAGGAGGAAATCCTTCCATGAGGTTTGAAGAAACTCTGGATTCCTTCAGGTCTGTATCCAACTTTGTGGTAGCTTCTTGCTTGATTAGCCTCATATTCCCAGAGTGCTTCCATTGATGATTTTACCAGTGACTGTGCCCAACAGTTCATCTGCGAAGCCTCTTGTTTCAGTTAAAGCTTTTAGAAATCCTCCTTGATTCAGAATCTTTGAAATTAATCTTCCATAGGGGATCCATGCTCTCTTGATTAGCTGACTCTCCTTCAGAGTCTTGATCATGTGCTTGGAGATATACTTTGGCACGTTGGCTTTCTCCTTTTTGATGAAGAAGTGAGGAACACTCTGTGCTCAAGAGATGGTTGATCAGAACCTCCTCCCTTGGGCAACAGGTTCTCATTCTGTATCTTCAACATCATTTTCTTCTCCATAGAAAGGTTGTTGTAGGATCCTTTCTTCTTACTGTTAAACATGGTCTCATTAACAGTATCATTCAATGGGCTCTTCTTGTTGTTATCTAGCCCATCTTTGTAGTTTCCTTCAGAAGCAACTTCCAATCACGTATGAAATGATTTCTTGATTGATGAAGACTGGTACACCCATAATGCTCGACCTTATCTCAGTAGCAACAAATGGTTCCAAACCCATTTGTTCTCTTGTTTAACCTTCCAGAGTAGGATCAATCAACACTTTTTCAGCTTCTTCCAACTTAGCAGCGTGATTATCAAAAATATAGGCTCTTACCCAAAAGTGCTTTACCAGGTTCTCGTAGGTTGGACTATTGAGCATGTTGAAGTATGGTATGAGGTCCTGAGACTCATAGTAACCTTTGATGTTGTAGCCATGGTGCAACAGAGATGTAAAATCCACTGGTCTCTCCACTTGAACAGTTACTTCCCATTCTTCTAGTGACATAGTTCTTCCCCTAATTTCATAAGAAGGCGCTTCTTGCTGAGTAGAAGTTCCTTGAGTTGTATTTTGAATAGCTGATTTAGGAACAGAGCTTGAAGATGTCATTGATGATGATGAAGTTTTTAGGGTTCTAAGTTTTTGATTTGGGGAAGAATGCGTTTACTTCGCAGAGAACAGTTTGAGAATAGAAAGTGTAGGTAGTGAAGTGAGTAGTGTGTGATTTGTCTAAGTGTTTTGAGTAAAAACGATTGCAATATCAGTAGGGGACAAAAAAACACAAGATTAATGATAGTTGGGCCCGCAAGAATAGTACATTCAAAGCATAAACATCATCATAGCCCTCTAAAGTCATACACCTATACAAATAAGCCACGTTAGCAAACTTCAGATGCACTGCCAAGTTAGTGGGATAGGTGTTACCAGAACAACCCCAACAATTCCACTAACTCTGCTATTCAGAATCACAAAATCCAACTACTAAAGTTAAAGTGTTGATGTCATCTTTAGAAGCACATTCTGCTCAAAATCTCAGTTAAGAGGTTCTGATGGACCATAGCTTCTGAACTGACGTCAGAACCTAACGTCTAGTTCAGGAGCAACTAATTTCAATCAGACACAAAGTGCATGTTCAAATTTTTCTTTATAAAATCAAATCTTTCAGCAGTTAAAGGTTTAATGAATATATCAGCCCACTGATGTTCAGTATCAATGAATTGTATATCCAAGATTCCTTTTTGAACATAGTCTGTAATAAAATGGTTTTTGATTTCAATATGCTTGGCTCTTGAATGTAGAATTGGATTCTTTGACAAACAAATAACAGCAGTATTATCACAAAAGATAGGAATACTGTTATCATTAATCTGATAATCTTCCAACTGATGTTTCATCTAGAGTAGTTGTGTACAACAACTTGTAGCTGAAATGTATTATGCTTCTTCTGTGACATAGCAATAGTTGCTTGTCTTTTGCTAGCCCAAGATATCAAATTCTCTCCCTGGAACTGACAGTTACCACTGGTTGATTTTCTTTCAATCCTGTCACCAACATAGTCAGCATCACATAATCCAACCAACTTATAATCTAAGGATTTCCTATAAAGGAGTCCTAGATTAGTTGTTCCTTTCAGATACCTGAAGATTCTCTTAACAGCTGTTAAATGAGATTCTCTAGGATCTGACTGAAATCTTGCATACAAGCATACACTGAATAAAATATCTGGCCTAGATGCAGTGAGGTATAACAAAGAACCAATCATACCTCTATACAGCTTCTGATCTACCTTTGATCCAGTATCTTCTTTGCTTAAGGTGCAGGTTGGATGCATTGGAGTGTTCATCACTTTACAATCTTCTAGCTTGAACTTCTTCAAAAGCTCCTTTGTGTACTTAATTTGATGAACATATACTCCATCTTTACATTGATTGATTTGAATGCCAAGGAAGAACTTCAATTCTCCCATCATGCTCATTTCAAATTCATCCTGCATTAACTTAGAGAATTCCTTGCAAAGAGATGCATTAGTAGAACCAAATATTATATCATCAACATATATCTGCACAACAAGAATGTCTTTCTCAAGAGTCCTTATGAAGAGTGTTGTGTAAACTAGACCTCTTTTAAAATCATTTTTAATCAGAAAATTGCTTAGTCTATCATACCAAGCTTTGGGAGCTTGTTTGAAGCCATATAGTGATTTCTTAAGTTTATAAACATGGTCAGGATACTTAAGATCTTCGAAACCAGGAGGTTGCTTGACATACACTTCTTCTTCTATGACACTATTAAGAAATGCACTCTTGACATCCATTTGATTTAATATTATGCCATAATTAACTGCATAGGATATAAGTAACCTGATTGCTTTCAATCTTGCAACTGGAGCAAATGTTTCAGTGTAATCAATGCCTTCTTGTTGACTGTAACCTTGTGCAACAAGTCTAGCTTTGTTTCTGGTTACTTCACCTTGTTCATTCAGCTTGTTTCTAAATACCCATTTCGTTCCAATAATGTTCTTCTGAAGGGGTTTGGGTACCAGATCCCACACATCATTTCTTTGAAACTGACTAAGCTCTTCTTGCATAGCTAATATCCATCCATCATCTGAAAGTGCTTCATCAACTGTAGTGGGTTCAATCACTGATAACAATTCTATCATAGACTCTTCTTGTCTGAAGTATGATGTTGTTCTTCTGGGACTGTCTTTGTTTCCAATGATTTGATCCTCAGGATGTGAAGACTTGTACTTGAACGTATTCTTAGATTGATTTTCTTGCTGAGAGCCATCTTGAGCTTCGTCAGAAGCTACTTCATCTTGAGCTTCTGAGGTTTGTTCAGCTTCTGGACAGACTTCAGAATCACTAGTCAGATCAGTCTGATTAGATTCTGGAGTATCTTCAGTCACTTGTATATCTGCATAACTTTCATCTTGCTCTAGAATTTCATTTCCAGGCTTTTTGTCATCAAATTTTACGTGCATAGATTCTTCAACACAGAGTGTCTCTAAATTATACACTCTGTATGTCTTTGACCTTTCAGAGTAACCTAAAAAGATTCCTCTTTGGGCCTTGGCATCAAATTTCTTTCGGTAGAGCTTGTTATTTAGAATGTAACAGGTACATCCAAATTGATGAAAGTAAGATATATTGGGTTTTCTTCCCTTAAAGAGTTCATATGCAGTTTTCTCCAAGATAGGTATGATATAGATCCTATTTTGAACATAACATGATGTATTCACTGTTTCTGCCCAGAAATGTTTAGTTAAATTGTTTTCATGAATCATGGTTCTTGCCATTTCTTGTAAAGTTCTATTCTTTCTCTCTACAACCCCATTTTGTTGTGGAGTTCTAGGAGAAGAGAATTCATGGACAATTCCATGTTTTTCACAAAAAGTTTCAAATGGCTCATTTTTCAAATTCTCCACCATGATCACTTCTGATTTTCAAAATCTTCATTTCTTTTTCAGACTTTATTTGAGTGCAGAAGTTACTGAATACATCATATGCATTATCTTTACTTCTCAGGAATTTTACCCAAGTCCATCTGCTGTAATCATCAACAATGACTAGTCCATATTTACTTCCATATAAGGATGCGGTATTAACTGGTCCAAATAAATCAATATGAAGCAGTTCTAAAGGTCTGGAGGTTGAGACAATGTCTTTAGATTTAAAAGATGATTTCACAATCTTCTCTTTCTGGCATGCACCACAAAGTGCATTTGAATGATAATCAATGTTAGGTAAGCCTTTGACAAGTTGTAACTTACTAAGCTTAGAGATTAACCTTCAGTTAGCATGTCCCAACCTTCTGTGCGATACCCACTTCTCATCATTCATTGATAGAAGATAAATTACCTTCTGATCAACCAGTTCAGAGAAATTGATTTTATAGACATTTTCTACTCTCTTTCCTTTGAACACTATGAACTTGTTATCTTTGTTGATTACTATGCAGTTGGTCTTTTCAAACATCACATCATAACCATTGTCACAAAACTGACTGCTACTCAAAAGGTTATGTGAGAGACCATCTACCAACCACACATTATTAATAGAGATAGAGGAGTTACCAATAGTTCCTATACCAATGATCTTGCCAGACTGGTTGCCTCCAAACTTCACATTTCCTCCTTCTTTCATTGTGAGGGTGAGGAACATTGACTTCTCTCCTGTCATGTGTCTTGAGCAACCGCTCTCCAGATACCATTATTTTTGTTTTTCCTTTGATCTTAGGCATTTATGCAGTATTGACAATTTCATATTTAGGTACCCATTGTTTTATGGGTCCTTTGAGGTTAGTATTGGAAGTTTTACTCTTCACTCCTTGTACCTTGTGCTGTAAGTTTGGTAGCTTGTGATTAATCATTACCTTAGGTTTAACACCATTTGGTTTTGATTCCCCAGAAGCAGCAACTGTTTTGTTCTTTTGAAACTTAGACTTCAAGACATCAGATTCTGGCTTCAACAGACACTGAGGAACAAGTTCTGATCTCTTCAGAATCTTGATCTCTGAGGTCTTAGAGTCAGAATTTGTCATAACCTTAGGCTTAGAGTTCTTTAACTTTGAAGTAATCTTAACTTTAGAGCTGGAAGCTTCAGGTTCTGACTGAACCACAGTTTCAACTTTAACACCTTCAGGTACAAAGAAGGTTTTCAATCCTTCTTTGATACATTCACAACATGCTTTGAGATTGGTTTCATTAGACTTCCCTTCTGAAAATCCAATCCCTTTGCCATTATTCTTGTAAATATTGTAAATCATAGAAGCAACTCTGCGTTTGTCAATACCAGACATGATAAAATCTTCAAGAGCAATTTCATGGTTGCTTAAAGGTTTTCCATTACACTTTTCTTGTAGCTTCTGCCATAAGAACTTGAGCTTGTCTTCATAGGTTTTACAAATGAAGTCAAAGCCTTTAAGTCCTTCTTCAGAAGCTTCAGATCCAATAGAGTTGATTCTTATTGTTTCATTAAATCAACATATTTTTCTTTTAAATCTTTCAACTCATTGGTTCTTAGTTCAAAATGCGTAAGGAGCTCTTTAAAAGACTCAATAAGTTCTTCTCTGAGAATTTTAGAATATACATCATTTTCTTCTTCTGAGTCTAATTCTGGTTCAGTTTCTGAAGTTGCTGTAGCTACTAACCCAACAACTATCTTTGCACCATCATCCTTATCAGATTCAGATTCACTGTCTAAATCATCCCAAGTAACCATCAAACTCTACTTGATCTGCTTCTTGATCTTGTTTGATTTGAAAGTTGACTTCTTTAACTTGTCCTTTGATTTCTCCTTCTGAAGATCAGGGCAATCAACAATGAAATGTCCAGGCTTCTTGCAGTTGAAGCAACCCTTCTGATCTTCTTTCCTGGAGTCTTTGTAACTATTCCTTCTGCTCAAGAACTTCTTGTTCTTCTTGGCCAGATATTGTAGCCTGTTAGAAAGCATAGCCATCATCTCAGCAGGATCTTCATCATAATCTCCATCAGGTGATTCCTCTTCTTCAAATTTTATGACTTTAAGAGCTTTTGATGACTTCCCTTTAGATGGTAAAGCAATAGATTTACTCTTCTTAGCAGCCTCATGTTCATTAAGACTTAACTCATGAACTTTGAGTGAGCTAACAAGATCTTCAACACTTAAAGTGTTTAAATCGTTAGCTTCCTCAATAGCAATAACCTTTGGTCTCCATCTAGCAGGCAGGCTTCTTAGAATCTTGCTCACATGATCGAAAGCAACATAGCTTTTCTTCAGTATTTCTAGTCCAGCGACTAGGGTCTGAACTCTTAAGTACATCTCCTCAATACTTTCATCATCCTTCATCTTGAATAACTCATACTGATGAACAAGCATAAGTGTTTTAGCTTCTCTAACCTTCTTACTACCTTCATAGTTTGCACAAAGAGAAGCAAACATAGCCTTTGTAGTAGAACCTCTGATCTTATGATGCTTCTTGTACATCTTCTTTGGAGCAGGAGTATGTTTCTTTCTGTCTACAACAACTCCTTCTTCATCAAGATCCAAGTCACCAACTCCATCTTCCAGAATATCCCATAACTCTTCATCTAACCCCATGATATAACTGTGGAAGTTGGTTTTCCACCAAGAGAACTCTTCAGGATCTCCATTGAACTTTGGAACTTTTCATGAGTCATTTTTCTTATCATTGTAATCATAAGATACAACATTATGATTACTACCAGAACCACCAACGCCAGAAACAGATGATTCAGTAGACATGTTTTTCTTAGATCTTGGACTGTTACACTGTTAAGTGTTATCAACAGAACCAAGGCTCTGGATACCAATTGAAGGTGAGAAAAACACAAGAAGAGGGGTTGAATTGTGTTAGCTTTTTCTTCGATTTCTCCTAAGCTGAAAAACACTGATCAGAATCAGTTCAAGAACAACTTCTGAAGTGATGTTTAGAACTAACTTGCAACGGATAAAAATAGAGAGAGAGAGAGAGAGAGAGAGAGAGAGATGGAAGAAAGACACAAAACAATTATACAGGTTCCTTCCACAAACCAGAAGTAGTCATGTCCCCCTTTCACTTCCAAGGAGAGTTCACTATAATGTAATATCTGATTACAAATGCTCACTGCTAAACTTAGCAAGAGATTTCAAATGCTCAAGCATAACTGCAAGAGACTTCCTATGCTCCTAAACACAATCAAGAGACTTCTATGCTCAAGCACAAAAGCAAGAGACTTCTAATCAAACAAAATTACAAAGAAAAATGTTTTACACTGAACACTTGATATACAATCAGAGGTGCTCACAATACAAATCAGATACAAACTCTTAAGACTCTATAATTTCTAAGATATGAACTTTGAAAAGAAATTCTAAGTGAACTTTTGGATGCTGAACAAATTTGACAGAGTTTTGACGCTTTCAAATTGTTGCGAGTCTAATTTATATTTTTCAAGCCTTCACTCCTTTATATAGAGGTGTGAGATGAACATTGTGAATTTCCAGCACATCTAAAAAGAGTTGTTTGAATCTTTGATCAATCACCAGTGATCCATTGCCTGATATGGTTATTGTCCTATGAAGATTCAATTTCAAATGCATTCCATGTATGTAGGAACATTGTTGCAGGAAGACTTATTATCCTTGTCTTGTAATAGAGAAAAACTCTGTGTAGTGGAGGTAGTGGTTGTACACTTCGTGCAATTGTACTTTGTCAACGCTCTACAAAAGAACAAGCATCCAATGCCTTCAAATCCTTTTGAATTAGCCGTTGCTTCACTTTTCCACTCTTCTGTAATGCTTAGACGACATTTAATCAAATGAACAACATTTGAAGCTTTAAGTTTGCATCTCCTGATGAACTACAGCTTCTGGTGATCTTCAGCTTCTGATGAACTAGCTTCTGATGACACGTCATCACTCCAAGAGCACTCTGTCTTCAGGAGCACTTTGACTTCAGGAGCAGTTCTCTTCAGACGCTTCTAAGCTTCCTTTTTGTTAATTCCTTTGCTCTCTTTTGTTCTTCCAGAACCTAATAATGATCTTCAATTTTTTGTCTATGGTCCTGTACACTTGAACAAATATTAGCAAATCCAATTGACAATTTTTAATACCTTGTTATCATCAAAACTCTCAAAGGGTAAAAACACATTTTGTTCCAACAGTTGGGTTGCCTCAGCCGCATCGTCATCTTCATCTCCCTGAGCCACCTCATGATCAATGTTTTGACCCTTATTATGAACGTCGTGACCCTCAACCGCTTCCTCAAATTGATGCGCGTCATAACCACCATTCGTGGTATCGTGTAGCTGATCCTGATAATGGGTCAAGTCATTCACCAGTGAATGTGTCGGCTGGGAATTTCCAGCACCATCAATGTTCCTACGCCCTCGCCCTCTTCCCCTATTGGGCACATAAGGGTTTGCAACCATCCTATCTTTTCGGGCGCTATTAGTCATCGTTTCTTTAGTACATCTGCGTCTATCTGGGTTCTCAGACTTTACTATAAAAATCAAAGGCAAAAAATCAATGTAACACTTTGAGTGCAAAGTATGAAACATAGACTCATTGTGTTAATTGGACAACATTCACAACCACGTTGAACTTAAACATAATCTAAACAACATTTACAACAACTACATTCTAAAACATCATAAACTACACATGCAATCTATCAAAATTTTAATTTCAACATCAACCCTAACCACATGCAATCTACAAAAATTAACAAAAATAAACCTACACAAACTAACATTATCATTTAAAATGATTAATACTAGTTACTTGTGGTATTGTGGAAATGATTTGCTTGATTTCATCTAAGTGGAATTGGAAGAGATTGGAGGAAATTTGGAGAGGTTTTGTTGTTTTTCATAACTGATGTTAACTATAGATGTTGTTCTGTTTATCTTCAGATAAAAACATAACTAATTGGCGCTGAAATTGAACCAGCGATAGCTAACTACCGATGAGGTTAAATTTGTTATTTTGTGATGTTTCTTAGCTTTCTTTGAAGTGCGAAAACACTTTTTTAAGCTGAATCATTATTGAGTTTTGGCTTGTGAGCATTTGGGAATTATAGAGAGTAAATTTTGGGTCTTAGGTAAGTCCAAAATAGTTGCCCCTAATACGGATTTATTGAGACTCCCCATCGTTCTAGTGAACCTAAGTAACTAACCTAACTCACACACACACACACACACACACACATATATATATATATATATATATATGGGAATGCTACAACACACCCATTAACTTTTGTGAAGGTGTGTTTTAGCATGATGTACCTTTATGAAATGGACAAAAAAACCACTTTTCCTTTTTAAAAGTTCTTTTAAGCAGTGGGCAGTTTTGTATTTTGAGATTAATTTATTTATTTCTTTAAATCAAAATTGTCCTGATTTTTTCCTCTTCCACACGTTTCTCACGTTAATAATGGCTGGAAAGGATTCCAAATTGGTGTGGTCTGTCTACTCTTTAGAATGAACATTCCCTTGCATTTTAATTAACAACACGATGGAGAAAATACTAATGTTAACAATATCATATCATATAGTTTTTGAGCCAAATTTGACGTTGACAAATTATAATAAAGAAGTTTCCTATGATTTATACATATCATACTATCATTTTAGTATGAAATGGACAAAAAAAAATTAGATGCCATGAAGAAGCTTGATATGCATTTCCGTATTCTAAGTTTTTGATGATCAAGGGGATGCAAAGAACACCACAAAGATCATTGCAGGTTTCCTAGAACAAGAAGGAAACAGGAAAAGAGAGTGAAGAACAGTGGCTAAGAGACTTAGGAAAGAGAATTTGGTGGACCCAAGAATATGGAATTTAGAAATAAAAAATAAAAATTTGAATGTCAATTACAATTGTGTCCCTTAATTTGTCTTTTTCTAAAATAAACTAAAGGGTCTTTTTGTCTAAATGAAAAAGGTACATCATGATAAAACACACCTTCACAAAAGAGAGTGGGTGTGTTGCAGCATTCCCCATATTTTTTTTTTGTGTTGCAGCATTCCCCATATATATATATATATATATATATATATATATATATATATATATATATATATATATATATATATATATATATATATATATATACACACACACACACACTCACACACACGTGAAAAGTGTGTAGGATTTTAAACTTAAATACATAAGTAGTAAGTAAACAGAAATAAATCAAACTTATATTATTTACATCATAAAGACAAATGTGTGGGCAGATACAACATGGTGCACATGAAACGAAGTACAAAGAGTACATCATAAATCAAAGGACTCAACAGGCCAGACTACCAAGGACGCACTGACTATCCAAAAAAAATACAACAATCATTGTCGGGCGATATTGGCATCTTCGTTGCCACTTGTTTCCAAAGTAGACAGTAGAGCATCAAGCTTCTGCTACAAACTCTAATCGATGAGAACTAAACACATAGACAAAAATAAAACACAAAACACATCTGGGATAAGATTCTAGTATCATCATTAAAATGGAAAGATGAGGTAGTTATTAGAACAAGAATTTAGCGGAGGTTCGATTGAATGTCGTTAACTAGGATTGCCTTTGATTCAAGCGATTAATTCTAAGGGATGAACTTTGTCCCTTACCTTTGAGTTCCCTAACTTCCGTTGTAAGGGTTTAGGTACAATTGTTTTGGGTTGTTTTAGATACACTAAGAAATGTATACAAATAAATATAAAGGCATAAAGAGAAAGAGATAAAATGTGAAGTAATATTGTTTGATTGATTTGACGTCTTAATTATAGTGTATGAGTTGTGTATTTCTAATAAAACTATTGCTTATTAGCGAAATGATGCGGCCTTCAGTGCTAAACCTTTACTTAGCTAATTATGAGGGTAATGTGTGAGCTTCACTTATTGAAGGGATCATGGAGCCCCACATTTGGTATTTCGTTTCCTCCTTCATGATATGATTTGTTGACACAATATTTATGTGTAGCTCCACTATGACCATGTCCCTCTCCTCATCCCTCAATGCGGTTAATTAGACATGGAATGTCAATTTTGAGGCATCTGCGACCCATATACTAAGTTCCTTTTGTAGGTACACCACCCATTTATAAAACGAGCATAATACCACTACCAATAGGTATGTTGTGAATTCGATGAAAAATCACACCAATAACAACTTGATGTGTGGAGTAAGGAATAATTAAGCAACCAAAACAAATGGGTAACAATTATAATCACAAACAAAAGTAGAAAACAGCGAGAGAGAAGAAGAGACAACACAAAAGAATTTGTTGACCCAGTTCGGTCCAAATTGACCTAGTATGGGGGAGAGAGCAGCCCTCCGTTCCACTATAATGATGAGTAACTTTTCAAAAGAGATATCAATGAGTTACAAGAATAAGTCTCCCGCCTAATTATACCCAAAGTCCCAATCTCTTCCCGTAACCAAGAGACTAAATCCTTATAGTGTTTCCCAAGGTGAATCAACCCTCAAACCCTAGTGTTTGTTTCTAAGAGACAAACTTTATACAAACCCTAGTTTTGTTGTTGCCTTTCTAAACCTTTGTTTCAGCCCCCTCTATCTCAAAGTTTAGTTTGATACAAGGTTTATATTTATAGTATAAGTGTAGCTTAAAATTTGGAACAAATCTGCACCCAAAAATACGTTTCTGTTATTCGCTGCCAGTGCACCATCGTCCCACGTTGCGACCCCATCGTGGCACAATTTTTCCGATGACTTGCCTCAAGAAATTCTTCAACCATCGTGGCACGTTGCTGGCACGATTTCTGTAGAACCTGATTTTAAGTTAACTCTCACAATTCTCCACCTTGACTTCAAATAAGTGATGATGCCAATTTAACATCAACCACCATTGGTGCTTTTTCCTTTGCTTCCCACTACACCATGTAGCTCCACAAGTTTACACCTTAACCTCTTCAGCCATCGGAATGTCTTCCGCCTTCTCGAAGATCCTTGTATCAAACTACACTAGGAATTTCAGGTAGTTCTACAAGACTATACCATACTTCTTTAACACAAGACATCTCCCGCTTCTTTGAAGATCTACTTGTGCCCAATCACCCTTGGCTTTTAGAGTAATCCACAAGTACACACCTTAACCCCTTCAGCAATTGGAATGTCGTCCGCCTTCTCGAAGGTCCTTGCAGTCCAACTACGCTAGGAATTTTAGGTAGTTCCAGAAGCATTCACCATAAACTCTTCAACATGAGACATCTCCCGCTTCCTTGAAGGTTTCCTTGCATCCAATCACCCTTGGCCTTTTTTTAGAGTAGTCCCGCAAGTCGTGCTATACATTCTTCAACCTCCGGAATGCCTTCCTTCTTCATGAAGAAATCTCTTTCTCACCATAGAGCATAGCACCCAAGGTCCTCCATAGCCGTACCATTACCGGTTTATTCAACTCCACCTCAAGCTGAGCGTACTTAACCTCAACTAGAAAATGTGTACATTCCACTATGTCTTCAACCTTGAAACTCCACCTCAACAAGTAGATCATGAGTATTTTTTCCTCCGCCTCTCTAGACTGTTCATGAGTATTCTTACCACCGCCTCTCCAGGCTGATGTTGAGTGTTTAACGTGAAGGTGGGAAAAACACAAGAAGGGGGGGTTGAATTGTGTTTTCAAAAACGTTTCTTTCTTACGAAAAATAACACTGTTCTCAGGATACAGAGTCTGATGGAGTTCAGATTCTGATCAGAGTTCAGAGTCTTAGCAGCGGAATAAAGAACAGATGCAAGAAAGAAAGAAGACACAAGCAATTTTATACAGGTTCCTTCCACAAACCGGAAGTAGTCCTGTCCCCCTTGCACTTCCAAGGAGAGTTTCACTAAAATGTAATATCAAATTACAAGTTGCTCAAACACACAAGTAAGAGACTTCCTTTGCTCAATCACACAAGAATGAGACTTCAGATGCTCAAGCCCACAAGCAAGAGACTTTAAAACAATTACAAAGAATTGAAAAGAGTTTTGAATACTTGATATACTATCAGAGGTATTCACAAAACAAAATGAAACAGAACAGACTCTGTTTTCTTAGATACTTAGAAATTCTAAAATGTGAGCTTTTGTAAGAATTATCTAAGTTGTTGATGAGCAGTGTTTGCGACTTGGAAAATGAGAGAAGAACTCAATTCGCGTGTATGTATATAGTTATTATTTTTCTTCATGTCTTCATCTCTATTTATAGAGAGTTTGAGAGACGTTGGAAAAATGCCAGCTCATCACTTTTTCTTTACCGAAGCTGATTTGACACCTTTGATCCTTTGCTTGATTTGAGGCTTGTACAATGAAATCAAATTCAAATCCATTCCATCAAATAAGGAAAAGTTTCTGCTACAGTTACTGTTATTCTTGTCGTGTATAGAAGACACTGTGCAGAGTTGGTGGTTGCAGGGACAAACGTAGGCATAGTGGTTGTACTTTTCGTACATTGCCTTTGTCAACGCTTCTTGGTGTCTGAAGAATCTTTGCTTCTGGATACCATTTGCTTCTGATGAGTCTGCCTCTGATGAACTTGCTTCTGATGACGTCATCTTCAGAAACTCTTTCTTCAGACGCATTCTGACTCTGATTTTCCAGGAGCGCTTTTAGTCAGATGTTTTTCAAGCTTCAGTTTAAGATTTCCTTTGCTCTTTAATTTATTCAAACAGAACCTCTTGTAAATAACTCTTTGATTAATGGTCATGTACACTTGAGTAAATATTCAGCATATCCAATTGATAATTTTTAATACCTTGTTATCATCAAAACTTAAGTGGTATACTTGTGAAACACCCTTTGTTCCAACATAACGTCTCTCCAGACGACCACCGCTCCACTAGGCATCACTCCCAAGGTGAGAAACATCACCTTCTTCATCCTCCAAACAACACCACACCATCAGAGCACCCGCATCCTCAAGACGCACCTCATTGTTCTCCAAATCACCGATGATTTTGTTGAACTCCGTAAGTAGCTCCATGATGTCCTTTGACTCTACCATCTTGCATGAGTAATGTTGTTGCTTTAGGAATTGCCGATGAGCCAAAGACTTTGTCATATACAAATATTCGAACTTTGACCACATCGATGCCGCGGTTGGTTCCTTTGCTACTTCTCTCGAAACTTTATTCCCGAGGCACAAGACAATGACACTTCTGGCCTTGTCCACCATCTCGGTCTTCTCCGCTCGTGACATGGTGACCGGTAACGTACCGTCACCCTTCAAAGTTTTCTCACACTTTTGTTGTATTAACACCGCTTCCATCTTTACCTTCCATAACCCAAAATCGTTATCTCCGTTAATTTTCTCAATATCCCACTTCGAACCCATGGTACTTGATTATCCTTTGACCCTTGCCCCATAGTGGGCGCCAATTGTTGTGAATTCGATGAAAAATCACACCAATAACACCTTGATGTGTGGATCAAGGAATAATTTAGCAACCAAAACAAGTGAGTAACAATTATAATCACAAACAAAAGTAGAAAACAACGAGAGAGAAGAAGAGAGAACACAAAGAATTTGTTGACCCAGTTCGGTCCAAATTGACCTATTATGGGGGAGATAGAAGCCCTCCGTTCCACTATAATGATGAGTAACTTTAAAAAAGAGATATCAACGAGTTAAAAGAATAAGTCTCCCGCCTAATTCTACCCAAAGTCCCAATCTCTTCCCTTAACCAAGAGACTCAATCCTAATAGTGTTTCCCAAGGTGAATCAACCCTCAAATCCTAGTGTTTGTTGCCAAGAGACAAACTTTATACAAACCCTAGTTTTGTTGTTGCCTTTCTAAACCCTTGTTTCAGCCCCCTCTATCTCAAAGTTTAGTATGATACAAGGTCTATATTTATAGTAAAAGTGTAGCTTAAAATTTGGAACAAATCTGCACCCAAAAATACGTTTCTGTTATTCGCTGCCAGCGCACCATCGTGCCACGTTGCGACCCCATCATGGCATGATTTTTCCAATGACTTGCCTCACGAAATTCTTCAACCATCGTGGCACGTTGCTTCTCCGTCGTGGCACGATTTCTGTAGAACCTGATTTTAAGTTAACTCTCACAAGGTATGTAACGCCCGTTTTGAACTATTTTATTTATTTAATTATTTGATTGAGTTTAGAGTCTTTTTAAATAATTTATTTGATTTATGGTGATGTGTGTTATTTTTGTGTTATGTGTTGGTGTTTTAGTAGCATATTATATTAAAATATATATGTTATTTGGTGTAGAAATATTGTGTTATTTGTTATAGAAATATGTTTATTATGTAGAGATATATTTGTTATAGAAATAGGTTTGTTATGTAGAGATATATTTGTTATAGAAATATGTTTGTTATGTAGAGATATATTTGTTATAAAAATATATTTGTTATTTGGTTTGAAAATATATTTGTTATTTTATGTAGAAATATATTTGTTATTTTGTGTGGATATATATATGTTATCTAGTATAGAAATATATTTATTATTTGGTGTATTATTATTATTAAGTGGGGGAGAGATATATTTAATTTAGAAATGAATAAGATAGAGGAGAAGAGATATATAAATAGGAGAAGCTAGATTAGAATAGTTGGAACGTAAAAAACAGTTTTTGTGAGAAAAGTAGCCACCAAAGAGAAGAGAGAAAGCAATTCCCGTTTTTCTGAAATCTGCCTCAGTAAAACAGCGATTTCTCACTCGTTAACCGTTGGATCGTGACGATTTTTGGACACAAGGTTCACAACACCTGGTTCTACCTTTTCACCGTTCGGATCGTCGAAACAAGGTCGGAGTTAAGAGAAAACTGTCGCGCACTGCAGCAGTATATTTGGGTGTTTTCACCACTTTTGTTCTCTTTCGTAAGCTTTGTTCATCTGAATTAAGGTAAGGGTGAGACTAACTCTCATTAAAATTAAGTATATGATTTCTGAAATTGCAATTAGCATGATTAGGTGTAGTTTTGAGAGTTTTTTGAGAATTAGGGTTATGAGAGAATTTAATGATTATATTTGTCGATGAAGTTGTTTAAATTCGATTCATGTGCTGTTTTGTTTGGCTTTGATTATGATTTGAGTTTTGTTATGATTATGTGATAATGTGAAATTGATGTGTTATTTAACGATGTGAAAATAATGTGTTATTTGACGATGATGTTATTTAAAAGGTGTGTTATATAAAGATGTGATATTTGAAGATTGTTGCATTTGAGTCGTGTCGTTGCATTTGAGTCGTGTCGAGTTGTCTAAGATGTTGAGACGTTAGATTTGTTTAAGTCATAAGATGTGAGTCCATGCATATTCATTTAAAAGCGACGATGGAGCTTTTGCTCAAAGCGACGATGGAGTTTTTACTCACCAGCGACGAGGGCTTATGCCCTGGAGCTTTTGCTCACTAGCGACGAGGGCTTATGCCCTGGGAGTATATTTATGCTCAAAGCGACGAGGGCTTATGCCCTGGATTGGTACCACATGCATATAAGATGTCTAAGATGTTTAAGATGTTAGAGTTGCATAGTCGAGTTGCATTGTCAAGTCGAGTTGTTTAAGATGTTTTGTGATGATGTTCTTTGATGAAGTTTAAGATGTTTTGTGATGTCCTTAATTGTTGAATTATCTGTTTATTATATTGTTTGTGAATCTCACCCCTTCTGCTGGAATTGCCGCCTTGTGGGCAAGTGCAGGTAACCAAGATTAGGTGCAGTCGTGTGAGGCATTCCTCACTGTGTCTTAGGTGCTCTGATATGTAACGGGATGGGGAATCTTGTCAAATGCTTTTCTATTCCTTGCAATTATAATTTTATAAAGACTAATTTTAGATGAACTTTTGAAATGTTATGAAGAGGCCTGCGTGCCAAGACTTTTAAGATTCCGCTGCAATGTTTTGAGAAGTTTAATAACTATTTTTATGATGAATGAATTGTTATTCATTTCCTTTGAGATGTTTTAAGAAAGTGATACTCCGTTTATATGAAAACTCTGATTTAATTTACGAAATTTTTAAGTCGGGAAAACGGGGTGTTACAAGGTACAACACCTATTTATAAAACAATCATAATACCAGTCCCAAATAACCAATTTAAAGAATACACCTTCTACTCAAGAGGTAAAGCACACTTGTCTAAAGGAGAACACTAATCGCCTAAATATGTCAATCCTCTGCCACATTTGTTGAACCTTTCACAATAACTTATTCTACACTAGCCATAACCACATATGGTGCACCATTTGCATCACTTTCTCCGTTGGCTTCACCAACTGCGAAAATGGCATAGCTGCACCAGTTTATGTCTTAGCCCCGACCCCAATTGTAGAATCTGCTCTTAAATTATTGACAATAGTCACATTAACTTAATAAGATGATCGAACTCTTGTCATTGTTTTCTTTGTATATAATGCAATCTTTCATTTGAAACACATGTCTACTAAATTTTTTATAGGATCTTCTACTACATTAGCAATTTTCTCTCTATTTTCTCCCTTAGAAATTGTGTGACAAAAAAGGTCGAAAGCTTCTCAAATTTTATGCGCGTATAAAATGTAAATCCTTAGCTTATGGACATGTTAGAATGATGACCAAACTTGATGAGAACAATGCCAACCAAGACTCTAGTAAAATTTCCAATGACTTTATTCTTGTCTTATCATAAAAATATAGAAGAATACCAACATTTGCAGCTATTCTTGATCCCTAATATTCAAAGGTTCTCGTCGACCATCAGCAAAAGTTTAGATTCAAATGAAGCTACTAGCTTATCAACAACCTATTGAGGAAGAATTAAAGTTGCTGAAATTGGTGGCGAGTTCAATTTCCGTAAAACTTAAGGAAATTAATAAACAAAGGCTTGTACTCGTCAATGATTTGTGTGCCATCGATGTGCAGATGGAACCTCTAGAAGTTCAAATAATTGGCTTGGATCTGCACCTGGAAAAAGAGGGTCTGGCTTGGTTGTTTAGTGCCAACTATGGGGGAAAGCCAAAAATCCCTAAAGTGATGCCCCACCGAATTATGAAAGTCTTCTTGATTGTTTAATTCCTTTTGTGAGACACATTTATCTGCAGAAGAGGAGCATACTCCCAAGTTCCAAAAGAATTTTCCTCCGTTGTGGCATAAGTGGATTATAGAATGTGTTACTACAGCAATGACGTCAGTGCTTTTGAATGGGAGCCCAACTGATGAGTTTAAGATGGAGATAGGCCTTCGTCAAGGGGATCCTCTTTCTCCTTTTTTGTTTCTTTTAACTGCTGAAGGATTCAACGTTATGATGAATGCAGTCGTAGCAAATGGCTTGTTCACCGGTTCTGGTGTGAGGTGCACAACAATGCGTATGCCTCTCCCATACAATTGGCTGTGAGGATTTTAGGAAATGTGATGGATTAAATGGGATACTTTATTTTTGAATCGGGAGAATAAATGTTTGGGGGTTAGGGGGTTGAAGAAATTTAATTTATCTTTACTTGGGAAATGGGTTTGGAGGGTGTTTGATGAAAGGGAGAGTTTGTGGTATAAAGTGTTGTGTGTGAGGTCTAGTGAGAAAGGTGGGAGAATATGTTTTGGCTAAGGGGGAGGCTCGTTTAGTGGAAGAACTTGAATCATATTAGAATAGGGGTGGTATGTTAGACGAGAGTTGGTTGTTGGATAATATGGTTAGTGAAGTGGATGATGGGACATCTACGTTGTTTTGGAAGGACCCTTGACTTGAAGGGTCCTCTTTAGATGTTGGTTTTAGAAGGCTTTTTGAGTTGGCTGATAATAATCTGGAAACTATTGCTGAAATGTTCTTTGGGGTGAGGGGTTAATGGTGAGGCGTGGAGATGGCGAAGGAGGTTGTTTGCGTGGGAGGAGGAGTTAATGAGGGAGTCAGTGATTCGATTAACACATGTTTTGCAGGCTGAGAACGCAGACTGTTGGGTGTGGAAGCTTCATCCTACTGAACGGTATACAATTAAAAGTGCTTATAATTACTTGATAGCAGTTGATGGGCTCTTCAAGTTGATTATAATTATTTGTTGTGGCTTAAAGCGATTATGCTCAAAGTTAATATTTTATATGGTGTCTGTTTTTGAATCGGTTTCTGACTAATGATTATTTGTTTAAGCAGAATATTTTGGTTAATCTTGATACTTTGTACTTCGCTGACTGTGATTCTTTAGAAGACCGTGATCATATATTTTTTTTTCAATGTGATTTATATGACTGTCTTAGGTCTTTGATTTCTAGTTGGTTAGACTTTCCATGAGTTCTTCATGGTTATTTAAAAGATCATCTTCTTTAGTTTGGTGGATTAGGAGGTTTTTATAAAAATTCACGGCCGACTTTTAACATTATTAGGATTTGCTTTTTGTAATATGAAAAGAGAGAAATGAGAGGATTTTCACTGATAGGTAGCTCTTCTTTAATCATTAACCGAAAATGTTAAAATCCACATATTTTGGTGGTTGAAATCTGATTATCCTTTGTTTGAGTTTGATCACCTGATGTGGAGGCTAAATCCTTTGTGTTTAAAGCCAGTTTCTTAATTTTTCTGTCTTTTGACTACTTTGTATAGCTTTGTATTGTAATGTAAACTTTTTGGATGGTTATGCTTCTCTAGTACATATTGTACTAGACGGGTTTTGTTGGTTTATTAATATATTTTTCTTAGTTTTTTTAAAAAAATCTCTCACTAATGTGTGACTTTTAACAATATTAAACTAAATTGATGAATTTTCATTAACTTACAGATTTTATATAATTTATTGGCTAGTTATTATATTTTTTTTCGAGGGATAGTTATTATATTTTTTTTTTTAAGAAAGAGGGATAGTTATTATATTTGTTATCCGCATTTTTTCTACTCATATTTTGTTGAATTTATATTTTTATGTGTTTTTAATTAAATTTAATTTATATACATTGTCATGTGTAGCTCTAAAAAAATAAATATATTTTTAACTCATGGCAATACATTACACCATAGATGTGTAAAACTTGTTTAATCATGACCGTTGCCCTCCTCCAATTTCAACTTTTTGTCTCTTTTTTGCAAAAATTGTTTCATATTTCCCTTACAAAGAAAAAGAGACATATGTGGACATGAACTCACTCAGTACCATTGTTGAAGAGTAAAGCATGAACTCACTCAGTACCTGACAACCTACCTGCAACTCTATGTGGACATGTCAATGCTTTACATCCGTCATCAACTAGTAAGATATACCCCATAACTTAACATTGTATCATTGTGATATGGCTTACTTTTAGAAAATAAAATACAGTAGTTTTTTTTTTTTATATATATTTTTGCTCACATATTTTCCACACATCACTTTTCTTTGTTTTATATTCTGATGTGCCATTATGCTATGTTTGCGTAGTTGTTAGTGTTTTCAATCAATGGAGTTGAATGAGAATAAATTTAGTACAAAGAGTGTGTAGGAAGAGGCTTGAAACAGAAAGAGGCAAAGGGTGTCTTCATTTCACAATTCACATGGATGAGATGGTAATTTAAAATTGAATAGGAAAACAAATAAAATCTTACAACTTCAAAGATTGATTGATTAATGAAATCTAACTGATATGTGGAGAGGAAAACCAAAAGTCATATCTACATGAACAAAAACCAAAATCTGCTAAATGTGTAGAAACTAATTGTTTTTATGTTAGTTGAACTGTATATGATAAAATATATTAGATTCTGACTGCAGAAAATGATTATAGCCATCACGACAAGGATGCTGGATTGAAGTAATCGAAGCTAACAGGATGCAACACTTAGTTGTTAATCAAGCCTGGGAATAGTAGGACCATTTCTGAGTGCTATCTTTACTGGAAATATTGGATGTTTGAATTTGAATTGTTTGTTCTTAGGAGAGACAATCCATACTTTCATTCTCATGATTGAGCCAAGGTTAGCAATTGAAAACTGAACTTTGCAACACCTCACTACCTCACTGGAGAGCGGTTCAGTTTCGGAATTTCTTCTATGTATTATAGCCATTGTTTGTGCTCTCGACGTTGTTTTAGAAGCCTTACCTGAAGAACACGAGCCAGTGGTTATTCTCAGTAACAGTAAATCAAGCACCTGCAATTTTAAGAAGTTTAGGCTTTGAGAAATTACCTGAAAGAAAGCTCGAATCAATTGAAAGGATGGGTTTTGGCTTCTGAACATCTGGACACATTTGGACGTCTCAACAAAAGTAGTCATGATCTAGGGGAATTCTTTTTATTTTACGGTCACCATACTGTTTCTCGAGGCTCAAGACTTATTGCACTTGTGGCCGGTGAAGCTGCACAAGCCTTTGAAACCACAGATCCAACCGTCTTACTTCATCGGGTTTCGATCACTCTAAAAGGTACCTCTCCGTTTATGTATGTGTCTCTGATTTGCTTATTTGTCTCTGTTTGGATTGCTGATTTGCACTTTCATTCTCATGCTTAATAGAATCCATTTTAGATAGATCACAGATTCATAGATCTAGTCATTCTGAACTTTAATTTCTCTTCTTTCGATTGAAAATTGAGATGAGTTTGAGTACGATCTACTGCAGCAGTTACAGTCTTCAAACTTAAGGGCAATAGTAAGGTAATGCTCATTGTTTCTTAACCTATGGAATATTTATATCACCGTCTCATTTATACATACCCTTGTTTCTTTTCTTTAATTGAGTAATTGTGTTGTTGTTAACACGAATCCTGAATAGGTTGTGTCACTCCAGTTTATCCTTAGACGCCAGAGAAGTCCTTGTCACCAGGGTTGTTCGATCTACTCAGACGCCGCAGAAGGAAATGCCCTGGAAGAAGATGGACAGATTCACTCTTTGATTCGGCCATCGATGAGTTCGTTCACCTCGACATGCAAAGGTATTTCATGTTTCCTTGCTTTCATTCTTCTCTTTTCTTTTGAATAGAATAGAAAACACATTCATTGATAAATTTTGTAGAATCTAAAATGATACTCATTAGAATCAAAAACAAGGAATTTAAGTGTAAAATTGTTTCACAATGAACTGCATAACTATTTTTAATTAAAAATTGTCAAATATTAGGCAAATTGAAGAGTTAGTTGTAAATATTAATTCAATTTCAAGAAACGAGCTGAAGAGTACCAAACATCTTCATAATAAACAAATATACATCCAACATGTTCATGTTTGTTATAGACTTGAACTTAGAGTTCTGTTTTGCATCTCAGGAGCATGATTTAATGACTCTTGCATCATTTTTACTTATTGAAAAACCATAACAAACAATACTCAAGAGTCAGAAGCCAATAAATCAATAGAAGTTCATATGTAGTGTTAAAAAATGTTGATTAACAAAAATGAATGCCAATGGTTAGTTGATTAACCAAGTTCTTTGCTGACATAATATGCTCAGTGATTCCATCAATTATGAACAACACATTTTAGTGACTGATCATTGATGAGTAGGACTGAAAATGATGTGCCAAGTTAAATTTTACTGAGCTGGTGTGAACTCTCACCATCTTTATTCTACGTGGCTTACTGTATCAAAGATCATCCCTGCAATCATATATCATTTATGTTACTGGCATTCTTAACTTAGACTATCACGTATTATTAATACATTAATTGTTAGTTAGATGTTAGCTATCAAATTATAATATTTGTTTGTTTTTTGTAGTTGGCTATTAGTTGCAATTCTGCATATAAGTAGTATTTCCTCCACTATATGACTATTGGAGCTCTGTTGCACTCTCACATTGTTAGTGTAAAATTGTTTCACAACGACAGCCAATTACAACAATGAACTGCATAACTATTTTCAAATTGAAGAGTTGTAAACTTTTTACATGACATTACATACCTATTAATCTACCATGATACTTTGTTCCTTTCTCTTTTTCAAGTCACACCATACAAGCAAAGCAAAACAAAGATGAATAATATTCCTTTCTTTCTCTTGTTCCAAGAACAAAACCAAACCCACAATAAAAGCAAAGCAAAGATGAATAATCAAGTTTCCTTTGATTCCTTACTTTCACTTGTTATAAAAACCCCTGCTACCATCATCATCTTCATCTCACCATCAAAGCTTTCATTTCAGTTTAAGCTTCAATTTTCAAATTTTCTTTCAGCAATGGAGAATAAAGGTGTCAAAAGAAGAAATGCGAGCATTCCTGATGTAGCTCTGGAACGCGTGGTGGAGCATATAGATGACCCTAAAGACAGAGATGTGATTTCTTCTAAGGTATTGTAACTAACTAGTCTCACTTAACTAATTCATTGTTGTAACTAACTAACTAACTAACTAACAATTGCATCTAAATAACAGGAAACATGGAAACATGTTACAATAGCTCTATCCTGCACCACCACACAGGAAAAACTCAAGAAGCGGTTTCCTCATCTGCAATCTTTGAAGCTCAAAGGGAAACCTAGAGCAGCAAAGTCTGGGTTGATACCGGAGAAATGGGGAGGGTATGCTGCTCAATGGATTATCATGAATCAAAATTATGATCCTTGTTTGAACTCTTTACACTTCAAGAGAATGATTGTGAGGGACCATGATCTTTCGATTCTTGCGAAGAGAGGCAAGAGTCTTTTTTCTCTTGTGCTTGATGACTGTAGCGGGTTTACGACAAAAGGACTTGAAGATATTTGTCGTTCTTGCACGTAAGTAGTAACTTTTCTTCTTAAAATATGAAATATGAGAATAATAGTATTTCATGGAGGTTGATGTTGCTAAATTGTGACTTAATTTTACTTTCTGGCAGAAATTTAAGAGCCCTGTTTATGGAGGAAAGCAAAGTTAGTGAGAAAGAGAATGAAGATGGTAAGTGGCTGCATGAGCTTGCTTTGAACAATAAAGCTCTTGTGACATTGAATTTCTACAAGACTGACCTTTTCTTAAACGAAATCAAAATCAACATTGAGGACCTTGAACTGTTGGCAAAAAACTGCCCCAACTTGGCCTCTGTGAAAATTACAGATTGCGAAATCTTGGATCTGAAGAACTTCTTACGATATGCATCTTCTCTAGAAGAATTTTGTGGAGGTTTCTACAATGAAGATCCACAAAACTATGCTTCTGTATTACCAGCAAGGTTAAGTCGGTTGGGTTTGGTAGATATTACAAAGGATGATTTGCCAATAATGTTCCCTTCTCCTGCAGCCCAACTGAAAATGTTGGATCTTCGCTATTCAATGCTGGATATGGAGGATCATTGTACAATAATCAGATTATGCCCTAACTTGGAAACCCTCAAGGTATGATTCTAGAGCTTTATCATGTTAAAATAATAAAATACAATGATATGGATAATTTGGAAGGCTATGAAAACATCAAACCGTTTATTTTACATTTTAAATATTTGTAATGAACCAATAATTTTTTCCCCATAGACAGTCAATGGATGTAATTGGAAACAAAGGATTAATCGAACTTGGTCAATATTGTAAGAAGCTAAAGCGACTAAGAATCGAAACGGAAAATGAACAAAGGGAAGACGAAGAAGCCAGAGTTACCCAAAGAGGATTAATTGCCATATCAAATGGTTGTCCAGAGCTTGAGTACATCTCTGTAAATGTATCCAATATCACAAACCAAGCGCTAACACATATCGGTACTCACTTGAAGAACCTGTGTGACTTTCGCCTCACCTTGCTAAACCACCAACAGGTGATACCTGATTTTCCACTCGAAGATGGAGTAAAAGAATTACTACAAGGTTGTGTAAAGCTTAGAAGATTTGCTCTGTATCTTAGGTCGGGAGGGTTGACAGATGAAGGACTAGAATACATTGGAAGATTCGGTGTAAACTTGAAATGGATACTTCTTGGTTATTGCGGTCAAACCGATGAAGGATAGCACAATAGTGAAGTACTTGTTCACCAATTTCCCAGAGTTGATATTATAAAATGTTGAAAGTTATAAACATGCAATGATTCAGTTTTTTGCTTCATTTTATGTTTCATCTCTTTCTGTCCCTCCAATATTAGAGAATTATAAATTCCTTTACTATGAGCACACCCTGCTTTTACCCCTTGTTATTGCAGTCTTTCATTGTATCAAAACCACAAAATTTCCTAAATATGGCTTTTGCTAAGTCAGTTTTTTTCCCTTTCAAATGTACCTTTTGTTAGTTAGTTATATTTTAAGTGTATATTTCGACAGTCAGTTTAGTTCCTCAAATTACAATCATTTGAGTCAAAAGCTTTTGTTGCTGGTTTGAAAATCATTTTCTTTTAGTAAAAGAAATGGCCTTCTTTTTTTCTTTAACACTTTGGGACCATATGAATGTGGAGTACTTGTTAGATCAGATCATGTTACTGGGAATAATATATAAATGTAATTAGTGTTGTTACTGTTAAGTTCTAACTACTGTTATCGGTATTTCCTGGTAGGAATTCTGCATACAAGTTCTATAACCTTTTAGGTACTACTGTATTAAATAACACAATAGATATAAATAGTTACATGTTTTCTATTATTTGTAAAACAGATTTTTATTTTTTGCAGTAGTATTAAAACTCTATTATATATGTCTATTGATTGAAATGACTTGAATTACAAATGGTAAATTTTCGTAAAACAGTAAAGCAGAATGGAATTGGTATTTCTAGATTATGGCTAGTTATTTTTAGTTTAACTTGTTGACAATAAACTCATTGGAATTTGAATAAGGCAGATATTGCATTATTTTATTATCTTCTCTTCCTCCAATTTATGTTCACCCTTCTTGATGTTAGTTAAGTCACGGAGACAACAATGTATATCTATGTGTATATATGGTTAATTTTAACTAAAATTTAGTTCCATCTCCAATTCCTCTTAAAACATGTTGATGTGGAGACATGGTATTCTATTACTCTAGTAGTTAATATTAAAGAGAAAATACAAGATAGATATTTTATCTTTGCAGTGTAAGTCCAACGGCTTCAGCTCGTAGTTTGATGTCTAATTTATCATATATTTGAACTGGAATTCACAAAAGAGAACTTGGATATTAACATAACCTTGCAAATCACTGAAAAATTCGGTTTTCTAGATACTTGTAATCACACAGTCTCTGATCACTGCTCAATATTGCAATATAAATTGCGGCAGCTGCATTGGCAGCACTTTCATACTTGTACATTACATTGCTTGTAACTGTCGAGAATTGAGATTTTAGAGCTACATCAGTACCTCAATGCATGTCATTAGGGCTAAATGAAACCAAGTCAAATTGATCACATTTATGAGGTTATGCCTAAAACTTCACATAGAAGTACTATGGTCGACATTTTCTTTGCAGCTGCTGTAAGATTTTGGTGATATTTCTTTGATTTTAGTGATGTTGTTAAGGATGAGCAGACTTGTGAACAAGCTCTTCTTGCTGAGAGCAGATGATCTTATTTCTTCTTCTGTAAATCTTCACTAAGTTATATACCTTACTTCTTCCTTTACCTTATAATTTATATATAGATCCAGTCATCACCATCACATTAAACAAAAGAACTTGGCATAACAGTTAGGCCCTTAACTACCTATACAAATCAACACATGATAGTGTTTAGCCGAACTTTCCAATTAACAACTTGAAACAAATAGATATGAAATTCAAATCTGTAAAAGAGAATACAATCGCACACGAACGAACAATCATGTGTTTATGGACAAAGCTTTAAAAACACAGAATGAGAGATAGACCTGAGAGATTACTTGTCGAGCCTTTATAATATGCGTAACAGAATCATAGGAAGAGTCATGGTAGCATAAGATCACACTACCACACAACCACTCAAACTTTAACTTAGTGAATCCTTCAATCATGACCCTACTCTAATTATGGAGAGAAGAGTTGGGCTAATATAAAAGCTATTAAGGCTATTTTACTCTTGTTCAAATTGATGTTTGGTTGAAAGTAAATTTTTTTAAGAGTTTGCTGGTAGGCATCAATGTAGTCGATATGTGGGTGGGTGAAGTTTCCTTGGTGTTGAACTGTATAGCGAGTTGTACCCCGTTTCAATATATATATTAGCCGAAACAGCATAAGATCAAAGATGTCGTGCATATATGATATATTGTGACAATGAAGATTGTTTCCGCTAACCCACTCAGCATCAGGAAACATGTGTTTCAACAAATGCACCAGTTGTCTTATTTTGTTGAAAGATTCAGCTTCGTTATTAATATTGACAATATCTTCATTGTTATCATCGTCCTCCTCGTCTCGGATGGCTGCAATTGGAAAGTCATCTGATACTGAAGTTCTTTATTGAGACGAGAAGAATATCGGCTTCATCAAACACCTGCCGATTAGCACCCCAAATAGAAGAATAGAAACAACATCAGTTACTTCCTCCATCCCTAATTATTATAAGATCAATATTTTAGGGATTAAATTGATAGATTTCATATACTTTAAGACTAATTATATTTATATAATTTAGGGACTAAATTCGAAAGTGAATGATAGTTTAGGTACTAAATTGATGTTTATTTCATTTTAAAAAATTGACTTCGTCTGATGTTCTCCTTCATACCACATTCACATGACTAATGCGGAGAATTTCAGAATTGATATCTTCATGACATTGGCTAGTTACTCAGTTAAATAAGAAAAGTCAGTACAGTTGGAATGACAGACTATTGATTTAACTTAATCTAGTTTCTTTTCTTTTTTTTTCCTTTATTTATTTATTTTTTTTTCTAATCAAGTGCTATCAAGCATAAGATTCTTGGCTGATGTCTTAAATAAAAATAAGTTATACGGTTATCTCTTTTCAATTGTCTCTATATATGCCCACTTTATTTTTAGGTATCATGGCCCCACCAACACATTTTAACAGGGAAACACATATCATGTTCACCTGTGAACAAATAAATGGAAAAATTAAAAAGTAGTAAACCATTTGTAACACTTGAAAAGTCAATATCTAATGCAAAATGAATCCAAAATTGTAGAAGCTGCATATGTAGATTTTATTTTTGTCATATTGTATTTGTACTCTTTAACTTAAGTTGGCTTGCATTCCATTGAACACTTACGCAAATTGATTTAGAAGTTAGGCAGTACTGTAGTCCTAGCCAAGGTGTGGAAACAAATTTTTTCAAGTCTGAAGCAGTAGAAAACAACACAAGGAATCCTCACATACTGATTCAAAGGAGAAAAGTTGATTACTAGGGTTTTTCTTAACATTCTTTCATTGCCTATATCCAATAGAAAAGTTGTGTAATTATTACTTGTTAGAACAATAGTTAAAATTTGTTCAAAAATATTTTTCGATCACCAAAGATATTACTAGCCTAAGTTGCGGACTATGTCGCTATCTCTAAGACGTTTTGTGGCACTGCCTAAAATTGTGCAAGCAGACCATCAACCACGACGCCCTAGGATAAAACAACACAACCATAATTGTATTGGAGTCCTACTGCACTGTAGGATCCGTTCTAGCAATGCACCTTCAAATATGGTATTAAGATCACTCCAATATGGTATTGATATCACTCAGTTATGTTACTAAGACCACTCGAATATGGTACCAAGACCACTCTTATATGGTGTTTCTACGATAATAACATCTAACTTCTCCAAGGGCATGAAATATTGAAAGAGACTATATTATTAAGATTTTTCTTATTTCCGAAGGGAGGGTATAACTCTAACGGGACTATGATATTAAGAAAACTCTTAATTCCTAAGGGATAGAAAATATTAAAGGGATTATGCTCTTAAGACTATTCTTAATTGGGAAGGGACATAATTTCTCAAAGGGACTATGGTTTAAGAACACTCTTTAAATCTGACGGGACATACATAGAGTGAGAAGAAAAGAATAAAACATCATCACAAGCTAAAGGAGGGAGAAGAAATAAAAGTTTTTTGACGACTCAAGAGAATTTTTGGTGTCAATAGAAGTGAGAGAGGAAAGTTCTATTAATAGGTGATGAGTCAAAAATAAGTTACAGATCTAATGGCTAAGATCATTTGACCATTACACAATCAATGACCGGATCTTACCTCATAAATGAACACTTAATCAGAGAGTTTATTAAAGGAGGGCGCGCACATGTGTATCTTCAACATTCGTTGGCATGTGCTAAATGAATGCTCACGCGTGCAAATCGCTTATGTGGCGATGATGTGTGTACTAAAACAAAAAAATCAAACAAATAATTCATTAAATTTAATGTTTCTGGTCTAAAAAATATATATTCCCTTATATAAACACTAATATTGTGTGTAATCTCTATCTAATACGGAACATTGGAACTTTCAACTCACACCTCAACAATTATAGTGTTCCAACGGTACTTAATTTAAGTGTTGTGCACACAAAGAAAATTTGAAGAACTAAATGTGTTTGAAACTTTTGATATTCTGTTCAAAACCCTCTGCAAGTGTAATTAAGATTTAATAAGGACTCTTCAACGTATCTTTATAGCTTTAACCCTTTGGTTGGTTACGAAATTGATTCATTAATTCTCAATTTGTCGTGTAGATGCACAGAAATATATGTTGGACTTTGCAAGTATGAAAATAAATATGCACATGACCTTTGAATGAGCAGTGGCAAGGAAAATAGGACCCCAATATAATTTAGGACTTTGTTTCTACATGGCAAATAATCCAAAGAATGTTAGTATTAATATTCCTAAAACATTTGAAAATAGTTTTTGGTCCCACCATTCATCCATTATACAACATTTCTTAAGTATTTATGTAGTTAATAAAAAAAAGCAAGTGAACATTCATTGTAGATGATATTAATAATGTACATGATGTAATAATAGCAAGTAACTTTAATTGATAAAGAAGTTAAGGCACTTACTCACTCATTCTTTGTTTGCACATGTAAATTTGAAGATATAGAAATTAAAGCATTGAGTCACTCACTCGATCATTCTTTGCTTGCACATGTAAATGTTCCCAGAGTGTGAGATGCAGCAACAAAGCAATAACATATTCATAGTCATACCTTGACTCCTCCTTGATTTCTAAACCATTTGTAAAGTTACTCAGCTAGTTCAACTTTTCCTTTATTTTTTATATGACCTTTTTTTTATCTTGTTTTAGGTGATTGCTTCATTTGTATCGATAGGTGTGTTTTACAATAAAATTTAGTGTTATTATTATTATATGATATGATAATGTATTTCCTTCCTTATATGGGTGTTAGGTCTTCCACTATGATGTACAAAAACATGTTCAGTTATATTTTTAATATGGAAGTTGTGTAATTGTTACTTAATTTAAGTTTTGTGCACACAATGAAAATTTGACGAACATTTGTCTTTGAAACTTTTGATATTTTGTTCAAAACTCTCTTAAGATTTTAAATTAGGATTCTTCAACGTATCTTCATAGCTTTAACCCTATAGCCAGCTATAAAATTGATTCATTATTTCTCAATTTGTCACGTAAATGTACAAAATATATATGTTAGATTTTCCAAGTATGAGAAAAAAAATGGTCTTATATCAAAGATTGTTGACATATTTTGAACTCGAAATTTTATATTGATTTGTCCATAACCACTTGATCTTAAAAGTGAACACAATTACATCTCTATATTTTAATAATGGGTATATTAAAAAATAAGCTCCACCAATTAACCTGTACGATTTACAAAATTGATTGAATTTTGGTTATGGTTTTCCAAAAAAATTCTTAGATTTTTTTACCTAAATTTAAACAAAATAGCACCCCAATATTATTATTTACGACTTTGTTTCTAGTTTCTACAACGCAAATACTGCCAAGAATGTTAGATTTAATATTCCTAAAAGTTTTGAAAATAGTTTTTGGTCCCACCATTCATTATACAACATTTTTGAAGTGCTTATGTATCTAATAAAAAATCATGTAATCTTGAACCAAAATAATAAAAAATTATTTGATCTTTCATTCTAGATGATATTAATAAGCATTATGGGAAGGTGGCTCTAATTATCTTTGAGCGAGGTGTAAATATTTTGACAGAAAACTTCACATATAACCTAATAAAAAGTAAGGATTGGATTATATATATCTACTCATAATTAAGGTCCAAGGTGTGAGGCATAGTTACAAAACAATAGTAACCATTCCATCAGCATCTTCTTTCTCTTTTGCAGATCAGAGAATGGAAGAAAGATACAACTGTGACCAGCAGCAGCATCTGTGATGATGGCGGAGTCGTCATCATCATCCAAATCCAATTTTCCAAATAAAATGGCGGCACCAGCAGCATGTTTACAAAACCATCGAAGTCGGAAAAGTAGGCAAAGAAGAAGACAACCTCTGCAACAAGCTATCTGAACCAGTGATTATTCACAATCTCTCCTTTCTCCCAACCGAAGATTTTTGTTCACCCTTCTATCTTATCTAAGAGATGGAAAAACCGTTGGACTTCCCTCACCAAACTCTCCTTACAGACACATTCTTCTCCCAGCTTTGTTAGGTTTGTTAACCAAGTACTTCTTGGTTCTCATTCTCTATTCAAAGAATTGGAATTGCTCACAAATTCGGTTAATGTTCCCATTTTCACCGATTATACTCCTTTTAGAAACCTAAAAGTTCTCAAGTTGTGTGACTGACTTTTGCAGCAATGTTTTGCTTACATTCCCACTCTTAACAAAATTTGAGTCCAAAATTTGGGCTTGGTTTGTTCATGCATCTTCTGTCTATGTAAATACACCTCAACTTCAAACCATTTCCATTCAACATGACATTGATATGCCATATTATTATAAAAACCCTCCTACAAGTCGTATCAATTTTTATTGTTCTGCATTAAATCTCAAGGAATTCAGTTATTGTAGTTTTTTACCACAAGAAGTTTCAGTACCATCCCCATGCCATACCTCTGCTAAAATCATTGTACATGAGAGCCAGAGCTATGTAAGTTATATGACAGATTTCAAAGTTTTTGAACTTCTCAGCCAATTCAGTCATGCCAAGTCTATCAAATTCGAGTTAACAAAGGTAAGCATATCGTTTAGCCTTTGAAACAATTAATATATTCGTTGCTGCCAAATCATGAATACTTTATAGCTTCTTGTTGTCAATCATATAATTGGTGGATTAATAGTGTGGCAAAGATAAATATATTTTCTATAAAGTACTTGTTTCCATATCTGTTGCATGTATATTCATAAGTTTATTTGTTCCCGACAGGTTTATAAATTTAATCGTTTTGTTGTAATATAAATCAGTTTCGTTGTGTCGTCCATTGCAGATTCTGAATCTAAGGCAACCAGAAAAGCTATGTGAATTTCCAACGTTGACACATCTGGAGGTTGGCTTCGTTAGTGTTGATATTCTCTTAACCTTACTTCAAAAGACACCGGTTCTCAAGACACTAGTTCTCAAGGTTTGTTATTCCTAGCATATGATAATACTCATAATACAAGCTTCATATCATACAAAAGTCTTCGTAAGGTCCTGTTTGTGACTTACTGTATCGTCTTACTATTTCTTTATCTAATTTGTTTTCTTTTCAAGAGTCTAATTATTTGAACCTTCTTTGATTATTTATCGTCAGGGGATATGTAAATCTACGAAAGTGCTTGTGAGTTCTGGTGTTGTTGACCGATAGTTTGGCTTCTCTCCATATTGTGAAATTTGAAGAAGTTAATGGTCAATTGAAGTAAACACATGCATTTAGGAACCCTACACAATTGACCGAATTGGCTGAGAAGTTTAAAAACATCAATAGCTCTCATACAATGTTGGTCGATCTCATGTAAAATGATTTTAGCAGAGGCATGGCATGGGGACGGTACTGAAACGTCTTGTGGTAAAAATATACAATAACTGAATTCCTTGAGATGCAATGCAGAACAACAAAAATTGATACGACTTCTAGGAGGTTTTTATAATAATATGGCATATCAATGTCATGTTGAATGGAAATGGTTTGAAGTTGAGGTGTATGTACATAGAAAACAGATGCATGAACAAACCAAGTGCAAATTTTGGACTCAAATTTTGTTAAGAGTGGGAATGTAAGGAAAACATTGCTGCGAAAGTCAGTTTTGAAGTTGATTCCACACAACTTGAGAACTTTTAGGTTTCTAAAAGAAGTGTAATCGGTGAAAATGGGAACATTAACCGAATTAGTGACCAATTCCAATTCTTTGAATAGAGAATGAGAACCAAGAAGTACTTGGTTAACAAACCTAACAAAGCTAGGAGAGGAATCTTGGTGTAAGGAGAGTTTGCTGAGGGAAGACCAACGGTTTTTCCATCTCTTAGATACGATATAGAAGTGCAAACAACATCTTTCGTTGGGAGAATGGAGAGATTGTGAATAATCACTGGTTCAGATAAGTTGTTGCTGAGTATGTCTTCTTCTTTGGCTACTTTTCTGACTTCGGTAATTGGATTTGGATGGCGATGATGCTTCCGCCATCATCACAGGTTCAATCTTGCTCCCTTTCTCTCTGCGAGAGAAAAAGGAGTTGCTGTATGTTGTTCATTGATTGGTAACTATTGTTTTGTACCTATGTCTTACACGGCCTTATCTTGTCAAGCTTCATCAGGAGGTACCAATAGTAGAGAGGAAAATTCATGATGAATTATAGCAAATATTATTTCTAAAAATCCATATTATTGGTGCAACCTCATGGTTGTGGGTTGGACACGTTTGTTGTAGTTGAATTGTCACTTGAATTATAATATAACTTTAACTTCAACTGCATTGATCTAGTGTGGCAAATCTTCATCTATAAGTCACTCATTATGTTATAAAACTTTAATATCATGTTATATTTAGATCATAAGATGAATATCTATGATGCATGTATTAAGAACATCATCATGTAATATGCAACATTCAATAATATATTCAATCAAAATAAAATGAGTTATTATTCACTCAAAATTCTATTAAACGGATTACTTGAAGATAATTTAATATGTTTCTTTATTCGATGAAAGGATTACTTGAAGTCTATTATTCAGTGAACATCATTATGTTGATTTTTTCTTTATTCAATGAAAGGATTACTTGAAGATATTTTGATATGTTTTCTTTTAGTTTCTGTTTAGAAGATTTATGCGCCTTAGAGATACACTTGATTGGGCCGTTGATTGAATAATTATTGATGAGAAGATAAAGTCAAGGTAATTAAAACTGGACCAGACATTAAACCGATGTAGCCATGGTTCAAGGTTTTTAGGTACGACTGGGGTTGAACCGGTGGCCAATAATATAACTTTTTAAATATATATTATAGTCAATATAACAAAAACATATATAATATTTTACCTTTTCAGCATATTAAAAATAAAGTTCAATAGTCATAAATAAACCTTAATTAATATTTGAAGGTAAATAATTAAATGTTTTTTTACATGAGTAGTAGCATAGAAGGTTATTTTAGTTTGATAGATTAAAACTTGAAAGTAGTGGACATCAGTACTATGTATTATTCTTCCGAAAGCTGAGTTGGCGACTGTTAATTGGTGGATTTCAAGATTTGTTCCAATACAAACAATAAATGGCAACTCTTCTTTCTTTTTGATCACTTATTATGAACACTCAAGTTTTGTGAGTTTTTATTCTTTTCTATCTTGTTTCCTTTTGTCCAAAAATAAATCTTGTATCCATATTTCAATTACTGATGAAATAAAAGGTAATTAATGAAAGATATCCATCACTTATTCCTAGTATGGGTCTTTTTGTTAAGGCAAACAAGGTAATTATTGATCTTTGACAAGAGTTAATTTACCTTCTTGCTAAATAAAATTAGAGTGCACTTTAGCATTTTTAAAAAAGAATATACTTACCTTGCATTTGTAGTATTTATTTATTGAAAAAGAAAAAGAATTATAAAGGTAAAAAATAAATGTGTCAGGAGTAAATGGTTTGTTTTCCTTCTGTAAGTTAAAAAGACATACATTTCCCCTATAAGAACTAACCTTCTCTCTTTCTCTTCTCACTATTCTCTTAAGAAAACAAAGACACAAATACCTTGCCATTACCACTCTCTCAACAAAAATGAACCATACAAACAACGCCGTTTCATCTTCTTCTTCTGCACCAAGCGGAATCACCGAAGTCGGAGAAGACATACTCTGCGACATGTTATCTGAACCAGTGATTATTCACATTCTCTCCTTTCTCCCATACGAAGATGCTGTTCGCACTTCTATCTTATCTAAGAGATGGAAAAACCGTTGGACTTCCCTCACCAAACTCTCCTTACACCAAGATTCTTCTCCCAGCTTTGTTAAGGTTGTTAACCAAGTACTTACTCGATCTAATTCTATATACAAAGAATTGGAATTGGTCGCAAATTCAATTAATGTTCCCATTTCCACCGATTACACTCGTTTTAAAAAGCTAACGGTTCTCAAGTTGTGTGGAATCAACTTTGAAACTGACAATGACAGAAAAGTTTGGCTTACCTTCCCACTCTTAACAAAATTTGAGTCCAAAAATTGTGCTTGGTTTTTTCAGGCATCTTATGTCTGTATAGATGCACCTCAACTTCAAACCATTTCCATTCAACATGACATTGATATGCCATATCATTATTATTTTACCTGTCCTAGAAGTGGTATCAATTATCCTTGTTCTAAACATCTCAAGGAAATCAATTATTGTAGTTTTATACGACGAGAAGTTTACCTACCATCACCATGCCATGCCTCTGCTAAAATCATTTTACATGAGATCCCCGAAAGTTATAATATGAGAAATTATAACATGAGACATTTCGATGTTTTCACTTTCAGACTTCTCAGCAAATTCAGATGTGCCAAGTCTATCAAATTCGAGTTAGCAGTGGTAAGCGTATTGTTTACCCTTTTTAAGAATGAATATCTTTGGTGCTGCCAAATCTTGAATACTTTATATCTTGTTGTTGTCAATTATATAATTGGTAGGTTAATAGTGTGGCAAAGATAAATATATATATTTTTATAAAATACTTGTTTCCATACTTGTGGCATGTATATTCATAAGTTTGTTCTCAACGGGTTTCTAAGTTTAATCCTTTTGTTGTAATATAAATCAGTTTCGTTGTGTCATCCATTGCAGACTCTGAATATAAGGCCAGCAGAAGAGCTATGTGAATTTCCAACGTTGACACATCTGGAGGTTGGCTTAGTTAGTGTTGATATTCTCTTAACCTTACTTCAAAAGACACTGGTTCTCAAGACACTAGTTCTCAAGGTTTGTTATTCTTAGCATCTTATGATATTCATAATATAAGCTTCATATCATACAAAAGTCTTTGTAAGATCTTGTTTGTGACTTGCTGTCTCTTTAGTTGATTTCTTTTCTTTTCAATAGTCTTATTTGGCTTTCTTTGATGATTTATCATCAGGGGATACATAAATTTGCGGAAGAGCTTCTGAGTTCTGTTGCTGTGCCCGGTTGTTTGGCTTCTCTCCATGTAGTGAAATTTGAAGAAGTTAATGGCGACGATCATGAGCTATTTTTAGCTAAATTTTTTAGGGTAAATGGTATGATCTAGGAGAGGATGTGTTTCTCCGTTGCTAGTAAAATAAAAAACGAGGTTATGGAAGAATTTAAGGAGAAGTTGTACGCATTTTGTAATTTCACTTCTGTTGATGTTCAATTTTCATATGATTAGTTTACAGAAGCAAGTTGTATTATAGGAAAATGTTTGTAAGCTAGAAGTTATGTTAGTTTCTAACTTATATATTAGATATGTGCTTTATTGGTTGCTGATGAAGAGAGAGCCGGTGTGGTGTGTATCTGGACACAAGTATTTGCTTGCCGGGTTGTTTCTAACTTAGAAATCTGATGTGATTTGGTGGATAGTGAGAGGGTCTGTGTATGAGAATGCTGATTGATGCTAGAAAGTTGGACCAAAACATCAAACAAATCGATCAATACAAGAGATGGGCCAACCTATACAAAGATCAAAGGCCAACAAAACACCAAAATCATGCCCCTGATACAAAACATGAAAGTAAAAACAACCTTCTGACTTAAAGTTCGATATTAAAATATTCAAACGCTGTGAGTGATGAGTTATCCTTCTGAAACGGCTGACTGAAGGCGCACAAAAACTCTATTGATCACAAAAACTGTCGCACACTGTTACCAATTTTTGCATGTTCTTAAGAACTTTAACTTTTGATCCACCTATTGAAAATATTAATGCACAATTGATTCCTGCTGATCTGCTGGACTGTCCCTACTAATTCTTTTGCTAACACTATTGTAATTATTCTGTTATGTTTTGATCCACCTCACCTTTAATAAAATTAAATAAAACTTGTATGGTAAAATATGGAAATGAAGAAAGAAAAAAAATATTACCATCATATAGAAAAAGTTCCTGCACAATCCTGCTATTACTTTGGCATGAAATACACCAAGAGGAACCAATCACAATGGTTATATCAGGCTAAATGGTCAGAATATTAAACAATGGATTTGATACTTCTTAAATGACCATTAGATTTTTGCATATTTTAATTTTGGCTTAATACATCATTTGGTCCTTTAACTTATTTTTGGTTTTCACTTTCGTCCCCTAACTATAAAATGTCTCAATTTGGTCCCATAAATCTTATACTGTTTACTATGTTGGTCCTCTCCGTTCATTTTTTAATATCTGACATTTTTTCATATAATCTCAATCATTTGATTGCAGGTCTATTATAACAATAGTAAACCATCACCACATAATTTTTTCCCTCTCCTCATCTTCTTCCTTCCATCACTTCTTCAACAAAATTTGATCAACATCATACTACTAGAAAAGAAAAAAACACTCAGATTCAACAATCACACTCCATTCACCCTCTTCTCAAATTTCAAAACCCGCACAAAATCATATCACTGTATAACTCACCCCTTTCATGTCTTCTTCCTCATCATCACTCTCAATCACAAATCACCAAAACAACCTTCAAGCTTTTCTATTAGAAACCGTTTTTCATTTATTTTTCAACAATGGCACGTACCAAGCAAACTGCTCGCAAATCCACCGGAAGCAAAAGTCCAAGGAAGCAACTCGCAACAAAAGCCGCTCGCAAATCTGCTCCGGCCATCGGCGGAGTGAAGAAACCTCACTGTTTCAGGCCAGGAACCGTCGCTCTCCGTGAGATTCGCAAGTACCAGTAGAGTACCGAACTCCACAGCTGCAAACTCCCTTTCCAGCGTTTGGTTCGTGAAATCGTTCTGGATTTCAAGACATGTTGAGTGATTTAGAAGAAAAGGTTTTATTGAAATTATTACTTGAGAAAAGGATTTTGATTTGGGAGAATTTTTTTGTGTTCTTGTTATTGCTTTTTTATGAATTTATTTGGAGGGTTTTTATGAATCTATGTTGCTGAAATTATGAGATAGTTGATTTGATTTTGATTTTTTGTTGATCATGATTGATTTTTTTGCGTTGTTGCTGCTATTGATGATGATTTATGGATTTTTGTAGAAAAAAAAATTTGGGTTTTAATTTTATTTGAAGGTTTGTGTTTTAGTTTGATGAAGTTTATGTGTGTTTAATTTGATGAAGGTTTGTGTGGATTTTTGGATTTTTTGCTTTTTTGGGTAGGATTGATGAAGTTGATAAAGATGAAGATGATGAAGAAAGTGAGAAAATTATTAGGTGTTAGTGGTTCACAGTAAAGTACGATAGACTCTACATAATTCAACGGTCTTCTTTTAAAGAAAAAAATCAAATGGTTAAAATTAAAAAATTTAATACGGTTTATGGTGAACCACCTTTAAATATGGTTCACTTTAAACTTTTGATGTTAAAAATTAACGGATAGGACCAAAGGAGGTAACGAAACAAGATTTATGGAACAAAATTGATACAGTTTATAGTTGGGGGACCAAAGTGAAAATCAAAAATAAATTAAAGGACCAAACGATATATTAAGCCTTTAATTTTTACCATTGACTTGACAAAGACATGCCACACTTTTCTTCTTACTCATTCTTATTGTGTATAAGTTTAAAAGTGTTTGTAGAATATATCAACAGATCAGATTTCAAATTAAACAAGAGTAGTGAATACAATTAGAAGGAAACAGGTATAATTGATCTAACTGAAAATTCAATTTAACAATAAATAAATTCTGCAGAAGAGCAGCTGATTTAAAAAAAAATTATGTAGAGCTTTCCAAATACATTCAACTTCCAAAGGCTACTCTGTTAATGTAAGTAACAATCGGGGTCATGGATGAGAGGGATAAGTAAGAAGTTATCCTATCTATTCCTTAATTGCCAAGGAACTGTGGATTTTGACTCGAAAGCTTGAGTAACCAACAGCTAAACTTGTTATATATGATAGCTTAGTTTATATGACCACCAGGTGATGATTTACTTGGAAAATATGGCGATCTTATGGAGCATTTAACGACTTTTTTGACACTGAAAAGAATCACGGTGAGATTCATGAAAAACCAACGTATGTAGGTGATCTTGTTCAACGGTCATCAAATATTTTGAGATGTTAAATTGTTGGTCCATTCTGTTGCTAGAACTAACCATGAATGCTTGAAATGTGATTCCAATTTGTTAGCAGTTTAAGAATCAATGATTAGAAAAGGGATTAAGAACTCATCACTATTTTAGCAAGCAATGCAACCAGTCACAAACTCGAATTTATTCTTCACACATTTTCTTTGTTTTGAAACGATGAGCATGTCCTAATGCGACTTAGCACTCATTTCCTATAATTTCCCCTTCATGTCTTATTTCTCACAACAACATTTGATCTAACTCTCTTAAAATACACGGATTTTGGCCAAAATAATTCAAAATTACTTTCAACATTATCTAGTGTGAATAAACTCTGATTTTACTGGGTAAAAAATTTCTGTTTTCGTTGTGTAAAAAAGTCTTTTTCTTTTTCTTTTACAGAAAGTATGAAAGTCTTTTGTCAATATAAAGCCTGACATATTTCTATAAAAGGTTAAATAAGTTCTATGTCGATATAAATATAGTGGATTTGGCTTTTAATTCTCATAAAAAAGTGGTATGTTAAATTAAAATTTGTTTAATTATAGCTTAAACTTTAAAAAAAAAAAGATAAATGTTAATATGTTAATGTTGTGCTATGAATAAGTATAGAACTCTCAATCTCTACATAAAACTATTGAACCAACTTCTTATCCCTTGATCTTATTTCATTAATGGAGCTCAGTTTTAATCTCGCGTTTATTTTTTAAATGATAAATGTTAATACGTTAATATTGTGTTATTAATACGGATAGAACTCCCAATCTCTACATCTAACTGATGAGCCAACTATTTTGTTTTAGAATAATTTTTGTTTGTCCCAAAAAACAAATATGTTCACGTTGAGATTACAACTAGACCAAAGCCTAATCCCCTAAAATGAACGCCTGATTTGTAACAAGCATACAAGCCACATAGTTTTTCTTGTGCGACACGACACAACTAGACCTCAGGATCTATCGAGTACCTCGGTCGCTGTTTTGCAAAAGTTTAATATCCGTTTTGAGATGTACCTAGTTGGCTACACAAAATATTTTACCACACGAATTTTCCCAGTTTTTTGTTTTGTTACAAAGAACTTTCCGAGTTTAATCATACAAGGAAAATAAAAAGGTATGCTTGTATATTGAATCATACTACTGATTGATACAACAACACATATATAGGATGGCAGACTACGAACATGTGATAAGTGACATGGGGACCTTATCACATATGCACAAAATTGGTTGGGAAGGAAAAACATCGTACAATTGTTAATTCATGTTTTGTTAAAAAATTCAATTTTTTTTTGAGAGATGGTCATAATATTCTATCCTTTTTTGGAAAGTATTTACCACTAAACAGCGGTAAATACTTTCTACAGAGGAATTGTTATACAAAAAATATACGATGGCATGCTACTATTAGCGCAGCAATTTATTTCTTAATGTGCAAGCAAACTGAAATTAGGGTTTCAATGGAGAAGATGAAGTTGGTTAAGGTGATGATGAGTCTGTTATGCTTTTGAGAGAGAGAGAGAGAGAGTATTGAAAATTGTATTCTCATTATTTTGATTGAGTTACAAGCAATTATATATATACAATGACTTAGAGAGTAAGTCTCTTGTAACTAACTAAACAAGCTTATCCAAAAGTAACAAACTAAACTATTAAGTGTTTGTTAATCATGATTAAGGATTAAAACACACAAACTAATACACCCCTCTTAATGCATAATCCTAACCTTCTATGAGACCTAGCTTGTCTCTCAAGCAAGTGAACCTATCAATCTTCAGAGCTTTTGTGAAACCATCTGCAAGTTGAGCTTCTGTAGGACAATACTCCACTTCAATCATTCCTTTTGAGACTTGTTCTCTGATGAAGTGAAATCTGGTTTCTATATGCTTGCTTCTGCCATGTGCAATTGGATTCTTTGCCAAGTTAATGGCTAATCTATTGTCAATCTTCAGCTTCAATGGTTTCTTCACTTCACAGTTAAGTTCCTTCATCACATTGTCAAGCCATATTGCTTGACATGCTGCAAATGTACCAGCAATGTATTCAGCTTCACATGAAGATAGAGCAGTGACTGGTTGTTTCTTAGTGCACCATGAGATTGCAGCACCATTGAACTTGAATAGGTAGCCAGAAGTGTTTTTCCTATCCAATCTATCTCCACACCAATCTGAATAAGAGTATCCCTCTAGTTCAGCTTCTCCCTCTTTGTCAACAGTTGGAAATAGTAGGCCAAACTTCAGCGTACCTTTCACATACCTCAATATTCTTTTTGCTGCAATGAGATGAGACTTTCTTGGGTCATTCATGAATCTGTTGATGATACTTACTGCAAAGCATATATCTGGCCTGCTATTACATAAGTATCTCAGTGATCCCACTATCTGTTTGAATTCAGTAGGCTCCACCTTTTCTTCATTACTGCATTCATCCAGTTTAGCATTTGTTTCAGATGGATTTAATGCAATATTGCAATCAATCATTTGAAACCTTTCAAGCAGTTCTCCAATGTAATTCTGCTGATGCATTACTATGCCTGTTTTGCTAGTTGTGAATTCAAATCCAAGAAAATATGATAGTTTTCCCCAATCAGTCATTTCAAACTCACTCTTCATAGTGCGTTTGAATTTCTCAATCTCACTTTGATTGTTTCCAGTTACTAGTAAAATATCTACATATAGGCAGATTATAGTTATGTTCTCATCAGTCAGTTTCTGAACATACATACCATATTCTGCTTTGCATTTCTTGAAGCCAGTTTGGTGTAGGAACTGATCAATCCTCTTGTTCCATGCTCTAGGTGCTTGTTTCAGGCCATAGAGTGCTTTATGTAATTTGTACACCATGTGCTCCTTCCCACTTACTTCAAATCCTGGTGGTTGTGTAACATACACATCTTCATCCAATGGTCCATTTAGAAATGAAGATTTTACATCTAAATGTAATAGTGACCAGTTTTTGCTGCTTGCAAGTGCCACAACCAATCTTATTGTTTCTAATCTAGCAACTGGAGCAAACACTTCATTATAGTCAACACCATATCTTTGTAAGAAACCTCTAGCAACCAATATGGCTTTTTATTTAGAGACTGACCCATCAGGATTCAGTTTTACCTTGAAAATCCATTTAACATCAATAGTTTTCTTCTTATCAGGTAACTCAACAAGTTTTCAGGTGTTATTTTTCTCAATAGCCCTGATTTCTTCTATCATAGCTTTCTTCCAAACTTCAGTTTGAATTGCTTCTTTGTAGTTTAAAGGTTCTGCATAAGCTAATAATGCAAAATGAATGAGTTCACCTTCATCATTCACTACACTATCAGGCAATACCTCACAATCTTCTAATCTGCTTGAGACATGCCTGTTTCTTTGTGGCCTCACAATTGGTTGTGTGACTTGATTATTTTCAGTATCAACTGCAGTCTCTATATCATTTTGTGCTACCTCCATATCTTCATTAGATGCTTCACTCTGATCTGATTCAGTGAAGATGTGTGAGTTCACATTCTTTATTTCAGTGTTAATCTTCCATTTCCAGGCTTCATTCTCATCTACTATTACATCCCTACTAATGTGAACTTTCTTACTTATTGGATCATACAACTTGTATGCTCCAGTTGAGTGATAACCAAGTAAAATCATTTTCTCACTTTTATCATCTAATTTGCTTCTCTTTGATTCTGGGATGTGTTTATAGCAGGTGGAACCAAACACTTTCAAGTGTTTGACACTTGGTTTTCTTCCACTCCAAGCTTCTTCTGGCACTTTGTCTTTTAGCTTCTTGGTTGGACATTTGTTCAAAATGTAAGTAGCTGTACTGACTGCTTCTCCCCAAAACATATGAGGCATATTCTTCTGTTTTAACATACTTTTGGCCATGTCAAGGATTGTTCTATTCCTTCTCTCTGCTAAGCCATTATGTTGAGGAGTGTAGGGAGATGTCACTTCATGAGATATACCTTCATTGCTGCAGAATTCTTCAAAACTCTTAGAGGTATACTCTCCACCACCATCAGTTCTTAAAATCTTAATTGATTTTCCACTTTCCTTCTCAGTTAAGGTTTTAAATTTCTTGAACACTTCTAAAGCTTCACTCTTTAACTTTATAGTGTATAACCATAGCATCCTGGTATGCTCATCTACAAAAGTGATAAAGTACTTGCTTCCACCTATTGTAGGTACCTCAAATGGACCACAAATATCAGAGTGTATAACCTCTAAAGCAGTTTTTGACCTCTTAGGCTTCTCAGACACAAATGGGAGCCTACTTTGTTTACCTTTCAAGCATGTTTCACAGGTTTTCTTATTTGCATCTAACACTGGTAATCTAGATACTAAATTCTTAGTGCTCAAGTATGATAAGCTCCTACAATTTAGATGACCATACCTCATGTTCCATAACCAGTTTGAGTCTTCATTAGAGGTTGCTGACATACACACATCTTTTGCATTTTGAATGATGCACAGGAAAGTTCTACTCTTTGTTAATTTTGACTTCAGTATCAGATTCTCTTGCTTGTCATATAGATTCAAGGTGTTGCCTTGCATAGTGACTTAAAACCCCTTTTCAATCAGTTGTCCAATACTCAATAGATTACATTTCATTTCTGGAACAAGTAACACCTTCTCTATCAGTGGATTTCTTCCATCTTTCATTTTTATAGCAATGTCGCCAATACCTTCTAACTCAAGATTTCTGTTATCTGCAAGCCTAACATTTGTTTTTCTTGAGGAATCAAAATTAATCAACCATTCTCTATGACCAGTCATATGATTTGAGCACCCTGAATCAAGGTACCAATCTTCACATAATGGATTTCCTTCACATGTAGTAGCCATCAGCAAAACTACTTCAGAATCTGAACCATCTTGTGTTATGTTTTCCTTCTCTTCACCTTTCTGGTTTCTCTTTCCATCTTTCTTGTGCCAACATTCATCAGCATAGTGTCCAAATTTTTCACAGTTGTAACACTGAATCTTTCTCTTATCAACATCTTTCCTTTTGTTCTGATTATTACCAGAAACTGCACCAGACTTTGAATTTTCACCCTTTTCATCAGGCTTACTCCAATTTCCTTTCTTCCATTTTCCTTTCCCTCCCTGCTTTGAATTCTTGTCATATCCATCCTTCTTGATGGTTTGAGCTTGCAAAGCTTGTTGAGCACTTCTTTCTGAACTTCTTTCAATCACCAACATCTCATGTGCTTCAAGTGATTATTGAAGTTCCTCAATCTTCAGAGTTTTTACATCTTTGGATTCTTGTATAGCAACTACTATGAAATCAAATTTAGATGTGAGAGATCTCATTATCTTACCCACAAGTTGTTGATCCGACATTTCTTCTCCACATGCCTTCATCTGGTTCACTACAGATTGCAATTTGGAGATGTAATCATTGATCCTTTGATCATCTTCCATCAGCATCAACTCATATTTTCTTCTCAGTGACTGAAGCTTCACTTGCTTCACATTATCACTACCTTCATAGTATTTTGCCAAGATATCCCATGCCTCCTTGGATCTTGTTATCTTTGAGATCTTCTCAAAGTGATTAGAATCTACATTTTGTTGAATGTAGAACAAATTTAAAGCCTTGCAATCTTTCTTCTTCTGTTCTCTGAATGCAGCTCTTTGAACTTCAGTTGCATTTGCAGCAAGATCTTCATATCCATCCTCAACCAATTCAAGAACATCTTGTGCGCCAAACAGTGACCTCATCAATGCACTCCACCTTTCCCAATTCTTTCTATCAAGAACCAGTATATTTGTACTAAAACCTCCATTGTTTGTCATGATTGCTTCGCACGAAACCTTTGAATCTTCACACTTCACTTGTGTTTTCCAGAAAATTCACCCCTCACAATGTCTCTCGTGTTTCCCAGAATGAAAAACCAAGACTCTAGATGCCAAATATTAGCGCAACAATTTGTTTCTTAATGTGCAAGCAAACTGAAATTAGGGTTTCAATGGAAAAGATGAAGTTGGTTAAGGTGATGATGAGTCTGTTATGCTTTTGAGAGAGAGAGAGAGAGAGAGAGAGAGAGAGAGAGAGAGAGTATTGAAAATTGTATTCTCATTATTTTGATTGAGTTACAAGCAATTATATATATACAATGACTTAGAGAGTAAGTCTCTTGTAACTAACTAAACAAGCTTATCCAAAAGTAACAAACTAAACTATTAAATGTTTGTTAATCATGATTATGGATTAAAACACACAAACTAATAGCTACGACCATTGATCTGGACTATTAATCCTCACCCTTTTTCTCTAAAGAAGATTTTTATAGAGAAAAGGTTCAATCTATATCCTTTATTTTTCTGTTATCAATTAGCAACAAGCATCCTTGGTCGTCATAATCTCCAAACTAAAATTCATTTATGTTAGCGTAACTGTCGAGAGGGTGTTTTCTTCTTTTCAGTCAAAAATGGTGTAAACATCGATAGAACTCCAAGTCCTCCAGCAATATTCAGGACAAAAAAGACCATATGAGTTCCTGTAGTTTTGCACAAACATAAAGCTTCAGGAATTCAGGTAATTATTAAATCTAGTAAAAGAAATTAATGTTAAAGTTCTTTAGTATTTTCTAAGGTTAAGACATGTTTACCCTGTAATTTTTTCTGTAATTTTTTTTTTTTATACTCTAACCATGTGATTTGAAGATTTTTTAGTTTTAGACTTCATGAATTTTGAAATTTAATGTCAAAAAGGTTCAAAACCAAAACTTGCTTAAATCACAAGGGATAAAAGTACCTTAAATCTTAAATTTTGAAATTTAATGTCAAGAAGGTTCAAAACTAAAGAATCTTAAAATTACAGAATTGGAATCTAATTTTTTTTTTACAGGGATAAACCAGAAACCACTAATATTACATGGCTAAACATATATTAATAATATTTTCTATTAATCTGAATTCATAGAAGAGTTCATATATCATTATATTGTTGCAGCTTTTCTTTCTATTACTTATGTGTAGGAATTAAACTCTTTATTTTGTAAGAAAAAACATAGATATTGTTGTGTTGTAGCATACAATAAGTGAAAAAATTGAACAGTTAGGTATGTGATGTAAATATTGACTCGTTAAAATTAGTTGAACATCATACCTGGGAGGAAAGATGCATTTATCCGTTTTTGTGACCAAGCTACTCTGGAATGAACAAAATATCATATCAGAATAAGAAAACTGTATATATTACACTGTTTTCAATATATTGTTGTAGTCGAAATTGAATTATATAGGGTTAAATAAGTAAATGGTTCTCCTAAATATATCAATATTTGATTTTACTCTCTCTAAAATTTTCATTAATGAAATTAGTCCCTATTTTTTAGTCAACTCATGTTTAACCTTCATACTTTTTAATTAAATTTTCCAGAAATGGGTAGAAAGTTATGATAATATTTTTTTTTAAAAATAGAATTTTTTAACATAACATGAGTTTAATATGATTTTTTTAGCACCAAAAACATTAAAATTCATATTTAATTCATGTTTTGTTAAAAAAATCGATTTTCTTTTTTTAGAGATTGTCATAATATTCTATCCTTTTTTGAAAAGTTACATTGATAAATATGAAGGTTACAAGTTGAATAAAAAGTAGGGATTAATTCCATAGATAGAAAATTCTAGAGGGACCAAAAACCTAAATAATATTTTAGAGGGACGAAAATCAAATGTTCAGAGATAATTTACTTATTTAACCCAATTATATATATATATGCCAACTATGCATTGTATTTTACCAAGGCATGAGTTAGTCACAACATTTAAAATGGTATCATAGCATAAAAATCAATGGTACACTCACACTGCACCACCTCCAGCTGGACCAATTGTTTTGAATATTGACATTCCAGTCATAGCAATGCCATTAGCTGCCCCTCTTTGACGTTGTTCCTGTTTTTCAAATCAACATGCCATTTATGACACAATTTTCTTAAAATATGATCTCAACTTTTGGAATGAAATAGTTTAGAATGGAACCAAACATTACCACTACTCTATTTTGCATAAGAAGTAAGCCAGTGATTATGGTCACCTGAAATCCAGCCAAGTAATACAATGAGGTAAGCTTGTAATATAAATAACTATTGTTACAATCCTAGTCTAGGTCAATTTATAACATAAGCATTTTATGTTAATTACAAAGATTGCTGATTAATGTTAACTTCAGTCCGATGGTTCATGAGGTGTCGGCTCAGTGATAAGAGTTTGGTCTTGTAACATCAAGGGACAAAGTTCAAATTCCCTCGAGAATTACGGTTGTAAATTAACTATTAACGACACGTTAATTAATAATACTTTTGTCATTATTCGATTTAAAAGAAAAAAATTAGTCTACACAACTAGTCTTAATTAGGTCTTTGATTACTCTTATAATACATTTATGTATGGGGGCATCAAGTTAGCCTACTTTAAAGAGAGAGTCTTGGCGCAATGATAAAGTTGTTGGCTCGTGACTTTAAGGTCATAGGTTCAAATATCAAAAAGAGCCATTCTGCTTGCAAGAGCTTGACCTCATACATCAAGTCTAACCTGTATGGTGGAGCCTCACATATGACATCAAATCCTAGAACACTTTTGAAAATACTCTGTGCTTCAACAAAAATTTTAATCAATGAAATTGGACTCCTTTTCAATGCAATACATTTTAAAACTGCATCACAAATGATTGGTTAAATAAACAAAACATAATAAACTTACACTTAGAAGATTCTTCAGAAGAGAAGCAATATTAATCACTAGGTATAGTGTGATTCCAGAAAGCATTGCTATGAAGGGGTAACTTTGCAAAAGAGGTATGGATAACACCTACATAAGGTGACAAAATAGAAAGACAATTTCAGAACAAGAAACAATGTAATGCTGAGTTGCATTAACCACTATGAATGGTGAAATATTACCCCGGAGATGCGAGCAAATCTTACAGGTCCAAAAGTTTTTTCTAATAATGGGTACAAGAAAAGCTGGTAGACAATAAGACCAATACCTGACCATTGATCATTTGAGAAGAGCTCAATAATTAAGCATTATATCTTGTGAAAAGTATGCACAAAAGAAAGTATACCTGATATTGCAAGAACATCACCAACATTTTCAGTTGTGAAGTTCAAACCACCTAACCTTGTAGGACTAACCGCCCATAACGAGAAGACCTATCAAGAAGTAGAATGATGTTTTCTTATTTATAAAGCCTATTATATGAAATATCAATTCTTCTGCAAGTTAGTTAGAATGAGACATCAAGATAAACAGAGCCATTGATGTATAGAAGGAAAGCAAAGCTTTGTAGCACCGACACTTCAAATAGAAATCGTTCCCGATATTGACATGATACAGTCACATGAGATTTCATTCAATTAATTTATTTTCTCAAATTATTATCAGTGTCATGTTCATGTATGCATCGGTGCTTTCTAGGAGAAAACTCGAAACAACATCTATTAAATATCCATAAACTAACTTTATTAAGTAGGAATGGTACCTCTTGATAAGAAATATTATAAAGTGAGAAAATGCAATACACAACAATAGATGACATTAAGGGCCAGTTTAGGAAGAGGTTTTCATCTTTTTGGATTATCTTATCTTTGCCTGTTCTCCCATTTATTCCAGTTTCTAAAGCCTCAGCATCATCAATGGACTCGTTGCTAAGAGGGTGGTTGTGTAATGTTTCCTACAATTGAGCAGACATGCATTTATAGAAATTGTATTGATTGTAAAGTAAGGAGAAATATATATTGTTCGTGTGAGCATAAAATGGGAAGTAAAAGCAGGCTGAGCTAAAAAACTTACACAAAAAATGTCGCTACATCATGAAATGTCAATATAATAGCATTAGAAAAATGCCGCTATATTGTGATCAAATGGTTATACTTGTTTAACAAACTATTAATTTATTTACATCACAACCGATAATTTTCTAACCAACGGCTATATGCGTTTAAAGTGAACTATCACTTCTGAAGAGATAAATGAGAATTGAGTTGATTTTGGATGCTTGTTTCTGAACCAAAGTGGAATCTGAAAGAACTTTCTGTCTATTATTCAGACCCCTACTTTTACCGATACCACATCAAAATCAGTAATAAACTTGAGGAATTTGTATTTATAAATCAATGATATATACATTAGCATCCAATCAGATATACATACCGGAAGCCAGATGCAGGCAATTGCTACCACAAACGCAAAAGCTGATATTGAAATGGAAGGCAAGAAATATGGAAACCTGCAATAAGATTTATGTTTTGATAATGACAATCAGAATATCAACGATAAGCTTGGAAGAAAAAACTAATTTGTTAAAATTTTATCAAACTAAAAATCAAGATATATTCACTTACTTGTCCCAAATGGAATCCTTTGGGAATAGATTTGGGTATTTTACAGTTGGCTGCAATATAATTTTCACACAAATTATTAGAAAAAGAAGTAAAAGTGTGCTAAACAAAATAGACATGTAACAAGTCTATGTTTGAATATACAAGAAGGATTTCTAAGCTTTATAAGTTTCAATCCTTGATCATGACATATATAGTTAAGGTATAGTATTACTCATGCCATTTTCCTATGTCTACAATCTAAGGCTATTCTTAGGATCTATTTTCATTTCAAAAGGAAAAATAATAAAGAAGTACCTGAGCCAAATAACCTCCCAAAGCTGGTCCAATTATTAAACCTATCCCCCAAGCTGCACTCAACTGAAATCATATCACATCATTATGAAATATTATTGTTAAATGAGAGAGACCTGAGACATGAGATGGTGAAACTGTGTGTATCAACTATACAACAGAGTCAATTTATATATACTCAAGGTGATAAATATTGATTAAATATAAAAGACGTCATCTAGGAAGCGTACATGTTCATCAGACATGACACTAACATGTAGACATCAATAAGAATTGAAGAAAACATAAGTAACTGAATGTTACCACATGTGTCAATGCCTTATAGGTGTCGAACATCGACACTTTTCGGACAAAGATTATAGAAGCTTACAGTTGAGAGTCCAAGTGCTTGCTTTTCTTCTCGAAATATTTCAGAGCAGTAAGCCTGTTATTACAAAAGGATGCGACAATTTTTTTTTTACTAATATCTAAATATAAAAATGACAAACATATGATTGCTCTCTGATATGGAAGGATGAAACATTCAGGTATTATTGTATTGATTGGTACCTTCATTGGTCCAAGTAAACCATTTAAACATCCAAGAAAAAACCGCGTTGTCACAGCCATCCAAAAACTTGTGCTAAGGCCAAATAGTGTGTTGAAAATGATACTGAAATAAAGTAATCATCATCATCAATGATGTAATGGAAAACTATTATCGCTTTATTTGGAAAAACAACTTAGTTCATTGGTCAAATTTTTTTCCTAAGCCATCATGGACAACTTATGGAAATTAGCTGAAAACAACTGACACACATGTCATAAGTAGTTTCCATAAGATCTCTCAAACAGTCTTACGAGCAGACAAACTCAAATACATACATCTATTCGAAGAAAACATCAATGACGTTGATATATATACTTACACCGAGATAATCCCTAAAATTGCAACAGGTTTTCTACCGTAACGATCTGCTATGACTCCCCACAATATTGATGTCAAAGATCTTCCAAGCATGAATGCAGATCCTACAACAATTTCACAGTCATAGTAGGATCAGAAATAAAGAACTTATGAAGATAAAACACATCAAAGGAAGTTTTAAAAAATAAAATAAAATCTTACCCACATAACCAGCATAAGCACTTATGTCCTCTTGCCTATTTGCAATATTGAAATCTCTTATCTAAATAAAAATATTGTTCACATTAAATGTTGGAATACCTTAGCCAAAATGTAGCAACTTTAGATAACAAAAATTGATTCACCTATTGTGTCAGAGATACTTCCAAGAAATAATAATGTCACAAAATTAAAATATATACTATGATGAATTAAAGTTATTAAACTTACCATGAAATATACGTAAGGAAAGAGAGATGATATAGGCAGAGCTGGAAAGAACAAATACAATGACATCAGAGATGTATCAATAAGCAATTGAGAAAGATCAATTATTATTATCTTATAAAACTATAATATAAGAATTTTTACACCTAAAAGTTTAATAAAGTATCTAAACTGTAACAAAATTTTTATATTTCTTAATAATAGTTATCATAACTAAATTAAAAGAACAATGCATAGCTTACAGCTGCATAAAACCACCATCCATATGTTCAAGAGATTTCGAAATGAAACATCAGTTTTGAGCTCTTTTGCTTTGTCAACTTTACAACCAGGGCAATTGTCATAGTATTGTTTTTTCAACAATGTCTCTCCAATATTTCCATCTTTCATTTTTTGCAACACAAATCCACAAACTTTTTCTTGCTTCCAGAAAACAAAGGTTACAATGTTTGTGTTATCACCCTCTTCACCGAATTATTATTATTTTGGAAGAGTTATGAGAAGAAAATAACAAAATTCATATAACATTAAAATGTGTTGAAAGAGACATGATTGGATCTACAAAGCCTGACATCATTGCACACTTCAAGTAACAAAAAAAGACCAAATCATGAGAAAGGAAAATTGTGATTTGGTCACGAACACTAAATGCTGTTGGTTTTGTGTGAATTTAAAAATTAAAAATAGCATAAAAAATAAAATATTAACTTTTAAGACAAAAAAAAAATAAATATAAGTTTGAAAATGTATTCGATTAAGAGAGATGACGATTTAGTTTGTATTCGTGTACAACTTTTCTACACATGCACCAAAAATAAATACTTCACGTAGATATTTGAAAGACATTCTAGGAACTTACATACAAAAGTACTACACCCCTCATAAACAAAAATAAAAAAAATACCAAAGTATATCAAAGGTATGATATTTTTTTTTCCCGAATTTGATATTCTCTGTGCGCAAACTTGACCGATAAAATCATAATAGGTAACAAAACTTCCCCTCAATATATTTAACATTGTTTAATTCTTAGGATTGGATTCGAAGTAATAGAATGAATTGATTATATCCATGTCTAAAACTAATTTATGGTGCATAAAAAATAAAAAATAGTCTCTTCCACAAAATTTTATGTCTAAGAACATATGATACTTGCGTAAAAAAAATGATATTGAAATAACACTAATAACGATCTCTTTTATGCTTCTTGAAATCACTTTAATTTTTTTAAAAGATTATTTGAATATTATAACAAAACACTTAAAAATTCTGCACAAAATTAAGTATTGAAAAAAAGTTGATGGCATCTTTGCAAGTAAGTTTTCAGTTTTCAGTTTTTACTGAAATGAATGCAGTTGATATCAAACCAAACTTTTAATTAGATTACATCTTCTCATATACATGTTGATCTGTTAAGCTTGATGTTGTTGTGAATCAATATATATATATATGCAATATTGGTGTTTTTGAATATTGATGATGTTGTGAATGATGTGTACTGAATTAACTGCTGATATGTATTGAGATGTTGTTTGATGATGTGCATTAGTGAGTTACTACTCACCTCGATTGCGGATTGGATGTTTGTACCCTTGTTTGGTACAGATATTCAAGACGATGAGTTCTAGTTGTGGGATGGCTAGAAGGTGACGATGAGAGCTTTTTTTTTCCATCATATACTTTATTAGTGGAAAACCATGTAGTCGAAAAATTACGTGCTCTGATCAGTAACACTAGAGTCGGGAGATTTGTCGTTTTATTATGTATTTTGAAGTTTGAGTTTTAGAATTGTGATTCATTTAATTGACGTTGAGAACTTAGTTGATATTATTGAATTGATGAATTATTCGTTGCTAAACTTATGAATTTTGTTTTTATGAAAAGGAGAAATGTTGATCATGTGTAACACATGTTTTATTAATTATATTCTTGTATTTTAATAAATTAAAGTCTGGTTTTACGGTGTTACATTAATTATTGTCAATGTTAAGAATATTGAGGACAATTACGGGATGTATGCTACCAACCTCAAATATAGATTTCGAATTATTTAATTATTTAAGTAGTCATAATAATGCGAACAATCATTTGATATAATGAGGTCATTGAATAAGGTCATTGAATATGTTGATTTGAAAGTTCCTTTCGCATAAATATGTAAAAAAAATGTTTGCATCTTCAATAATTTGATAAAATTATCCCAATTGGCACCAACCTTCAATAAGCATTTATATGCAAAAATCCGTTATCATATTTTCGAATAAGTCATAAATATGGGTCCCATGTAAAAACATATACTTACATTTATTTTATTAATATATAGTTTGCATTATATTTCATAAGTATACATTGACATGTTTTTTTCGTAAAAGAACCATATACTTACATATATTTTTATTAATATAGTAATCCATAAAATCACATATATTTTTATTAATATATAGTACTCATTAAATTTCACAAAAAAATATATAACATTCAAATTAATAAAAAAAAAAAAAAAAATTGGCCTTTGGCCCTCTTTTGTACCAAAAATAAAAAATAAAAAATATTTTTTAAGGTATTTGTATGTACAATTAAAGAATAAAAAAATAATTTTCTTCATGAGTTGGTAGGGACAATGCATAATATATGCAGGTTTCGAGATTCAAACCGCGACAACCACAAAAAAAAAAAGAATAAAAAAACATTTTATTTGTTTATACAATTAAAGGATCACTAATTGTTTGTTGTTGATGACGGTGTTGGTCACAATTATTCTGTCTTTCTCCCTTTCTCTCTTTGGAAAAGAAAAGAAGAATGTTGTGTATTGGTATTGTTTTGTTCACCTTGGGCCTTTATAAGTAAGAGGATAAATACTATTCTTACTTTCCACATCATGCTTAGTTTTTCATGCACGAAAAGTCACAAATGCATACAATTTGGAGGCTAAAGAAATTAGGAAAACCATTATCTCAAATTGTTTTTCTTTTTGGTTACATTATCTCAAATTGTCTTCAATTTACATGTGCAAACAAAACAAATAATCAAAACATTATTGGACTACTGGTTATTCCAAATGTAGCCTCCCATATGAAATAAAATAAGGAATACGGAAGAATCACCAAATGCTCAAACCAAAAAGGAGAGCATCCATGGTTCATCAATTTTAGAAATTAAGAATGGAAGTCTACTTTACCACCAACCTAGCTATAAGCTTACAAGACATTAACATTCGAACATAACTTTTGAAAATATAACTAGACTTAATGATTCAATTTGAAAATTCTAAATCATAGAGGTGACCTATTCAACTCCAAGGAATTGACTAGTTGGTGTAAAATGATTGAGAACCAATAAAATGAAATAAAATAATATCTTATCTATAGTATTTGTCATAACTGATAAGGAGACAAATTCCTTTCTGAATGCGTTTTTCGGTTTTGAACTATAATTGCTCTTGAATTACCGTAGGTTGATAAAAATGTTTACATTTCGCAATTAGACTTTGTCTAGGATTAAATAGGCACCTCTTATGGTTGAGATATGTACCACATTTTTTAACCACTAGATAAATGAAAACAAAGTTGATAGCTGAAATTAATTAAGGATAATTATATCAAGGATATTTTAGAAATTTGCAAAGTAATTCCTAATACTTAAGAAGTTATTTTGCTAAATCATCCCACCTATCATTCCCAAACCAATAAAATTTGGAGGCACTGCAATAATGCAGGAACAATCAACTTTTTTACTGTATGATCTCAAAAATCACAATGACAGAAGTGTACCAAAAAAAATTGGTAAAAAATTCTACATCTTTATGTATAAAGAAAAAATAATAATACCAGTGGTTTAAGCTTCCACAAACTGCAGATCCAGTAATCCAAATTTGTATATGAGTATGAATTCCTCCGTGTACAATGATGTTTAAACTGCACTCACCCTGCAATGTCAGGGTGGCTACTATACAAGAATGTGATGGATTATTGCATATATTTATTATATAGATAAAAATATAAAGTATCCCCCGGCTGCTTTGCTTGATTGGAATTTTTGCGAAGGCTATCCCACTCCACCTTCTTTTCTCTGTCTGCCTCTTTTCTTTGATACAAAAAAGCCGTCGTGTTTGTTAAAACTGAATAGAGCTAATTCAATAAATCTGTGGTAGAAAACCATGTGTGTACATGTAAAATTCCATTATTTTTCCAAACACATTTGTCACGTGCTACTCAGCATATCATTTGATGGTTCTAAACATTCCTCTGGGTTGGAATAGAAATAATCCTCTTCTTTGGCCTTGTCAGGAATTACCAACCTTTTACTAGGGTTACCCATGCGATGGGCATGTGATTCCTTCACAGCTGAAGAAAATTGGTCCCAGTTCAGTGCACCGTTATTGTACTGATCTATTAAATCAACTAAGAGCTTTGTGTCCAGTAATATCGTCTGCTTGAACCCAAGATATCTGTATAAGCAATGGAAGGTTGTCAATTCACTTGGCTAAGAGTAAGACCAACTAATAATAACACTACAACAGAAAGATATGAAAACAAAAACTGCAAGTTGGTCACAGAAGATGTGAATACAAAATAGTTCCGGTAAAAAGGGTAACCCGGTGCACTGAAGCTCCCGCATTCACAGGGTCCGAGAAGGGGTCCCACCATTTGGTGCATTGTACGCAGCCTTACCTGTTTTTACACAAGAGGTTGTTTCCAGGACTTGAACCCGTGACCGTAAGGTCACATGACAACAACTTTACCTGTTGCGCCAAGGTTACCCCTCTTTATTAAGATATTGGTACTTCGATAAAACTCAAATTTTGAATTTTGTTTGTCTGGCTGGAGGTTTAATGGGAAGTATCTTAAGCACACAAACCACAAATTTTACTAGCTGAACTGTACCTGCGGTGGCCCGCAACTACTTTGGCCATATTTCCATCATATGTGGGAACAAAAATATCACTCTCTAACGACACAAGATAATCCAACGCTGCCATCTGAGATGAATGATTTTGGAAGAAACGAAGATCGGATGGCTCCAACTGTGTTTCCTTCCTGACCTGTTTCAACAACAAAGCAGAAAGGCAAACAGTAAGGACATGAAACAATAACACAGAACAATTACCATGCTGCCTTCAGTTTAGCTATAAAGTTTACCAATTTTGGGTACTCCTTTGAAAGACTTGTCCTTCTTCTTTCTCCACCATATATTTCACCGGCTGCAATGTAGATTTGAATGTTTTGATCAATGTCAAGAGCCCTTAGTGTAAGGGCAGTCTCCTCGGGTGTCAGAGGACATAAACAATCCCTTCTTTTCAAGTCAGAATTAATTATTTTCTCTTTCCACCAAGGATAGGCATATCTGCCAAGTACAAAAAATTGAAAATTGAGGAGGATTTATATCATGTCTCTTTACAACCACGGTGATTGAAAAAAAAAAAAAAAAAAAAAAAGGACTTTTGGAACAGGTGAATTATGATGCAGTTTAATTATCACCTCATTCTTGTCAACTCTTCCACCTCATCACTATTACAACCTTGAGTACAGCCAGAAAATGCTAACATGTCCATCTCATACCTAAGATGAAGGACCAAAAATGGACCGTTTTTCCTTAGAAGCTTGATCACCTTTCTGCCCAACTCCTCTATCTGAGGAGTGAATCTCAGAGCACCAAAATTAACTCTGCATCGCAGCTTCTGAATCTCTGAAGGTTGACCGTTATTGGCCAACCGAGCATCCGTTCTATTTAAATGGACAACTTTGTACTTTTGTATCAAGGGTAGAATCTACAAGAATAAATATGCCATTTGCTTTTAATTAGCAAAGGAGAAAACGACAATGTTGTAATCAAGATACATAGTGTGAAAGATACGATCACATTGGCTCGGGGATACTAAAAACTAACCTGGTTCTTATAGTAAGATATGTCTGACCAACTAACGGGTGGCATACTGTAAAGGAAACCGCGTTCCACTTTCAGCTTGAGTCTAGGAGGCAACTCTTTCAATATCCGCACCTCACCTCTCAAGGATGTGATAAAATGATCCACATCAAATATGTCTTGGGATTCACTGGAACATAAAAACAATAAATAGTCAATGAGATAAGAGAGCAGAACACCTTCAACTCAAAACAACATTGATAAGGTTTTCATTTGTCAATAAAACAAACGGCAATAGAGTGAGAGACTAACCTAGGATCAGCCCAAAAGGATGTTTTTAGTTAAGGGACCAAAAATGCAATTTAGCCAAACTATAACCATCAAATAAATCAAACTAACACACCACTTTCTCATGCTGTGAATTTCCTTGAACAATATTTAACAACAATACATAACAAAGTATCTACAGTTAGGCTGGATTACTATTAAGAATAGGTGATATCAAAGTCTCTTGGTAGACTTCTAGACCCGGGAAACTATAGTTCTTTTGAATTTCTACTGTCATAACAGTACCATCTCTAGAATCATAAACACCCAACTTTGTTGGCGACTTAAAAAACGATAGCAGCACTTGATCATCCTCGTAAAGATAAAGTACCCTGCTAATGTATTTAGCTTGAAGGCGGATAAATTTAGTCCATGAATCATCATTTCCATGCTCGTTCATAAGCCAAACATCTGAAAAAGTTTGGCTTCATTTTCTTTTCCTGTTTTCTTAATGTTGGTACTTTGTTCTCCTTTCTTTCTCTTAAAGTCTCTCTATATGTTTCTCTTCATCTCTCTATTTTCCTAAGGGTAGAATCAAACTTTGAGAAGTAAAATAGACTCTACATTAATTATACATTTATACACCCCCTAATAACCTCTTGTGCCTAATTAAATGGGACTAAAGATATTGGAGAGAATATGTGGGTGAGTGAGGTTTATGGAACAACCTAACCCCATTCAAGAAGTGTAGGGCACGTGTAGTGTAAGTTTTTTTTTCCTTGACATATCTATTTTCTTTTCATCACAATAACAAAACTATTTTTTTTAGAAAATCACAATAACAATTGAACGGCACAACCTAAAATTGTGCTACTGGAAGTCACAAAAGAGAATTTGGATACTAACATAACCTTGCAAATCACTGAAAAATTCGATTTTCTAGAAACTTGTAATCACATACTCTCAGAAGTCAGATCACTGCTCAATAATGCAATATAAATTGCGGTGGCTGCATTGGTAGCAGTTTCATACTTGTACGTTACATTGCTTGTAACTGTCGAGAATTGAGATTTTAGATCTACATTAGTACCTCAATTCATGTCATAAGCTCACAACATAACAGCAGGGCTAAATGTAACCAAGTCAATTCATCACATTTATGAGTTTATGCCTAAAACTTCACATAGAAGTAATGTGGTCGACATTTTCTTTGCAGTTGCCGTAATATTTTGAACAAGCTCTTCTTGCTGAAAGTAGATGATCTCATTTCTTCTCCTGTAAAATACTATAGATGTTATTTACCTTATAATTCTTCACTAAGTTATTTACCTTACTTATTCCTTTACCTTATAGTTTATATAGATAGAGTCACCAACACATTAAACAAAATAACTTGGCATAACAGTAAGGCACGTAACTACCTATAAAAATCAACACATGGTAGTGCTTAGCAGAATTTTCCAATTAACAACTTGAAACAGAGCTTTAAAATCTGTGTGTTTATGGACAAAGCTTTAAAAATACAGAATGAGAGATAGACCTAAGAGATTACTCGTGCCTTCATAATACGCATAACAGAATCATAGGAAGAGTAATGGTAGCATCACACTGTCATGTCCCATATATTGGAGGGATAAAAAATGGGTGGTTGATTGTCAACACTCTGCAGGGATGTCCAAATAAAAAAACTTCAACTAACAGTTCCAATACTCCAATTGAAGGTTTACTATTTTCTATGGTGATTGATCATTAAGAAGTGCAAGCTAGATGGTTGCCTCTACTTATGCTTCTAGATTTCTTGAGCAGTTGAAGTTTTTTACATTATAATTTGATAAAAGTCTTTCAAGATGATGATTTTTCAAAACTATCCAATACATATGCAGCATCAATTAAAGAACCAAGCCGAATCAAAATTACTTTTACCAAAATTATTAATATACTTTTATCCCATATGATATTAATACATACTTTATTATTATAACAGTAAGTCATCGGATCTCCTTAGACTTTTTATCATATTGAAGCTGCATTTCTTTAGTCGAAAGATGTTGTTATTTATGGGGATCTCTAGCTACGTCAAAGCATGACATATACTATGTACCTTTATGTATTTTGAGGAAAAAAAACAATAAACATTCCTTTTTTCCAATAATGTATATGTGTGTATTAACATCGTTATATATATATATATATATATATATATATATATATATATCAAGTAGTCTAGTGGTTAAAAATTAAATTTTTAAAGGTGAATAAGAAACATTGTGAAGTTCTTAAGAAAAATGTCTTATCAAGGTTTGGTGTACCACTATCCTTTACCACAGACAACGGGACACAGTTTACGGACAAGAGTTTCCGGAAACTCATAGAGGATTTACAGGTTAAACATCATTAATTTCAGTTCCATTGAACACCCACAAACCAACATACAAATAGATTCCACCAACAGGGTTCTAATTTGAGGCCTCAGAAGAAGGCTGGACGAGGAAAAATAAGATTGGGATGGCCTCAGAACACACCTCAGTCTTCGACATGAGAGTCTTCCTTCCAATTCACTTACGGGTTCAAAGTTGTTGTCCCAATTGAAATCATAGAACTCAACTGAAGGACCACCAACCCCTTTGCTCAAGAACAAAATGAACAACTACTAAAATATGAAATTGACTTCTTAGATGAATGTTTGTATTCGGCCATCCTCAGCGAAGCCATAATCAAGTGAAGGATGGTCATCAAGTACAACAAGAAGGATTGCACCCAACTGGGAAGTCCCGTACAAGGTGCACATGAAATAAGGCATACAATCTTGAAACTCTGTCCGGGAAAGAAGTGCCCATGACCTGGAACACAAAAAATGTTGAGAAATATTTTAGTTAAATGTAATCGGCTCGATCGACCTTTCATGTAAAACAATCATATCTTAATAGAATATTTTAATTCACACTGTGTTCCATATCCCTCTCTACTAGACCATACTTCATTGGCAAAGTTATGGGAAAACACCCAGAGTTGAAGTCTGACGACAATACATACACCATCCACTACGAGAATGGTTTAGGAAAGCCAACTCGATTGTTAGCCGCTGTAAAACTGACAGTTTCCCACCAATGATAGAGGGCAGCCCCATGTACTTGCTTGATCCCACACTTTTTGTCACTTGACAAATTTCTTGTATTCATTCCTTTACTGGAGTGCTAGTAATTTTGCTGAAATAAATCTTTGATTTTTGCACATTGATGGCTTGACTTGATAACTCCTCATATTTTTGGAGGGTATCTAGTAAAGCTCCAGCCTCATTCTCATTCTCTTTAACAAATGGTTTGTGCCATTTATGCAATTTTTGTTCTAGATTGTTTTTTCGTATTGTGAAGGCAGGAATTGGAACATGTCTTGCATCTAATTATCTTTCTAAGTTTGTGATTTTTATAGTAGTTTGAGGCGTAAAAAGTTGCAACATGCAATTGTGTTTAAGCCAGATACTTTGATATTTAACCTTTTTCTTGATGATTGTGTGAGGCTTTAATTTGTGTTTGAAAGGACTGTGATTGAGTTAATTCTGCTGACAGGGAAAGTAGCTGATGCACACTCGATTGTGATAATTTCGCAGATTTTGGAGATGAATAGCTCAAATAATTGTCGAAGTAACGAAGAATATAGGAATCACTTACAAAAGCCTTGCTTTATTGCTGTTGGATTGCCTAACCTTAAGAATGCATTAAAAGTATTGGCTATCACCTTGGCTCAAGTATTGAAAGTTGAAAATCAGACAGTTATTCCCTTGGTGTACAACTTCAATTATTCAATCTTCTTTTTATGCAAGGCGAGAATGATGGAGGAGGAGGTACTGAGGGCATGTAGAAGAATGTTCGAAATGAAATTTCAACTGACAAGTCAAATTTCCACTCATCTCATGTGTGGATATTCTTCTCTCGGTATGTATTGCTAGATTCTTGTGGGGAGACATTAAGAGATTCACGAAGAACAACTATTTAGTTGTAAATAGAGATCTATATGAGTTACTGCTGCTAAACTTCATTCGAGGTGGTAACTTTGAGGGAGAGATGGTAATCATTGGCTATATGAATGACCATGAACTGTACACTAAGAAGTTTCTGTACAAAAGTGAGTCCTTAGACTTCATAAGAATCTTCGTATGAGTTTAAAAGTGTCGGACACAAGAACAGAAGCACAAAGCAAAAGGCTTGAGCACGTTATTAGAAAATGGGTTGGTATTGATTAATTGTCTCGTAAATATTCGTGTGCTGATGTACATGCATCTTTTTCAGCAGCGGGCCTTGTGAATGTCGCGTCTGCTTATGCTTATTTGAAGTATATTTAATTTTGATTCTGGCTCAACTTTAGCATTCTGGAAATTATGTGGAAATTTTTGATTCATTTGTCATTTTCCCTACCATGATCCTAAGAATGAATTTCTTCATACCGATGGCGTAACTGTAACTACCCAATTTGAAATGGATTCATCATTTGATCACTCATCTTGCAACTCACAGCAGGTTCAGAATGCGCTTTGATTGGTTGTTTGGCTATATATCGAGGCATTGAAGGCTTAATAAAAACTGCAGTGCTGAGGATAGGTGGATAGTGGGATTCTTAGGCCACAATGGCCATTTTAACAATCTCAATGTGGAGCTTCTAGTTTATCAATATTTGGTTTTCTACTTGGACTCAATCGGTATTATATGCCATATCAAAGATCCTTCTCCTAGTTTCACATGATTATGCTTCTTTTGAGAAAAAACACAACTACAGTGTGTTTGGGAGTGTGTCTCAGTCACAGGCACAGCCACCACAAATCTGATTGCACTTCACCATGGTTGAAGTAGAAACTTAAAGGCTTAGCAAATTGAAATTTTCATGAAGATGACCACTACCAAATTGAAATTTTTATTGCTTCAGACTTGGTGGCAATTTAAATCAACTTTTAGAATCAAGCACTTGTAATGCAGTTATTAACCAAATACAGTAGTGAAGTACCACAGGTAAGATTGTGTCAATGGAGCATCCCTATTGATTTATGAACCAGAGGTACGATTCTGGAAATTGTACGAGTCATGATAGTACCTAACTTTTTTATTTTTATTTTTGATGAAAAAAATTTAGGGTGAGAAGATGGTACCCGATCCAAGACAGAGGAGACCTTAGGGCTAAAAGTGCACATACAAATGTATTTACATTAACCTCCCTCCAAATGTATTTACCTTAAGGTAGTGGTTTAATACATATCCTGCTGGGAACAAGCTATTAATGGCTTCAAGCAACTCCGTTGTTCAATGCATGACAATGTAGTAACATAAAATACATATGAGCTATAAGATTTAAACCTGATTCCACCATATCCATATCATTTAATCTATTGAATTTTCTATTCCATTTCGTTTGAACTTTTGCCATAATAACAAAACTCTTTCCTTTTATATATACTTACATCCATATAAGATTGGACTTGGAGTTAGGAATTAGGATATATAATCCATTGTGATTTTGCAGAAGCTACAAAGTGTAGTTTTTCCAAAATTAGCGTTTGTCAAAACATGGCGTAGAAGAAAAGGAAAATGAAGTTTATTTTAAGCAATAAGCTCTGCTGTTAACAAATGCTTAACGGTATCCTTACTTTCTTCTCCGTATTCTTTACTTTCTTCTCTACATTATCCGAACCTGGATTTCAAAAAATCTTTATTCCTTATTTGTAACTAGTTATTGTTAAATGGAATAAACTTTGGATGAGATATAGTAACTGGTCATGAAATACTTTTATCATCTTGAAAAGAACAAAAATGATGATGCAGAAAAAAGTGGGACATCCACAACTTTTCAAATTCAAAGGGTAATAAAGAAAATCCAACATAGATTTTGTAGAAAGAATGGGAATGCTGTTGTACTTTATTCCTCAGCCCAAGGCTGGTTTAAATAAAGATGATACAATTAATTCGGAGAAAATAGTTACAAGGAAAAATAAAAGTAGAAATATGTTGAAATGCCTATAATATGATTAATGAAGAAACTTATGTATCTTCTATCACGCACCCTCATTACCGGCAAGGGAGTGATACATCAGAAGTTGAGTCTTATGCTCAATATAACCAACAGATTCTGAAGGATGACCTCAACATTTAAATTTCGTGATCATAGGTTGTCACAAGCTTAGAAAATTTGCTATGTATCTCCGATGATGGCGGCTTAACTAATGCAGGCCTACAATACATTGGAGAAAACATTTCAAACGTGAGATGGATACTCCTTGGCAATGTCAGTCAAACAGGTGAAGGGCTCTTGGAATTCTCCAAAGGTTTTCCGAGTCTAAGGAAACTTGAAATGAGAAAATGTCATCATTTCAGTGAGATTGAGCTAGCTGAAGCCGTAACAAAACTATTTGAAAACGAAATTTCAAGTTAGCTCAATCTCACTGAAATATTTATTTTGCGGTATTAGCTAGCTTAATCTCACTAAAATGATGACATTTTCTCATTAATTTCAAGTTTCCTAAGACTTGGACAACTTTTGGAGAATTCCAAGAGCCGTTCAAATATTTAACCGACATTGCCAAACAACATCCATCTCACGTTTGGAATGTTTTCTCCTATATATTGTAGGCCTGCATCAGTTAAGCCGCCGTCAATTTTGAGATGCATAGCAAATTTTCTAAGCTTGTCACAACCTATGAGAATGATCTTTGGTTCTTCTTTATTGGTACCTCCAATGGACCAAAGAGTTTAGAATAACATAGACTCCTTGAAAAAGAACATTGCAATAATAAAATTTCTTAGGAATCAGATGTTACCAAAATAATGGCAGTTGTATAAAATGTTTGAATAACTTGAAGGGGTGAGTGATACTGGTTAATTGAGAAGAATTGGGAAGTGAGAAGAGATTAGGATAAGGATGAAGGAAAAGGAGAATGAGTGAGAGAATTGTGAATTATGGCATGGCTTTATATAGCAAATTTCGGTGCAAATTATAATTTACAGGAAAAAAAATGTTGCAACTCCGAAATAATTTGTTTAGTGAAAAAAAAAATTGCAACGCCAATTTTATAGCGGACTCAACATTAATTTGTTCCTCTTTTCCTTTTACTCTTTTTCTTTTCCTTATTCCTTACTTTGAATAACCCATTCCATCATCTCCATCGTATGGGTACTTTGGACAAGTTTCCTCTTTTTCTTTTCTTTGTTCCCCACTTTGATCACTACTTTTCTTTATTCTCACTTTGACTACTTATAAAAACTCCTTCAAGTATATTTTGACTAATATAGTGGAGAGATTATTTTGAAATTTTGATATATTGAAGGACTATTACGACTATTCGTTATACATTTTGGCACAAAAATGACTTTTACCCCATGTTTATTTAGTAATTATACATTATGAAATTTAGTTTTAAATACAATTAAAAACTCATCCAAACATAAATCAATTTACATTTAAATTCCTTTTCACAAATCAATTCTCACACGCGCACATCATAGGACTAGAAATGCGAATTTCTCCCTATCTACTAGAAGATGTTTGGGTCACCATTCGTCGATGTGCTTTCTTTGTTCAACTCATGTTTCGCCTAAAGCTATATTTCCCAGCTTTTGCGTATCAATGTCGTTAGGTTGATCTGGTGTCCATTTTGTCATTGAATTTCCACTATGTTCAGTGCTAATTCGTTTGGTATGCTAAGTGCTTAACAAGGTAGGATAGATTAATGGTTAGCGATATATTTAGAAAATAAATAATAAATATATCATGGTTTTATATTTAAATTTTAAAAAGATAAGGAGGGAGTAATATTTTTCAACTAATTTTTGGACAAACGTAACACAAGATACAAATGTTTGGTTGGTATGTAGCTATGTATTCCACCCATAAATTGCATGTGTCCTTTGTTTTTTTTTAGGAATAAACTTATTGCATTTCATTAATCAATATGTGTTCAATACAATGTGGTATTGTTACCAGTAAATGAAAACTAGCTACAACAAGGCCGTCTTAACTAGACTATGAGCAACCTCGTTTGCTTGTGTTCGCGCAAAGTCAACACGTGAGTTTTTATAGAATTACTAAAGAGAGTTCTACAACTATCAATAATATTCCCAAACTCGGTAGCATCACTATTATGGGAATTGAAGCTATCCACCACTCTCCTAGCATCCAACTCGAATTCAACACATCCTAAGTTAAGCAAATGGACCCATTCTAATGCAGATAAAAGTCTTAGAGCTTCTCCGACGTGAACTTCAAACATGGGGCTGAAGCATTCTGTTTTGGCCAAAACGAAAGTACCATATTCATCTCTAATACACATTCCAATACCAACCATATTAGAACTTTCAGAAATAGACGCATCAATATTACACTTAAAGTGACATGCACGCGTCTTCACCCATTTAGCATTACGATCAAGTTGATTGTGATTAGGTGAATTTTCCCGAATGGACCTTGCTATCTTCCAATCTTCTAACATGCTCTTCGCACGGTCAAAAACAAAAGCTTGCGGACCAGTCACCCCATTCCATATTTTATTATTTATCTGCTTCCATATGCTCCAATTAACACGACATAACAAGGCTGCCTCATCACTTGTTAACAGCTGCAAAGACATGAAAATGATGCTACCTGCATCATGGTTTCGTGTGAAAATATTGCCAACAGTGGGGAAAACACTCCACTTGTTCTATACATTCATACTGTTAGTTTTAGTGTTAATTCAAGTTTACTTAGTGATAATCACACTTAGTGTTAATCACATGGTTAGTTTTAGTTTCTTTTAAAGGTTGTTACAAGTTAGTTAGAAGTCTTAAGGAAATAAGAGCTATAGTTGTTACTTACTTGTGCTTCAAGTAACAAGACAATTACTTGTATATAAGCTCATTCTTTGTATAATTTCTATAGCAATCAATATACTTCTCATATTTTTCCTCAATCATCATCTCTTCTCTCTTCTAATCCTCTCTAAATCACAAATCAAGAAAACCCAAAACTGAAACTTGTTTTTGATCATTGCGTATTCAATAAGCATTGATAAGTTGCGCTAACACATACTACTAGGACATCTAAACAGAAGATGCAAATTATCTTCGTCATCTACAATACATAAAGAGCACTCAGCAGCGCAGCTCACTCCTTAATCCCGGAGCCTTACACGTGTTGGTAGGCAAATTCTGCAGATCTGCCAAACCAAATTTTTGATTTTAGGGGGAACCATAAGCTTCCAAATCAAATTCCAATCACCTTGCAATTTAAAATGAGAGATATCCATCAATTCATTCATGCATAAACGATATGCACTACAAACTGAATATTCCCCATCATTTTCCTTCCTCCATATAAGTTTGTCCTCACGGACATAGGGGTACAACAGAGTGTTAACAATATGCTCCACAATCTGGTGATTAAAGATTGAATGTAAAAAAGGAAGATTCCAAGACTTATTATCCGGTGACAAGCAATCTGACACACGCAAATTGGCAAGTGCAGATGCAACATCACCAATTGGGTAAAGTGTGACATTGTCCTTCATCCAATAATTATTCCACACCGAAATAGTCGTGCCACCCCCGATTTTCCACCTACTTCTTGCCTTAAGAATAAATTTTGCATTACATATACTCCTCCAAACAAAACTCGGTTTGTTGCCTAGCCTTGATTCAAGAAAATTACACCGAGGAAAATATTTAGTTTTATGAATTCTAGAAATGAGAGTGTCTAGATTTTTCATTATTCTCCACAATTGTTTGCCTAACATAGCCAGGTTAAAAGTACCAAGACTTTTGAAGCTCATACCTCCATTGTTTTTATGCATTGATAATTTATCCCAAGACATCCAATGTATACCTCTCCTACTTGAACCCGAGTGACCCCACCAAAAGGAGTTCATCATCTTTTCAATTTCATCACACATAGACGAGGGAAGAGTGAATAAGATCATGAAATAAGTTGGTATAGATTGATGAACAGACTTAATCAACACCTCTCTTCCTTTTGGAAAGACATTTACTACTCCAAGTAATCTTTTTCCAAATTCTATCCTTGATAAAATTGAAAGTTGCTTTCTTACTTCGGCCTATCATGGAGGGGAGGCCTAGATATTTACTTGTACCCAAAACAGCCTGAACACCAAGAATGTTTGATATATTATTATGATCAGTCCTTGAAACATTCCCGCTACAAAAAAAATTGAGACTTTTGGAGATTAACCGCTAGGCCTAACGCTTTCTCGTAGATGGATAAAATGCCTCTCATTTTCAGTGTTTGATTTGAATTAGCAGGAAAAAAAAAAAGCAGTCATCTGCGAAAAGATTGGCGCACTGTTACATATTTTAACTCAATTTATTTCACCTCTAACTTCTCCTTTCCAGATCAGTGCAGATAATCCTCACGCACAAATAATAAACAAATATGGTGACAAGGGGTCACCTTGTCTCAATCCTCAACCCAGAATGATGGGTCCCGTAACACTACCATTAACAAGAACAAAGTAGTCAACGATTTCGACACATAACATAATCCATTTAATCCATTGTGTGGAAAATCCCATTTTTTCCATGATTTCTCGAAGATAATTCCATTCAATTCTGTCATAAAAGCTTTACTAATATCAAGCTTAAGAGCCACTTCTCCCACTTAGACTTCATATGATGGATAATTTCTATTGCTGCCATTGCGTTATCCAAGATAGAACGTCCCGGTACAAACGCGGACTGTGTATCTGAAATACATTTATCCAACACCACTTTCAGCCTATTTACAAGTACCTTAGCTACCACTTTGTAAATTACGTTGCACAAAGATATGTGTCCATTGTTAAATCTATTAATTTTTGTTTATTTTAAGGCTTAATTACTCTTTTGGTCTCTTAACTTATTTTTTGATTTCGTTTTGGTCCCTTAACTATTAAAAGTTTTGTTTTGGTCCCTTAACTTATTTTTTGGTTTCATTTTGGTCCCTTAACTTATTTTTTAGTTTCGTTTTGGTCCCTTAACTCTAATACATTCATCCTAATATAAAGGACCAAAGTGGTTGACGGAGGAAGAGTTAAGGGACCAAAACGAAACCAAAAAATAAGTTAAGGGACCAAAACGAAACTTTTAATAGTTAAGGGACCAAAACGGAACCAAAAAGTAAGTTAAGGGACCAAAACAAAACTTTTAATAGTTAAGGGACCAAAACGAAACCAAAAAATAAGTCAAGGGACCAAAAGAGTAATTAAGCCTTGTTTTTATTATTGATTAAGTGGTCAACACATACTCCAGAAAATATCCACATATGAGATTTCACACAGTATATCCTAACATAATATATCCTCATAGCTAAACCACTAGGATATAATAACGAGTAGAAATCTATTGAATTAAGGTCTCAAGTTCTTCAAAAAAATTAAACTGCTAATCAGATTGCTGCATTTGTTGTAGGATATACCTTTTAGGTTGTTGGAATCCATATGTTGTGCTAGTGATTTTGGAGGGACTGGTTCAATATCTTTGTTGGTTGGACTTGACACAGTCCGGAACAAATATCATGTTTTGTTTTGTTTCACTTTATTTTTGAAAACAATAAAGATACAACCCATTGGGTGCATGTATTTAATTTTAGAATTATTTGATACGTTATCTAATAACAATTTTTTTTTTGAGCAAGTTATCTAATAACATCTAATATATCTACAATAAACATTTATGAAAATATAGGCAAACATTTTTGAAATATGAAAGCAAGATTGAAACAAAGTTAATTGAATTTTTTACTTGTACTTATTTTATTCAAAAAAAATAGATGAGTATCTTTTGATTATAAATTATTTAAGATGGATATGCATGCGCTTTGTCAAAGTTGTCATTACATTTTCTTTTGATTTTGCTTTTCCTTTTCCTTTAATCTATCTCATTTTTCTATTCCATTTCATTTGAATTTTTGCCTTAGTAACAAAACTCTTTACTTTTCCATCTTTCCACATGTAACATATCCTTAAAACTGATGGAATTACTAAGATCAAAATATGTTAATCAACTAATCATTGTCTTAGTCTCATAAAATGCCACTGAAAAAGGTACGCCCAACAAAACAGATGGAAGAAGGTTTTGGAATTCCTAACAGTTACTACAAAGGAAAAAGGAAACATATTAGCTTTGGATTCCAGGAGACGTAAAATTGAAAAAATGAGAAGGTCAGACAAAGATGCTTTCTTGTGGTAGCATTCTCCAAAAGAAAAATGTAGTTGTATTGTGTCTTTTGATTTATTACTTTCTTGCTTCCCATTAGTATTATTGTTGTTTATGTGGATCAATGAGCAAAACAATAACAATAATGTAGATATATATATATATATATTCCATTTTAAAAACATAAAAAATTCCTTTTTCTTGTTCATAAAAAAAAAAATTCCTTTCAAACTTTTGTTAATTGTCAATATCACACTAACATGATCAAAATTGTTTTTTTTTTTTGTCAAAAATGATCAATTTTTAAACGACTATAAAAAATTAAAATAAATTAGGATCATATTTTTTATTTTAAATCTTGAGGTTATTGTACAATTAAAGGAAAAACCTTTTAAAACAAGTAAAATACAATTAAAGGAAAAAGAAATTAAAATATTTTAGGGAAAAGATTCTTGTAATAAGTGAAAGTAAAGAATTGAAGAACTCTAATCTTTTTTTATTTTTTTTTTTATCAAGCAAAGGAAAGCAATAAAAATAGGAGAGGGCCTGAACCCAAAATAGAAGTTAATACATCACAATTCTAGAGTATGTAATCTTTTTTAAATTAGTAGTATGTGTCAATATTTATATAAAAAAAATTATATGACATCGTTTTAAAATAATATAAAAAGAGCATTAACATGTTATACTATTTTTATTTATCAATGAATAAAACAGAAGACAGAGAAGAAAATTAAGGTCTAATTAAAGATATCCCATAGATCTAATTACATTGGACAAAACAGTCCAAACTTGAAATGGTGACATCTTGGCGAAGTAGGTAGCAGTAATGCAGGGCTCTTAAAAAAATTTCAAGGTTGTCTAACACTTCAAAAACTTTAAATAAGAAATTGTTCTTTTTTTCAAAAAAAATATCATCAAATTTACATATAAACTTTCCCAATTTTGGATTTTCAAACTGTTATATTTAGATTTTCAAATTTTATTATCTACCGAAGTTGTTACTAGGTTGAGTCATGACCAGGTCGCTCTCTTTAAGACGTTTCGTGGCACTGCCCAAAATTGTGCAAGGCAGACTACCAACCACGCCGCCTCCAAGATAAAACAACCCCAGCTACAACTGTTCGATTAACTATTGCACTGTAGAAAACCGTTCGGGAATTACACCTCTAATATGGTACCAAGACCATTCTTTTAATACTGAAACCACTTTAATATGGTATAGTTACCAATCTATTATGGTGCTGAGAGCACTGAAATATGGTGTTACCACCATTCTAACCTTTAAGTTCTCCAAACTATCAATATGGTACTACGACCACTCAAATACGGTGATACCACCATTTTTCCTCAAATAGAAAAATATTGAAAAATATTTATATACCGTTAAGATCATTCTTAATTCCGACGGGATATTGTTATTCCATATAGGGACTATAATCTTAAAACAACTCTATTCCGAAGGGACATATATTATCGAAGGGACTATGTTTTTAGGACCATTCTTAATTCCAAAGGGACATTAAACCGAAAAGGGACTATGGTCTTAAGAACACTCTTAATTTCGAGGGGACAGAAAAAGGAGATGAAGAAAAGAAAGACTCGTCAACACAAGTCAAAAAAGGGAGAAGAGAGAAAGAGTTCCTGAAAACTCAATGAAACTCTTTGGTGTGATGGTCTGCAGACTATCACAATAAATTAACACTTCGGACAACGATTTCACCCACTAAGGGTTCTTAGCTAGCAAGTATCTTATCAACTCGCTTCTTCACTAGTTTTCTCTAGTGTTCTCATCCCAGATACATTCCATAGTAGACTGAGTCGATATCATTTGTTTCAACAAACAACTCCTACAATGATGCTCAATGTTCCTACAATGATGCTCAATGTGCAGTCACTGGTCACTTTAAGACTCATCTGAAGGATGTTCTATTTTGTATCTTGTACCACTCAAGTACAATAGGTTACTCCTCATAATTTAATCTTAGAGTCATAGTCTTCTTAAGGCACCTCATGACTCTTTCAATAGCATGGCAATGCTTCTCATTCGTCTACTAGTAAACTTGCACAAGAGTTTCACGACATTAGCAATGTTAGGTCTAATACATTCAATGACTTGCCTAAGGACTGCCAATGATGCTCGCATATTCTGTTTTTCTAACTCCATCTCAAGTGTTCTTACACTTGGAGCATAATATATGCTTGCTAGTTTACGCTCAAATAATAACATTTTCTTAAGAACTTCTCAACTTTTAGAGTTTTATCAAAAAGATTCTCCTTTTTGATCTGGTAATCTTGAAACCAAGAATTACTTCAACTTTGTGTAGGTCTTTCTTATCAATGTTGCTGATAAACAATGATTTCACATAATTCATAACATGAATCTTTAAACCAAATATGAGCAAGTTGTCTTCATAGAGACATATGATCGTGCAAATATTATTTGTCACTTTCATTCACTTTATACTCATACGATAGCATTAGAATGTCAAATTTTTCATGTCATTCCTTAAGAGTTTATTTTAGACCTCACAAAGAATTATCTAACTTACATACCTTGTTTTCTTGTCCATGAATCGCAAAAATTTTCAGGTTGTGCCATATAGATTTCCTCTTATAGTTCACCATAAAAAAAGCAATTTTCACATCCATTTGGAGTACTATCGAGTTATGAAAGACAGCTAAAGGGACTAGTACTCTTATGGATATGATTCTAGTGACTGGTGAATGAGTATCGAAGAAGTCTATATTTTTCTATTTGTCTAAAACCTTTGACTACAACGAGAGCCTTGTATTCATCAACCGTACCATCAGGTTTTAGTTTCTTTTTCCAAAATTCAAATACAACCGATTGGTTTTGCAACTATGAGACAAGTCAACCAAGTGTCATGTTTTGTTAGACTCTAGAAATTCCATTTCATCGTTTATTGTTTCTTGCCATAATTCAACATCCAATGAGGATATAACTTCTTTAAGGCTTAATGGATCCTTTTTCAACATATAAGCCAAGTTCATACTCTTTAGCAATTTTAGCTTTCTTACCTCCTCGATGTTCTATAACATCTCGTACGATGTTTTCATAACTATTTCTGATTACTAGAATGTGATCAGATTTAGTGCTCCCACTAGTTCTTAATTTTTAAAAGGGAAATTGTTGTGCCCCCACTAATGTCGAGCTCCCACTAGCGCCTCACTAGTGCCCCCACTGTTCGTTATTTAAAGGGGAAAATATTTACATAGAAATTGACATCTTTAATTCTATGATCACTTTAGCATTTAGGTCATAAAGCTTATATGCTTCGCTATTTATAACATACCCAATGAATACAGATTCATAGGCTCTACTAGTGAGTTTAACTCTCTTAGGGTCCAGAATCTAAATATAGCCCAGACAATCACAAGTTCAAAAATAAGACAAGTTGGGTTGTCTTTTCTTCAAAAATTTCTTAATAGGAATTTTCGTTCTTAGACTTGGGTACTCTATCTAACATAAATTTCAATTTTCGTTATAAACATTGGACATATCAAGCATATCAATTTTATTTTTCAAAATTCAAAGTCATCAATAAATATGATAAAACATCATTTTATCATTTCTAGTTCTTGTGCCATAAAGTTCGCACATATCATAATTTATTAAGTTTATATATTCAAATTCTCAAAACACTTATTTATATGAACTTTTGGTTCATATATCTTGACTGCAAAAAATAAAAATGTCTAATTATATAACTTTGCAATTAAGTTCAATTTACTCAAGTTTAAAGTTAAACGCTTGTTCACATGATAAATATTTGACAAGTCAAATATTAAAATCACACAACTAATAAAATAGAAGCAGAATTTAATTTTGAACATACCATCAATAAGGTAATATTTCCCAATAAGAATACGAGTACAAGTCAATAGACCTGTTCATGTAGGATCAAAATCCTAAAATAATTTAGCAGTCGAGTTTACATATGTCCAAAAAATGGTACTCGAGCTCAAATTCACATTTGCTTTAATGTACCAAATAAAACTTAATCACTCAACTTGAACAGTACGTTGGTTAAGTGAAACAAGCACATGATCCTTTATGTGGTACGCTCATGCTCAACCTTAAAAATTTAGAACCATTGCATCATTCATATTTGTCATCGTTCAAAGGTCATAGTACAAAATTTTCCAATACTTGACACCTATTTTTATCATATTCCGATCAGCAATTTGTTATGATAAATATATGTCTTTGTCAATTGTCAAGAATCAAGTGGAAAATTAAGGACGATGCAACAACACCTATCAGTTCTATTCTATTAACAGTTAAAGTTATTTATTCACAATGCGGTTCTGAATTTTGAAATTATATTTCAAAGTCGCATATGTGAATTTCTTAGTGTTGTTGTTATAAAAACAATCACTTCATCATTTCAGTCAAAAGATGTATAGCTATAGCTTGATTTATCCTTAATGTATTTAGGGACAACTTAACCTCAATAAGTAACTTCTTCGGTAGACATAATGAAACGTCTTAAAATTGATGTTTTTGGATTTCCAAACTATTATATTTGGATTTCCAAATTCTATTATCTATCGAAGTTGTTACTAGGTTGAGTCACGACCAGGTTGCTCTCTTTAAGACATTTTGTGGCACTGCCCAAAATTGTGCAAGGCAGACTATCAACCACGCCGCCTCCAGGATAAAACAAGCCCAGCTACAATTGTTCAATTAACTACGACACTGTAGAAAACCGTTCGAGAATTACACCTCCAATATGGTACCAAGACCATTCTTTTAATACTGAAACCACTTTAATATGGTATTGTTACCACTCTATTATGATGCTGAGACCACTCAAATATGCTGTTACCACCATTCTAACCTTTAAGTTCTCCAAACTATCATTATGGTACTACGACCACTCAAATACGGTGATACCACCATTTCTCCTCAAATAGAAAAATATTGAATAATTTTTATATACCGTTAAGATCATTCTTAATTCCGACGGGACATTGTTATTCCAAATAGAGACTATGATCTTAAAAGTACTCTTTATTCCAAAGGGACATATATTATCGAAGGGACTATGTTTTTAAGACCATTCTTAATTCTTAAGGGACATTAAACCGAAAAGGGACTATGGTCGTAAGAACACTCTTAATTTCGAAGGGACAGAAAAAGGAGATGAAGAAAAGAAAGACTCGTCAACACAAGTCATAAAAGGGAGAAGAGAGAAAGAGTTCTCGACAACTCAATGAAACTCTTCGGTGTGATTTTTGAACTAGGTGAGCTCTCCTTTTATAGGGAGAGTTTGTAACTAATTTGGAGAAACTTAAGAATTAAGTAAACTTAAAAATTAAGCAACCCACATATCAGCTGAAGTGTAAAAATTAATTTGGAGTTTCTTACAACATTGAACTCTATCTCAGACATAGAACCCGCACACAAACCTTTTCCTAAGTTGTATTCTAGAAGCCCGTGCATTTATGGTCATGCACGTCTATCCCAGATTTAATGAACGCTCTAGGTATTCTGCCCCGAATCCCATAGGAACCGGCCTCAAATCCACATTTGTAACACCCCGTTTTCCCAACTTTAAATAACATAGATTAATCAGAGTTTTTCAACTTAAAAACAGAGTGTCACATTCAACTTACAAAATTTTCCACAAATATAAATGGAACAAAAATGCTATTTATTAATACATCTGCCTTAATAAAAATTCAACAAAATGCAGCGGAATTATTTTCAACATCTTAAATAGTATTTGGCACTAAAAGACCACAACATCAACATTATCTTAAACCCTCATAAAAATAGTTTATCATTGTTTAATAAAAGAGATACGTGACAAGAAATGCAATCAAACATAGCAAACTCCCATTCCGTTACGTATCAGAGCACCTAAAGACACAACGAGAGATAGCCACTCACGATAGCAATCAACAACTACTTATTCTCGATTACCTGCAAGTTACTTATACGAAGAGCAACATTTCCAAGCAGAAGGGGTGAGATACATATTCAAAAATAGTAAGCATATAATTCATCAATGGAATTCAACAACATAAGCTACAATGTTTAACAATATTATTACTTCACATAATTCTTCACTAGTATCTCATTAATAATAACCAACTTGACAACAACAACTAACACGACACAACGACACCGACTTGACTATGCAACAACAACAACTTAGCAATTTGACAAATGCATTATGCATGTGGTACCAATCAGGGCATAAACCCTCAAATTTAATTGAGCATAAGCTCCAGGGCATAAGCCCTCAACTTTAATTGAGCATAAGCTCCAGGGCATAAGCCCTCAAATTTAATGAGCATAAGCTCCAGGGCATAAGCCCTCAACTTTGTATGCATGAACTCAACGACCAACAACTTAGACAACCAACAACTTAGACAACCAACAACTTGGACAACCAACAACTTAAACAACCAACAACTTAGACAACCAACAACTTAACAACCAACAACTTAGACAACCAACAACTTGGACAACCAACAACTTAGACAACCAACAACTTAAATGACATAAGCAACATGACATTATACAACATACAATAATCACATAATATATTCCAACCTATCAACAACAATAGCAACATATATATTAATCAATTACATACATATCAAACCAAGTTAGATTCATCACAACATAGATTAAATACTTATGAACACCTTAATTAAACTCATAGTACTTAAGCTCTGAAGTTCGGAGACAATCTATAAGTTTTGGGTTAGTTTTCATAAAATTTCACTAAGACCTCCTTAGAGCATTTTCATCATATCTCAAAAACTAAGAATCATTTTCAAATCAAACTAAAGCCACTGGAACGCTAACTCAATTAACTACAACTTTCATGTTTACCCCAAAAACCAGTTCAAAACATAAACGGGTGAAAAGGACGCAAGAACGTGAAACAGAGGATGCTGTTTTCTGTGCATTTCGCCAAGCGAAAATATTCTCCGCCATGGCGAGCTATGAACTGGGCTACTTCGCCAGGCGAAATATTCTCCGCCATGGCGAGCGATGACTAACAGCATTACGGGAACAAACTGTTTTCACCCCCAAAAACCCAATTTTCAATCACCCAAACCCCAAAATTGATAGGAATCACTGCCTACATGTATTCTATGACTTAAACATCACTTTTCTACATCAATTACATGAAATTCATATAGTTTCTACCATTTTTATATAATTAAACCTAATTCCCAAAACTCACAACCTACAACTTTTGTCAAACCCAATTTCAGAAAAACATACTTAAGATTAGAGAATATGAATCCCACCCTTACCTTAGATTGTTCTTCTAAAATCAACAGCAGCGTTCTTCTTTCCTAGGGTTCTCTCTGAGTTCTCCTCTTTTTCTCCAAAAAATTATACGTGTTCTGATTTTCTCATCTCTCCTTACTGACTCTTAACCTAATACACCTTTTTACTCTTATCACCACAAAATTACTCTTCCCCTTTATCTTATTATTTCTAATAATTATATTCCTCCCCCACTTAGAATATTAACACACCAAATAATGCACATAATAATACATTTCATCAAAATATATATATATTATCAATCAAATAATAACACACTAAAAATACAATAAATTAATAAAATAATAAATAAGAAATTTGGGCGTTACAATATTCGTATAGGTGAGTCTATCAAGAGTATTCATGTAGCCATGTACTCCACTCAACATAGAGTATAGATCTCATTAAGAGTTTCAATTATCTCATCCTTCTATCATTGTAGGAATCATGCTTTCTTACTTTTGTCATAGCATGTTCTATCACTTGTGACTTGTTATTACCCATTGAACCTATTTCTTGAGATCTCCATTCATGTAGGTCGTGTTACCATCACATGTGACCTTTTGGAATTAGTCCCATCCTATTGGATGTGTTTAGGACTTTCTTTCTAGTAATTCCTTTCGTCAAAGGATCAACTAATTCTTCATCAGTACGTGCACGATATACTTAAACCGTTCCTTTTAGAGCTCTCTAATTATTCTGTGTCCGTTTCTTAATTATCATCTCTCACCATTGTGGTGATGATTCTCAATTTTGTAATAGTTGCAGACTATCACAATAAATTAACACTTCGGACAACGGTTTCACCCACTAAGGGTTCTTAGCTAGCAAGTATCTTATCAACTTGCTTCTTCACTAGTTTTCTCAATTGTTCTCATCCCAGATACATTCCATAGTAGACTGAGTCGATATCATTTGCTTTAACAAACAACTCCTACAATGATGCTCAATGTGCAGTCACTAGTCACTTTAAGACTCATCTGAAGGATGTTCTATTTTGTATCTTGTACCACTCAAGTACAATAGGTTACTCCTCATGATTTAATCTTAGAGTCATAGTCTTCTTAAGGCACCTCATGACTCTTTCAATATCATGGCAATGCTTCTCATTCGTCTACTAGTGAGCTTGAACAAGAGTTTCACGATATTAGAAATGTCAGGTCTAATACATTCAATGACTTCCCTAAGGACTGCCAATGATGCTCGCATATTCTGTTTTTCTAACTCAATCTCAAGTGTTCTTACACTTGGAACATAATATATGCTTACAAGTTTACGCTCAAATAATAACATTTTCTTAAGATCTTCTCAACTTTGTGAGTTTTAACAAAAAGATTCTCCTTTTTGATTTAGTAATCTTGAAACCAAGAATTACTTCAACTTTGTCTAGGTCTTTCTTATCAATGTTGTTGATAAACAATAATTTCACATAATTCATAACATGAATCTTTAAACCAAATATGAGCAAGTTGTCTTCATAGAGACATATGATCGTGCAAATATTATTTGTCACTTTCATTCACTTTATACTCATTCGATAGCATTAGAATGTCAAATTTTTCATGTCATTCCTTAAGAGTTTATTTTAGACCTCACAAAGTATTATCTAACTTACATACCTTGTTTTCTTGTCCATGAATCGCAAAAATTTTCAGGTTGTGCCATATAGATTTCCTCTTATAGTTCACCATAAAAAAAGCAATTTTCACATCCATTTGGAGTACTATCGAGTTATGAAAGGCAGCTAAAGGGACTAGTACTCTTATGGATATGATTCTAGTGACTGGTGAATGAGTATCGAAGAAGTCTATATTTTTCTATTTGTCTAAAACCTTTGATTACAACGAGAGCCTTGTATTCATCAACCGTACCATCAGGTTTTAGTTTCTTTTTCCAAAATTCAAATACAACCGATTGGTTTTGCAACTATGAGACAAGTCAACCAAGTGTCATGTTTTGTTAGACTCTAGAAAATTCATTTCATCGTTTATTGTTTCTTGCCATAATTCAGCATCCAATGAGGATATAACTTCTTTAAGGCTTAATGGATCCTTTTTCAACGTATAAACCAAGTTCATACTCTTTAGTAATTTTAGCTTTCTTACCTCCTCGAGGTTTTATAACATCTCGTACGATGTTTTCATAACTATTTCTTATTACTGGAATGTGATCATATTTAGTGCCCCCACTAGTTCTTAATTTTTAAAAGGGAAATTGTTGTGCCCCCACTAATGTCGAGCTCCCACTAGCGCCTCACTAGTGCCCCCACTGTTCTTTATTTAAAGGAGTATATATTTACATATAAATTGACATCTTTTAATTCTATGATCACTTTAGCATTTAGGTCATAAAGCCTATATGCTTCGTTATTTATAACATATCCAATGAATACACATTCATAGGCTCTACTAGTTAGTTTAACTCTCTTGGGTCCAGAATCTAAATATAGTCCAAACAATCCCAAGTTCAAAAATAAGACAAGTTGGGTTGTCTTTTCTTCAAAAATTTCTTAATAGGAATTTTCGTTCTTAGACTTGGGTACTCTATCTAACATAAATTTCAATTTTCGTTATAAAAATTGAACATATCAAGCATATCAATTTTATTTTTCAAAATTCACAGTCATCAATAAATATGATAAAACATCATTTTATCATTTCTAGTTTTTGTTCCATAAAGTTCGCACATATCATAATTTATTAAGTTTATATATTCAAATTCTCTAAACACTTATTTACATGAACTTTTGGTTCATATATCTTGACTGCAAAAAATAAAATTGTCTAATTATATAACTTTGCAATTAAGTTCAAGTTACTCAAGTTTAAAGTTAAACGCTTGTACACATGATAAATTTTTGACAGGTCAAATATTAAAATCACACAACTAATAAAATAGAAGGAGAATTTAATTTTGAACATACCATCAATAAGATAATCTTTCCCAATAAGAATACGAGTACAAGTCAATAGACCTGTTCATATAGGATCAAAATCCTAAAATAATTGAGCAGTCGAGTTTACATATATCCAAAAAATGGTACTCGAGCTCAAACTCACATTTGCTTTAATGTACCAAATAAAACTTAATCACTGTGCTCGAACAGTACGTTGGTTAAGTGAAGCAAGCACATGATCCTTTATGTGGTACGCTCATGCTCAACCTTAAAAATTTAGAACCATTGCATCATTCATATTTGTCATCGTTCAAAGGTCATAGTACAAAATTTTCCAATACTTGACACCTATTTTTATCATATTCCGATCAGCAATTTGTTATTATAAATATATGTCTTTGTCAATTGTCAAGAATCAAGTGGAAAATTAAGGACGATGCAACAACACCTATCAGTTCTATTCTCTTAACAGTTAAAGTTATTTATTCACAATGCGGTTCTGATTTTTGAAATTATATTTCAAAGTCGCATATGTGAATTTCTTAGTGTTGTTGTTATAAAAACAATCACTTCATCATTTTAGTCAAAAGATGTATATCTATATCTTGATTTATCCTTAATGTATTTAGGGACCACTTAATCTCAATAAGTAACTTCTTCGGTAGACATAATGAAACGTCCTAAAATTGTGGTTTTTGGATTTCCAAACTGTTATATTTGGATTTCCAAATTCTATTATCTACCGAAGTTGTTACTAGGTTGAGTCACGACCAGATTGCTCTCTTTAAGACGTTTCGTGGCACTGCCCAAAATTGTGCAAGGCAGACTATCAACCATGCCGCCTCCAGGATAAAACAAGTCTAGCTACAACTGTTCGATTAACTACTGCACTGTAGAAAACCGTTCGAGAATTACACCTCCAATATGGTACCAAGACCATTCTTTTAATACTGAAACCACTTTAATATGGTATTGTTACCTCTCTATTATGGTGCTGAGACCACTCAAATATGGTGTTACCACCATTCTAACCTTTAAGTTCTCCAAACTATCAATATGGTACTACGACCACTCAAATACGGTGATACCAGCATTTCTCCTCAAATAAAAAAATATTGAATAATTTTTATATACCGTTAAGGTCATTCTTAATTCCGACAGGACATTGTTATTACAAATAAGGACTATGATCTTAAAAGTACTCTTTATTCCGAAGGGACATATTATCGAAGGGACTATGTTTTTAAGACCATTCTTAATTCCAAAGGGACATTAAACCGAAAAAAGACTATGGTCTTAAGAACACTCTTAATTTCGAAGGGACAAAAAAAGGAGATGAAGAAAAGAAAGACTCGTCAACACAAGTCAAAAAAGGGAGAAGAGAGAAAGAGTTCCCGACAACTCAATGAAACTCTTTGGTGTGATTTTTGAACTAGGTGAGCTCTCCTTTTATAGGGAGAGTTTGTAACTAATTTGGAGAAACTTAAGAATTAAGTAAACTTAAAAATTAAGCAACCCACATATCAGCTCAAGTGACAAACTAATCGGATAAGTTCAAAAGAAACAAATCCACTAACGTAGGAAAGATAAGAAATTCAGTTGGAATCTCACTCTTATCACAACAAACGTAACCTAAAATTATGGGAAGTGATATCCATGAATAAAGAATAATAATAATAATTATTATCATTTTCATTATTATCGGGTATTTAAAATTAAATACCACAATTTAAACACTACTAATGTGTGTGTTCTATTTTATGTGGGACCTCCACACTTTATTTTTTTCAATTCACACAACACTAGGGCCCCGTTTGGTTTGAGCTTATTTTGAGCTTATGAAAAATAGCTTATGTAAATAAATAAGCTTTTATTTTAATTTATAAACTCTCACTAGTAAAAATTGTATCCTCATAGACGATTTTTTCATAAACTACCTTAAAAACTTATAAATAATACATGAAAACTTATTTATTTGCATAAACTGTTTTATATAAGCTCAAAAATAAGCTAATCCAAACGGGCCCTAGATCAAAGTTTAATAACTTGGTGTTTAATCTTCCAACCTTCCAATTTCTTTCCATCTTCACACCAATGTTCCAACATGAAGTAATGATGATCAAGACTGGGTTTAGTCTGCAAAATTAAATGTATTACAGGACCGTAAGTTCGTTAGGTTTTTTGTTGGTTAGTTAGTTAGATTAGATAGGAAGTGAAAATTTCTCCCAAACTTTAAGCTATCAATCTTCCTTTGGTTAGTTAGTTAGTTAGATGTTCCTTTTTCTTTCCTTTCATCTGAAACAAATTAGATGTTCCTTGTGTTTTTACGTGGTAACCACATTTTCAACTACCTGAACATACCCCCTCATAGTATCCAATTTGTATTTGGTCTAATTAGTTTCCCATTATAACACCTTAAATTCAAGGAAAAACTTATACATTCCATGCAAGTCAATTCAAGGAAATTTTTGTTTATTTGAGGCATTGATGTTTACTTTGATGAATTCACATCACCTTTGTCAATGGATTACAGCTTCTGTTATAATTTCATTTCGATCTGTGTTTTACAAATAGGAGAAAATATTATCATGTTTTACAAATATTGGAGAAAACAAACAAGCCACCTATCTGTAAAATAAATGAACTCTTTATGTCTTCTCTTCGATTCATCCTTTATGCCTTTTTTTCATTTCTTCGATTTTTGAAATGCGATCAACAATCGCATCATATGGATGGGTGTACGAAACTCCCTCTTTGATGAATTTTAGCGAGGAGAGAGAATCAGATTCGCAAATTATATCTCTGTAGTAATGGGTCCAAGCTAGATAGAGATCATGGAATATAGCCTAAAGCTCGGCACTAATATTAGACATAAAACCACAACTTGAATAGGTTACTCAAGGGGATCAAAACCATGACACTTTAGTGAAATGGGTGAACAATTCAAACTGTAAATTGGATAAATGCTTCATAAAGGCAACAATGCAAAAGTATTCTTAATCAATATTACAACCTATAATTTATAGAACCATATCAACAAAGTTAAGCAACATGTCACATATTATACAGATGAAACATGCCAATAACCACTTGAATGCACAGGATACAATATATCTCACCATTGCACAAATGACATTTCACATGGAATATATATCCGATGTGAAGCCGGGTGATGTTTTATGTCCACAATTTTTGGTGCATTATTGAACCTTTCTCCTAATAATAAAATGTCAAATTTGTATATTTCACATGTCTGTTTCCAAATAGATTTACAGAAAAATTGGCTCATTAGGAGAAAACTTAAATTCCTTGATAATTAATCAGTATCATATTGTAGACTAATTTGTATATGTCTTGTTAGCCAGCCATGATTATGAGTCTGCAGCAGATGATCTTTGAGTCTTCAAGGGAGTAATAACAACAAAAGGAGAATTATGTTATAACTACTAATACAATTTTTTGGTCCAGCAAGGGACCCAAAAATCCTTCAACCACATACAAGATTTTTTTTACGTGTAAACACCAGATGCTGCAGCCGGATCCAAAATCATTTTTTGGCCCTTGCTGGAATGATGACGTCTATGTAAAATCATTTTTAAGTTTCAAAAGATCATTATCGCTAACGACCATCCTCTTGAAGTACAGTGCCTTCAAACAATGAGAATGATGAAGCTCATCAACCCATGGAGTAACAGACGGTATTAACTCAAATATGTCCACTCTAGGTTCCCTTTGAGGTTCAAAGTTCCAAATTAGGAAACCGTGTCTGGACTCTTTGTGGAGAGGTGGAGTAGAACATATCAATCTTGACGTAACTCCACCTCTCCACAAAGAGTCCACGGTTTCCTAATTTGGAATCTTTAAAACTCAAAGGGAAACCAAGAGTAGATATATTTGAGTTGATACCCGCAAGGTCTGTTACTCCATGGGTTGATGATCTTCATCATTTTCATCGTTACCTCTTTGAAGCTGGTTGGTTCTTGAACTTTCTCAATGGGTCACAGAATAATGGCGGTTGTATAAAATGTTTGATTAACATGAAGGAGTGAGTGATATTGGTTAATTGAGAAGAATTGGGAAGTGAGAAGAGATTAGAATAAGGATGAAGGAAGAGGAGAATGAGTGAGAGAATTGTGAATTATGGCATGGCTTTATATAGCAAATTTTGGCTTTGTCATGTGTATTGTTTCATAAGAATATTAAACTAACTTTTCTTTTATAAAAAGAACATGATGATATCCATGAAGAAAAATGTAAAATTTTAAGTGCAATTAATGAGAACTTTTTCTTTTTTTAATTGTTTTTATTTCTTCTGATTTTTGAGTGGGCTAAGTCGGACCAGTAGAAGACCATAATAATATGTGCAATATTTGTGGGAAAAGAGGGAGGTTCTTTTCTTAACAAATGGGGAACTTGAGCAAATTACTTCTTCCTCAAAAGGATTTAGGAGAACTAAATAAACACGCTACCATTTCTAAAGGCAGACCTTGAAGGTTGGACCAAGATGCTTTCTTGTGGTTGCATTCTCCACAAAGGAAAAGTTGTTGTTGTATTGTGTCTTTTCATTTATTATTTTCTTGCTTCCTATTAGTATTATTGTTTATGTATGTGGACAAATGAGAAAACAGTAACCAAAATGTAGATATATTCCATTTTTTCGAATTTTTTTTCTTTCAAACTTTTGTTAATTGTCAATATCACATTAACATGATCAAACTTATCTTTTCTTCCAAAAAAATATGATCAAACTTATTTTTATTATGATTATTAAAGGAAAATCCTTTCAAAAAAGGAAAAAGAAATTGAAATATTTTAGGGAAAAGATTCTTTGAACAAGTGAAGGTGCCAATTAAATAGCCGATTTGTTACAATTAAATAACTTAAAAGACTCTGGTGTAATTTAGTCTAAAGAATAAAAGGAAACTTGGGATTTAAAGATGAAAATGGTGTGTGTCACATGATAAAGTATGTGTTTGGTTACACAAAACCATGAAAGCAAGTTTCACCCTCAGACGCGATTTTAGGTCACTCAATGTCTCTTAAGACTTCAAAAAAAAATATTGGAAGATAATTATAGGAAGACATGTTTTTTAATTCTAACACATTTGGAAGATAAATGCAGAGAGCAATAGAGATATTCATGAGACTAAAAAAAAGGAGTAAAAAGTATTTTGGTCCCTAAATGTATAACGGTTCAATGTATCAATATTTTGAAATAATCTCTGATTGTGCACTTCGTTAGTCAAAACAGTCTCTGCTGTTGAAGTAGTTTTTCAATGCCGACATTACCTTTTTTCATGTATGAATTGATATGACAATAAGTAGATGCTTATATGGATTGATATGACAATAAAAAAGTATATGGATTGATATAACATAATACACAATCAGAGATTATTTTATAATTTTGATACATTAAGAGATTATTGTTAACAACTCGTTACAGGATCTAAAATGATTATTACCCAAAAAGAAATAATCCTTTTGTTTTGCTATCCTTTTGTTATGTTTAAGTTCAAGAAGACAAGCAATTGGCCTCTATTATTTTTTGGGGTGGGCAGAAAAACCAAAACCAAAAATTGAACTGAACTATTGAAGTAAACTGAATTGAACCAAACAAAACAATTGAACCATTACTAACAGTTCTGAAACTGAACTGAAACAATTCAGTTCAGTTCAAAACTAGTTCAGTTCGATTCGAAGCAGTTCAGTTCAGTTCGAAACAGTTCAGTACGGTTTAAAACAATTCAGTTCAGTTCGAAATGCAATTACAGTTCAGTTCAGTTATTTTAAATTTAGCAAACAGTTGAATTTCAGTTCGGTTTAATTTTCATCCGAACTGAACCATGCCCACCCCTAATTATTTTTACTCTGGCCCTTTTTTTCACAGTTCTTGCCCATTTAAGTTGATGTTTATTTAGTGATTATACCATCTTGTGTCAACTTTGTCGTTGAATTTCCACTATGTTCAGTTCTAATTCGTTTGGTAACGTGTCAAGTTTAAGAAGGTAGGATAGAGTGGCTAACAATTAAATTGATTGTATTCTTAGTTATGAAGCATTTTTTATGAAGTGGGTTATGAAGCCTGTTTTTAATCAACTGAGTTATGAGGCGTTCGTCACTTATAAAATTAGCACCTATCGACTGCATACTCATTCCATCCTTATTCACAAGACTCGTCAGCATTTTTCATACAGACCAAACAAAAAAAGTTGATATTGTAATTAATGTTTATAATTTGTATATTAAATATAAATTTTTCATATTTTAAAATAACTTGGTAGTATTAATACAAGATATATTTAAAAAATAAATAGTAAACGTATCTTGGTTTTATATTTAAAATTTTCAATAGGTGAGGAGGGAATAATACTTTTTAACTAGTTTTTGGACAAATGCAACACAAGATACAAATGTTTGGTGGGTATGAAGCTATGTATTTCCACCCATAAATAACATGCGGTTCATCACAAAATGTATTGATTTTTATTTGTTTTTTTATTGATCTAGTGGTCAATACATACTCAAGTAAATATTCATGTAGGGGGAGAATATGGTGACTCGAGTTCGAATCTAGGATTTCACATAATATATCCTAACAAAAAGTATATCCTCAAAGGTAAACTACTAGAATGTAACAACAAGTATAAGTGTATTGAACCAAGCTCTCAAGTTCTTCAAAAAAAATTAAATTGCTAATCAGATTGCTGCATTTGTTACTTGGTAAAGGTTAACATTTGTTGTAGGATACCTTTTAAGGTTTATGGTGCTCATAGTAGCATCTAGTTCATATATCATTTCATTCGAGAAACAATTGAGGAAGAGGCTGATACACTCTAATCATCTTAGAGAAAAGAAAGGGGCACTCTTCGAGTGAGTGTTAGCTCCTAGAGAGAAAGGAGATGAGAAATTAGGGAAGAAAGTGGAAATTTGAGAGAGAAAGAGAATCTTTTTATCATTCATCATATCATAATTTGTTCACTGATACATCTTATATAGCTAAAATTGGCATAACTTGCACAAAATTAGGAAAGGGAAATAACATAATCGTAAAATTAGGAAAGGAAATAAACATAACCACAAAATTAGAAAAGGGAGATAACTGAATGTAATAAAGTGCAACTCTACTTGCTCACAAAATCCTTCGTCTAAGGAGGTCGTATCAGAGGCTGAAAATGGCAGTTTAAGAGCATTCGATTAATTAAATTTAAATGAAAATGGCAGTTTTAAGCATTTGTTGACCTCTTTTCCTCAACTGAAAGTGAATTTGTCTACCCTGTTTTAAACCTCATCCAAGATGACAACCGTGAATTTCATAGTCAACGAAGATGATGTATAATGCTAATAATTCAAAAGATCATACTTTTATCGTGTAAGATAAAGGGAGAAGAGCTGTTCCATTTGCACTTACAATGGTGATTGATCTAGCGAGGTCTATTAGCGTGAAACTTTTAAGACGGTTGCAGGGGCATCGATAAAGGAGGTAGCGTACTTAAAAACATGTAGAGTGAGGTCTATAATAGTCGGTGAGGTGTACTCTATTTTTGAGGCCATGATTCACCCATTTAAGGTTGTTAGAGCTAGTTTAATTATTGCTTCAGACTTGGTGGCAATTTAAATCAACTTTTAGAATGGAGCACTTGTAATGCAGTTATTAACCAAATACAGTAGTGAAGTACCACAGGTAAGATTAAATAAAGAGCAGTCCTTGGATGCACTATAATTGAAGCAGATTTTGTAGTCTGGTTCTACAACAAAAGTTTGAAGTACACTCTACAACTACCGTTAATCTGAGTATCTTTGCTGCTCTAATCTGTTATCGGTTATGTCAAACAAAGTACTAAGATACTTCCATTCATATTAATTAGTCATAGAATAGATAAGTTTACTACGTAGTTTTAACTAAATCTTATAGCACATTACAATGCTTTGCTTCCACTTATGTCAAGTGAAAGACACTAAGTTGCCGGTGCCACAGAAGTTATTTCATTGCCTTCAATCTGATATTAGATACGTACATGTCCTCAAAAAGATCTATATGTAAGATTACATTCTGGATAAAGGTATTGAATTTTATAATATAATTTTGCGGCGTTTCTAAAAAGAAATGATTTGGTTCGGAAATGAACCGGCAATGGTTTGGGTCTGATTTGTGTGTTTCCACATCCAGACTTCAGAACCCTCTATTTGCATTTCATGCATGTAAATAATATTCTAAGAATATGATAAATAGGGTGCGAGATGAGGTTGAATGAGGTGACTAAATAATGGTTATACATATCCTACTGGGAACAAGCTATTAATGGTTTCAAGCAACTCCGTAGTAACATAATATACAGAACATGGAAATAATGGTAACGGTAGTTAATCAAATACATACGAGCTATAAGATTTAAACCTGATTGCACCATATCCGTATCACTTAATCTATTGTATTTTCAATCCCATTTCGTTTGAAATTTTGCCATAATAACAAAACTCTTTCCTTTTATACATACCAACATCCATATAAGATTGGAGTTGGAGTTGGAGTTAGGAATTATGATATATAATCCACAAAATTAATGTCTTGTGTCGACTATTTCATGTATCTTTGATCTCATGGTGCGTATGTAAGAATCAAAGTGATTTGTTGTGATTTTGCAAAAGCTACAAAGTGTTGTTTTTTCCAAAATTAGCGTATGTCAAAACATGGCGTAGAAGAAAAGGAAAATGAAGTTTATTTTAAGCAATAAGCTCTGCTATAAAGAAATGTTGTGTGTCTCCATTAATTGAAATGCTGAACGTGGATTATTTCAAGTTTCTTAAGTGTTGGAGAACCTTGGGAAAGTATCAAGAGGCCTACATTACTTCCACTAACATTGCCACTACATTACTTCTAGAGAAGATGCATATCCAAAAAGTCTCTCAAGAAATCGCAAGAGTAAATACATTTTTTGAAAATAAGATTTAAACAAAATGTCTAAGGCCCCTTAAAAAAAAAATATGTCTAAGTCAAATTGAGATTATTAACTTTTTGTTATTTCGTTGCAACTTTCATTTTTTTCATTTCATTTTTTAAATTATTGATAATTTCTATTTACATTCAATTTTATTAATTAAGGGTGTTCTTTATTTATTTATTTATAAAATATGCTATTCCAATCAACAATTAGGCAAAATAATTTACCAAAAAATAATAAATCCATTAATTTGAAATTCACTTCAATCAATACATAACAGAGTATTTGCTTATATAAAAAATAAAACCATAACTAATTTTTTAACTATCAACCAACATTTTAAGTAATGAAAATGCTAAAAGTTTTTATTTTCCTTAAAATAAAAATCAACAGACATTTAAATTGTCAATTTGACAATCAGAGAAACACCACTTCAGAAAGAAAATTCAAAATCTGGCCATGGAATGGCGTTGGCTTATTTACTCACAAAACAACGTAGATTTTGTAGAAAGAAATGAGTGAATGTTGTTGTACTTTATTCCTAGCCCAAAGCTAGCTTAAATTGATAGATATGATACAGTTAATTAATTCTCTCCTTGAATTAAGGAGAAAATAGTTACAACGAAAAATAAAATAAAATAAAATAAAAATATGTACAACTGTCTAGAATATATCATCGTGAGCTTAACTCAATTGATATGGACAATGAATAATATATGCAAGATTCAGGGTTCAAACCCCGACCATCAAAAAAAAAAAACACTCTTTTGTATCTTCCAACACCCACCCGCATTAGCGGAAGAGCTGATGTTAGCACTTTATCCAGAAGATCCAACATAGCCGAATTTCCACTTGATAATGTAGTGAGAAATTTACTGAGAGGTTGTACAAAGCATAGAGAATTTGCTCTGTATCTCGAAGTAGACGGCGGCTTAACAGATGTAGGCCTAGATTACATTGGACAAAACAGTCCAGGTTACTTCTTGGCAAAGTCGGTAGCAGTAATGCAGGGCTCTTAAGACTTTCCCAAGGTTGTCCAACACTTCAGAAACTTGAAATAAGAAATTGTTCTTTTTTTAGTGAGAATGCGCTAGCTAATGTTGCAACTAGATTGTTCAAACTAAATGCTGAAACAAGACTACAATATTTCAAGTATCTTTGGGTGATGATTCCTCGTATCCTTGTACCCAAAGATACTTGAAATATTACAGTCTTGTTTCAGCATTTAGTTTGAACAATCTAGTTGCAACATTAGCTAGTACATTCTCACTAAAAAAAAGAACAATTTCTTATTTCAAGTTTCTGAAGTATTGGACAACCTTAGGAAAGTCTTAAGAGCCCTGCATTACTGCTATCACTTTGCCATGAAGTAACCATCTCAAGTTTGGACTGTTTTGTCCAATGTAATCTCGGCCTACATATGTTAAGAATTGAAGAGGTGAGTGGTATTGGTTAATTGAGAGAGAAGAATTGGAAAGTGAGAAGAGATTAGAATAAGGGTGAAGGAAGAGGAGAATGAGTGAGTGAATTGTGAATTATGGTATGGCTTTATATAGGAAATTTTCTACCAAAAAACAAATAATTTGTTGAGTGAAAAAAATGATTGCAACACAATTTTTTTTTGCGGACTCACTTTAAAGGTGCTAGACTCATCTTATTACAAGAATAAGGTTAAGGTATCATGCTTGTCATTTATCGGACAAAGACGTTGTGGTGGGGCATCAATGAAGATTGAAACATGGGAAAAAGTGAAATTAAGGTGTTGGTATTGTGTAATGTGTTTCTTTTTTTCTTTTTGGGTACAATGTAATGTCTTGCTTTGAAGTAATGAATTACAAGTTAGGGATAAAGAAAAGAAAAAAAGCAAAGAAGGAAACATGTTCCACTTTAGTTCTTGTTGTGACTGTAGTAAATGTTTGATTACTAGTAAAATGTGTAGATATTGATCTATTATACAAGCATATCTAGAAGAAATCACTTCGATATTCCAAAAGGGAAGAAACTCAAAGAAAAAAGAAAAATACAATTACAGGAAAATCTCTTAAAAAAGAATATTGCAATCGTAATTTTTCTAATAGTTATGGCTTACAACTATTCCTTTATTTAACAAATAGCTTCAATTTAACATGTAATACATTTTCGAAAGTGCAAGTAAGTGATCGATGGCTGACAACTATTCTTTATTTGACTGCTTTTCTTTTTTTCTTTTTCTTTTCTTTATCCTTCACTTTGACTGCTTTTTTTTATTCTCTAGTTTGACTAATAACTACTACTTCAAATATATTTTGACTTAGATAGTAAAAAACTATTTAAAATTTTGATACATTAAAGAATTATTATGACTACTACTTGTGTATTTAGGGACCAAATTGACTTTTATCCATGTTTATTTAGTAATTATATATTAAAAAATTTATTTTTAAAAGCAATTAAAAACTCATTCAAATATAAATCAATTTACATTTAACTTATTTTTCTCAAATCAATTTTCAAAAGCGCACATCGGAGGATCCGAAACGCGCATTTCTCCCTTTCTGCTACAAGATATCTAGGTCCACCGACGAAGGCTAACAGTATTTTCAAAAGTGCAAGTAAGTGTAGAGTATTAATCTACATAATTACAAAAGTTCAATTTGTCAAAAATTTGGTGTATATTGAAAATGTTAGCAAATGTATCAAGGACATTTTTTAAGAACCAAATATTTTAAAATTATCTTAAAACATATGTGATTAATAAGGTAGAAGCTTTCATAAGTTTGAGTAGAACAACTTTTTATGTTGTTAGGGTTCAATTAGTTGATTCAACATAAAATCCGAACTGGACGAGCATGATGAACAAACTCTATGCTCATCCATTAGAATCTCTACTTTATTTTCTTTTATGACTCTCTTTACTTTTTCTTTTCTACCAGAACAAACATTTCACACTTCAATTATGCTCAATTCTTTTTCCACAACATCAAGGCCCGATTCTTATCATAAAAAGAAAATACATTAACCTTCTTTTTTTTATTTTTTGTAATAACTTTGTCGGTGAAACTTTAAATTTTCAGTCTTTGGCTAATAATTTAGGTATGAGGAGGACAACCAATTCACTACAACATAATTGAGATCAATTAACAATTTTTTTTTTCAACAGAAAGTAACTCATATCATTTCATTCATCAAAATAGAGGAAATATAAGATGGAATCAAATCATAGACAAGGTGACAAGCATCCAAATTTGACGCCCTTGCTAAAGTATGAACGACATAATTTGCTTGTCTCCTAACAAAACTTATCTTAAAGTTTCTAAATTGATTTAAAAGTGATCTACAAGAAGATATTATATTCCCAAAGTCAGATTGGTTGTTATATTTTCCATGATGCTATCCACCACTAGCTTACAATCTAGCTCAATTTGCACCATTGACAAACCTAATTCTCCAAGCCAAACTATAGCCTCCTTTAAACTCAAAGCCTCTGCTTATAATGGAGTAGGATAGTAGTCAAACCATTTCGTTGAATCTTTAAAGAAATGGCCTTGTGCATTCCGGATACACATACCAACTCCAAAACATTGTTGATCACTAAACAAAGCAGCGTCTATATTACATTTCACATACCCTTTGATTGGAGGCTGCCAACTTGTGACTTGATGTGCTGGAAGTCGCTGTTCTGCTGGGACTTGTTGTTTGTGAGCTGCATACCAACTAAAGAAAAAGTTGTGCGCCATTTGGATTGCTGTTCTAACTGACTGCTGTTGAGATCCATTAACAATTAAAAATTGTAACTAAATCAAGGAAAATGTTACTGATTTAATTAGTAACATTTGAACAATTGTTAGTTGTGGAAGTCAAGAGGTCAATGAAACAACTTTCAAACTCTCCACACTACATTGACTATTCAAAGAAGATTCCTGCAGTAGTGAAGTCAGGACTTGATACTTCATGGATCACTCAGATGTTTATCAAGCCAGAGAAAGCTATTTTGAAGAGTGTGAACATGGAAGACCCTGAAGAGATGAAACTAGTTTAGAAACTTCAGGAAGATCTATTTGAACAGAAGATGGTATCCGAAAACCTTAGAGGATAGCTGGCAGAGCTTAAGGAAGAGCAAAAGTAACAGAGAGTTATTCAGGAAGCTCAGATTAAGAAGACATAGGATCTGGAAATAAGATTGAAGCAACAACATGATGAAAACTTGGCAAGGCAAGAATATGATTTGGAAAAGAAACTGGATGAGACTAATGCAGGGATAGCTGACATCTTAAAGATGTTGAATGTTATACCCTAATTTTTGACCCTAAGATCCTACTGTCACATGTCTTTTGACCCGAAATATTCTTTGACTTTTTAAAGAAAATTTCGGCTTAGAGATATTTTAAAATACCTCATTTTTATTTTTTTTTCGGGCCTGCTTTTTATTTTATTTTTATCATTAGTCTTTTCTATTTTATTTTTTTTATTTTTATTAATTTTTATTTCATTTCCATCTTTTATTTTACTTTTATTTTTATTTTATTTTGTTTTTTTATTTAGGTTATTTTATTTTTCTTTTTTTATTTATTACTTAGAATAAGTCCAAAAATAAAATGCCCAAGGTCCAAAAAAAATTCATCTCAACTGTGCCACCAATCATGCAATTTTTACATGTCAACTCTCCCACTTTAGAAGCCAATTCAAATCACTATAAATCACCATCAATTTCCATTAAACTGGTTTTCCTTTAAAAAAAAATCATCACTCCTTTTTGCACTATAAATAGAGCACATCTCCCTCACTTCAACTCACACCTAAAAGTTCTCTTGAGTTGTCAAAGAACTTTTCTCTCTTCTCCCTCCATTAGCTTGTGTTGATGAGTTATTCTTTTCCTCTCCTCTAACTATTTATGTCCCTTTGGAATTTTGTCCCTCTCTCTTAGTTTCTTTTATTTTCTTACTTTTTAGCATTTTTGCATTTCATTTTATTTCTATTTATTATTATCATTTAGCATTTTAATTTTTGGCATTTATTTATCAGCAATTAGAATGTATTTAAGTTAAAAGTAACTATAAATAAAGAATCATGCATGTGTCTTTTACTTTTATTAATTTATTTTGCTTTTACGTATAAAATAAAAAATGCAAAAATATTAGGTTAGTTTTTTAAAATCCAAGGGATAAGGGTTTCATTTTGATCCAACGTCATTATGAAAATCACTCGCGCTTTATTTTATTAGTCACGTTAATTTTTAGGTTTTAATTAATAATAAAAAAAGAACAAAAACATTCAAATAATCCAAAAATCACAACAACAAAAAATAATAAATCTTTTCTAAACAAAACTTGATTTTCAATCAAGTGACATTCCCATTTTCATTTTCTTAATAAAATTTCAATCCATTTTAATTATACTTTGAGTCATTGTTTTAACATAAAAAAACACCGAACAAATTCCATTTTGTCACTTCCTTTAAAATCTTTTTTCAAAACTAATAAAAAATACAAAACAAATCAATCGGTATTTTTACCCCGAACTACGAGGTTTTGATCCATTATAGGTATGTAGGCAAAGGACCTTGTCCTTCCAAATAAAAAAACAATAAAAAACAATTTTTCCTAATGACGTTCCCTCATCACTTTAATTTTCTTTTTAAACAAGTAAATAGCCAAAAAAATAAATAAAATCAAGAGATTCCTATAGGAAACTATGGACGTTTAAGGTGCTAATACTTTCCCTTTACGTAACTAACTGATAAGTGCTAGAAAGTGTTAAATCCATGATATATTTTAAGCACTCATCATTATTTGTTTCACAAATTATTTGAGGAAAAGCCATGAAAATGTAAGAAAATGTCTTATTATGCTTTTTATGTCTTACTTAACCATTTGTGCAGAAAATGAGTGATCAAGACTTGAACAAATGAAAGAAACACAAAAAGAAAAAAAAGAAAAAAAAGAAGAAATCTGTCGCCTTAGCCACATGCTGTCGCCACAGCGGGAAATGGTAAGGAAAAAACCAAATTGCTACTGCCTAAATGTCGCCATGGCCACATCATGTCGCCACAGCGACCAGTGTCAAAGATCAATGTCGCCATGGCGACAAATGTCCTGCCCGGCAGGAAAAGGCGGTTTAAGGCAAGTGGATGATGACGTGGCAGAAACCCACTGGCAAAGAAAGGTATGTCGCCACAGCGACATGTTTCCTGCCTGGCAGGAATTGCAAATTATAAAAGCCCATTTCCTTCATTTCAGAGGGGATCTTCCATCAATTTTAGAGAGAGAGTAGGGTGAAATTCTTCTGTTTTCATAGAGCAAGGGTGTTTAAGTGTAGATTCATCAAGATTCTTGGAGAAATCAAGTTCTTGGCATGGATCTTCATCTTTCTTTCCACTTTTGTAATGTTCTCATGACAATGATGAACTAAATTTCCTTTGTTGGGATTAGAGGTACTTGATCTTAGCTTAATATGTAATCTTTTGATTTATAAATACATGATTCTAGCCTTTGATTTGATATTGATGTTATTCTTACACTTTCATGCTTATGTTTGATTTAATTGTGATTGAGAAATACAATTGAATCTAGGTTTAGAATAACCATCTATCAAAACATAGGTTCTAGACATGGAATTGATGTTTTGATAATCACTTTTTGTATCTAAACTTAAGGCTTTCTTATCATTAAATAGGTTGAGAAATCATCGATTAAATGATAAGATCGACTCTTGGATCGTTCAATAGTTTGAGACATCGACGATTGAACGATACACTTGATGTCACGATAATATTTGGACACGAATGTTATTGCCGAGGGATACGTGATAATATCAAAGAAAAGCTAGAATCTGTATACGATTATTAGGTTACGTATGACGTTTAATCAAGGAACTCTAATCCTAACAAGTTTTACGCCCTATTAATCTCAATTTTATCTTTGCAAAGTAGTTTTCGTAGTTACAAACAAACAAACTTATCTTTCAACTTAAAATGATATTAGTTGTCGAACGGTCCGTGATATCGCACTAGTCCCTGAGGAGACGATATAAATACTTACAATTGTTTGATGCAAAAATACTACATCAAAATGGCGCCGTTGCCGGGGACTGGCGTTTAGATATCATAGACATTGCGACTATTTTATCGTTTTAAGCATATGTATATAATCTGTAAATATTTCTCTTTATTGTACAGTTTTGTCTACACTAACCCCTCTTTGGTATACAAAGAAAAATTTCTTGTTATTCATAGCCGTTTCAGATTCTCCACATAAAGGAAATCATGGTTGAGCATGGTTGTTTCGACTTCTACACTCAATTTGAGTATAAACCATATCAACAGTATCAACAATATCCTTCTGAAGATGAACGGATAACCAACGTGGAAAATACTTTGAATATCTTCATGCAACAATCCATGATAAACATGCAAGATATCAACCAGAGATTGAAGAATTTATCATTTCAAATGGAGATGATGCAAGCACAAATCATGGATATTCAAACCAACATTCAATCCACTCACGGAGAACAAGAAAATATTCCAATTACGTATGAAAAAGTCGGAGAGTTTGTTGAAGAAGGTGTTTATGAAATTGAGGAAGATATAATGTTAGCAGGATGTAGCACACTGAAAATAATGAAAGAAATAGAGCCACCACATGAAATAGAACTTCCTCAAGAAAGGTCATATACTGAAGAGGCCAACACTGTTGATAATGGAGAAGTGATGATGGTTACAGAGAAACAAGAACGATTGCTTAGCAAGGAAGAATCATCTGAACAAAAGAGGAAGAAAGTGAGCAAGGCAGAGATTGATCTAGTCATAGACGAAATATGCGCCTTGTTCAACAAACCAAAGTTCCGGAGGAAATGGACTCCACATCAGTTGTACTTAAAGTTCATGAAATTCCTCCCAAAGCGCAGGATTACAAAGGATGATGTGCTGTCTGTTTCATTTTGGCCACCCTAACGAAAAAGGCGTCGAGCTAACGACGTTAAACAAGCGCTTGTTGGGAGGCAACCCAATTTTGTAAGTAGATTTACTGTTTTCATGCATATTAGGCTTAAGAGTCATAAAACATATCAAAAATTCAAAAACAGAAGCAACCTGCAAAATTTTGGTCTGCAACTGTCATGCCTGCTAGGCACAACAAATCCTGCCTGGCAGGAATTACAGGTAAAAACGTGTTTGACCAGAATATGTCGTCAGGGCGACAATAATCCTGCCCGGCGAAATTCTGCAGAGTGGCAGTTACGGATTCCAATGCCACTAACTCCTCATAACTCCTACCAACCACCCACTACCCACTCATTATCTCCCAAAATCGGTTTCACCTTCCTCTCTCTCCTTACAACATCATTTCTCACTTACAAACCCTAAAATTCAAAGAAGTTTCCACACCAATTCAACCCAAGGCCATATCAAGTCAACCTTCATCTCCAAAATCATTTCTGCACTTGTATTTTACTTCTAATCAGGTTTGTTTTGCTTTTCTGTTATTGCATGTCATGATCTTGAGCAAACCCTAGGGTTATAAATCTGTAACTTCTGTCTTCTCTACCCTAAACTGTTGAGATGAAACAGAATCATGGCTTAAATTCGTTCCTTTCTGTACACAATCCACAAACTTTTGCATACTTTTGTAAATTTTCAATAAAAAAGGGTTTTTGTGGAATTAATTCGCATTTTTGACAAAATCCATGATTTAGTTCATCTTTAGACAGTAATCAGGGTCGGAATAGGTTGAATTAGGGTTAGGAGTAATTATATTGGAAGAAAACTGGAAAAAGGGTTGATTCTGCAAAATTTAAAGTCACTCGCCTCGCGCTCGCTCATCACTCGCCATGGCGAGTGCTCATACGAAACCCAGAAATTTTTTCAGCAACTCGCAATGGCGAGTGATTTTACTCGCGAGGCGAGTTGTACTAATTTGCACTAATTTTGGCAGAATTGACATGTTTTACCCTGTTTTTGCGAACTGATTCGTTCCATGCTGTTGCTAATAGTTCAATGTCCGTTTTTGTATGGATTTCCTGGTTGTTTTGCAGGATGGCACCAAAAAACCCTAATGCCGGCAAACGCCAAAGAGGGAGCACCTCTACATCTACCCCCCAACCAACTAGGAGCCGATCTTATGACCCCGTACGGTTCAAATCAGCTTACCACCAAGAACGGTACAGAGAGCTGTTGGAAAGAAACACTTGGACTGAAAAAGTGTTTCAAATCAAACCCGATGGCCCTTATGCGGAATTCCTTCAATTTTTCATGCACCAAGGGTGGGGACGGCTACTACAGCCAGAGACCAATATTCATGCAGACCTGCTGCGTGAATTCTATGTTAATGCCCTCCCTGAAAACCCGCAGACCGACCCCTTCCCTTTTGAGACCCTTGTGAGGGGGCGAACTATCCGGTTTGATAGAGAAGCCATCAATGCATTCCTCGGCAATCCCTTTCCTTTACCCACTGAGGACACCTTAGATGACTTCCATAAAAAACAAAACCAAGGCGCTTTTGACCTTGATCCCTTAAAAGAAGAAATCAAAAGAACAATTCTGATTGAGGGAGCCAGTTATGACATTAGTGATGCGGGGAGAGAGTATAGAGCCCAATACAAGTTTATGACCCCCCCAGCCAAACTCGTCCTGAAGTTTATCCTTCACAATGTCAAGCCCAACAGTCATCTCTCTGATTGCACAGTCGACGTATGCCCTTTGATTTACTACATAATCAAGGGCATTAAAGTTGACATTGCCCGTACTATTGCCTGGGAACTCAAGAAAGTCACACTTTTAGGCAAAGGTGAACCTACTACCCGCCTCTCCTTTCCCGGCCTAATCATGGGACTCATCATAGACACACGGTTGAGGTTGCCCGCGGCTGTTCATGAGGTGATAAAAAACCCCATAAATGATAGTCACATAACCCGATTCATTATGGGCCAAACTAAAAAAGGTGCAAGCTCCTCAAGAGGACCTCAACCTCAACCTCAACCTGAGCCGGAACCACAACCCGGGATGCCAACTGAACCGCTTGCTTCCTTTGACATGGCAAGCTACGTTCAGTGGCAATACCAGTGTCAAACTCATACATGGGATATGCTAGCAGCCACAAACAGAGCAAACACCTACTTTCAGCAATCTCAGTATGCGATGCAGCAGCAGGCCGGATACCCTCCGGAGGTCATGGCACAGTTCATGACTCCTCACGCTTTTCAGTCCTATGTTGCTTGGCCTGAGGACAGGCCAAATCCATGGGTGGAGTTTATGGTGATGAGAATGTTGCTGCTGCTGAAGGAGAAAATCAAGCTCAAGCTCAAGATGATGATGGTGACGACATGGAAGAAGAGGAGAACTTGGAGCAAGATGATCCGGATAGAATCCCTAGTGTGAACTCAACTGGATCAGATGATGATTTTTACCATGATGATATGCAGGATTGAGAAGGCAAAGAAAAGACTTGAGAGCTCTCCAATTACTGAGTGACATTTTACTTACAAGCTTTCAGTCAATTCTTTCCTTCTCTTTAATCTTATTTATGCTTTAATTTGCTGCCACTCTTGAACACTAATTTGCTTCTGTTATTGTTTCATCCTGGCATCTATGACTCATAACTTTTGTTTAATTGTTTTGCTATTTTCGTATTGTTTATCGTGATATAGTGATGTTGTTTTAAACAATTTGGTTAACTAGTTTTGTAATGTTCGTATCGTTCAAGCGTTGTATTGTGATGTTCAGAATAATGTGTTAATATTTTTGGTTAATCAAGTACTTCATTTTGAAGTTATTTTGAAAATTGTGGAAGTCTTTGTTTATCACTTTTGCTTGTTAAAAGAAAATGCTCAAAGTTCAAAATTCAAAGTGCTTGAAAGATAGCCAAAGATTGAGCAAGTCTCAGATGATGATAATGATATAGAATATTGTGACAAAGCGCAAAGCCAAGGTACAAGTTTCCAGTTTTTCTAGGTGTTTACTTGAACATGAAACGAGTACTTTGCACAAATTTCATTTCATCTAGTTCTCCGCAATAATATATTTGTTTGTGAACCACTTAGTTCTAGCCAAAAAGTGAGGTAACCTCAATGTGTTTACTATATGCAAGGAGACCGGCATTCATTGTTTAACTCGGTCGTTTTATGTTAAATCCAATAATTGTTTTGAATTGTGTGAAGGCATGGAAAGGATCAAGGCATATTTTTGATAATGAGAGAAACATACTTGACCACAAATAGCCTACCTTGTGAGAAGAGCGAGTAATTGCTAACCCACTTGAGCCAAATGAATCAGGGTCCTCAATTATGAACTGTCAATTCATAAGCACAATGCTTGATGAAATTGCCTTAAAGTTTTTCAAATCCAGTTCATTTTTGTTGCACTATCGGACCCTGATATGATTCTAATTTTTGAACCTTAAACCTTTAATTGCTAATTGTCCCTTTTTGCCATAGAGTAAGGGAACACTTAAATAGGGTATTTTTCTATTCAAGTTGGGGAGAAAAGGTAGATGTAAATCACTTGTCAAGTAAATTGATGTATTTTTATTTTTGATCAAGACAACATTATTGTGTAAATACAAAAGAAAAGAAATGTGTACATGATAAAAAGAAAAAAGAAGAAAAAAAATAATCCAAAAACAAAATAAGTTATTTGTTTCACAAATTATTTGAGGAAAAGCCATGAAAATGTAAGAAAATGTCTTACTATGCTTTTTATGTCTTACTTAACCATTTGTGCAGAAAATGAGTGATCAAGACTTGAACAAATGAAAGAAACACAAAAAGAAAAAAAAAGAAAAAAAGAAATTTGTCGCCTTAGCCACATGCTGTCGCCATAGCGGGAAATGGTAAGGAAAAAACCAAATTGCTACTGCCTAAATGTCGTCATGGCCACATCATGTCGCCACAGCGACCAGTGTCAAAGATCAATGTCGCCATGGCGACAAATGTCCTGCCCGGCAGGAAAAGGCGGTTTAAGGCAAGTGGATGATGACGTGGCAGAAACCCACTGGCAAAGAAAGGTATGTCGCCACAGCGACATGTTTCCTGCCTGGCAGGAATTGCAAATTATAAAAGCCCATTTCCTTCATTTCAGAGGGGATCTTCCATCAATTTTAGAGAGAGAGTAGGGCGAAATTCTTCTGTTTTCATAGAGCAAGGGTGTTTAAGTGTAGATTCATCAAGATTCTTGGAGAAATCAAGTTCTTGGCATGGATCTTCATCTTTCTTTCCACTTTTGTAATGTTCTCATGACAATGATGAACTAAATTTCCTTTGTTGGGATTAGAGATACTTGATCTTAGCTTAATATGTAATCTTTTGATTTATAAATACATGATTCTAGCCTTTGATTTGATATTGATGTTATTCTTACACTTTCATGCTTATGTTTGATTTAATTGTGATTGAGAAATACAATTGAATCTAGGTTTAGAATAACCATCTATCAAAACATAGGTTCTAGACATGGAATTGATGTTTTGATAATCACTTTTTGTATCTAAACTTAAGGCTTTCTTATCATTAAATAGGTTGAGAAATCATCGATTAAATGATAAGATCGACTCTTGGATCGTTCAATAGTTTGAGACATCGACGATTGAACGATACACTTGATGTCACGATAATATTTGGACACGAATGTTATTGCCGAGGGATACGTGATAATATCAAAGAAAAGCTAGAATCTGTATACGATTATTAGGTTACGTATGACGTTTAATCAAGGAACTCTAATCCTAACAAGTTTTACGCCCTATTAATCTCAATTTTATCTTTGCAAAGTAGTTTTCGTAGTTACAAACAAACTTATCTTTCAACTTAAAATGATATTAGTTGTCGAACGGTCCGTGATATCGCACTAGTCCCTGAGGAGACGATATAAATACTTACAATTGTTTGATGCAAAAATACTACATCACTAATGAAGGGGAGAAAAACACAAGAAGGGGGGGGGTTGAATTGTGTTTTAAAATAAATCGTTTTCTCTTTCCAAAACTCAGAATCAGAATGATCAGAAGCTAGATAGACAGCTTCTGAAGATACTGTTCAGGAGCGTATGCAGCGGAATGAAAAACAGAGAGAAAAGAGAAGAAGCAGGACACAAAAGATTTATACAGGTTCCTTCCACAATCCGGAAGTAGTCCTGTCCCCCTTGCACTTCCAAGGAGAGTTCACTAAATGTAATATCTGATTACAAATGCTCAAGCACACATGCAAGAGACTTCAAATGCTCAAGAACACAATCAAGAGACTTCTAATGCTCAAGCACAATCAAGAGACTTCTAATGCTCAAGCACACAAGCAAGAGACTTCTATCAAACAAAATTACACAGAAAAATGTTTGAGATTGAACACTTGATATACAATCAGTGGTGTTCACAATACAAATCAGATACAGACTCTTTAGACTTAAGAATTTCAAAGATAAGAACTTGAAAACTGAAATTCTAAGTGAACTCTGAATGTTTAGACAATTTGACAGAGTTTTGGCGCTTTTTAAAATATTGTAGAGTCTTGTTGTTCTTCAAGTCTTCACTCCTTTATATAGAGGTGTGAAGTGAACGTTGTAAGTGCCAACACATTCAAAAAGAGTCGTTACTGAAGCTTGATCTTTCACCAATGATTATTTGCCTGATTTAGTTGTTGTCCTATAAAGAATCAATTTCAAATCCATTCCAGTTGAGAAGGAACAAGGATGCAGGCTTGGTTGTACATAAGAGCTGTTATTCTTGTCTGTTAGCAGAGACAAAGAGCAGAGTAGTGGAGAAGGTGGTTGTACAGTTCGTACAAAGTACAATGTCAACGCTTCTTGTCTATTTGCAACAAAATGACTTCAAATCCTTTTGAAATGACCGTTGCTTAAATCCACTAATCTTCTGCCAATGCTCCATAATTTTCGCTCTAAAATACAACACTTGAATCTTGAAATCTGGTGAAATACTGTTGCTTCGAAGAATCAGCTTCTGAGGACCTTCAGCTTCTGATGACGTCATACTCTTCAGGAGCTCTTGTCTTCAGGAGTACTAGTCTTCAGGAGCGCTAGTCTTCAGGAGCGCTAGACTTCAGGAGCGCTAGACTTCAGGAGCGCTTTAAGTTTTAAATAGATACTTCCTTTGCTCTTTATTTGTTCGTTCAGAACCTTGATGAGATAAATCACTATGTTTATGGTCCTGTACACTTGAACAAATGTTAGCAATACCAATTGTCAAGTTTTAATACTTTGTTATCATCAAAACTCTTTAGGGTTTATTGTTAAACACATTTTGTTCCAACAATCTCCCCCTTTTTGATGATGACAAACCATAGTATTTAAAAATTTGATCAATTGTTGTTAATCTAATTAACAAGTTGACTTATAGGGTATGAGGTTTGTAAGCTCCCCCTGAGTCTAATAGTACTTTAAGGTGAGGTTTGTAAGCTCCCCCTGAGTTCTATCTTTGTTAATTAAATTCATTTAACGCTTAGTAAAATAATCAAAGAGAATAGAAGTGATAGAGAGAGATAATGGTTCAGTTAAGTTATTTTGAAATAAAGTTACTCCCCCTAACAAAAAGTATTGAGAGACGATTAAATTTCAAAAACTTAATGGGGCTCAGGACCTTTAAATACTATCACACTTACTCCCCCTTTTGTCATTAACAAAAAGAAATCAACAAAAGAAAGAGAAAAACATAGTAAAAGGATTCAGAGCATAATCAATATCACAAGTGAAGTGCGTTAAAAATAAATAATCAGAAGCAATTAATAAGATCAGGAGCAAAGAAATATATAGAAGTGTTTGAATTCAGAAGCATACACAGTTAATAAAAGAACAAACTGAAAGACACAACAAACAACAAAGGGTGTGCAACTATGGGTTGGTTTGTTTGAGAGTGTTTTCAAGAATCTTCTTCAGGAGGTCATTGTTTTCCTCTTGCTTCTGCTTCATCTCAGCTATGCTTCTGGCCATATTTTCTTCTCTGATCCTGGCTTCTTCCAGTTTAGCATCAGTTTCAGCTTTATGTTCTAAAAACAGTAGCTTTTGCTCAAGGAGATCTTTTTCCAGCTTCTTATTCTTTTCCTTTAAGATCTTGTTCTCTTGAGCTAAAGCTAGATCAGGAGCTGATGCCTTTAGATTGACCTTTGTAAGGAAGGATAAGTCCAGGTCCTTGGGATGAATGTACTGAGGCAGAAAATCAGTTGGTTCTCTTCCTCTGATACTTAAAGACGATCTAGCCCAAGTTCCAGTTATCTTAACCTCTTCAAGATCTTCATTGATGCCGTTCAGCCAGTCCTGAAGTTTCTGCTTAGCTTGCTCTTGAGCTTCTACACATGTTGAGGATAGAGCTTGCATGACATACTCAACTCTCTCCTTGAGCCTACTCCATTGTTTCTCATAGCTTTCTCTGTGATTCAAGTCACTTCTGGATGAAATGAGCTTGATCATTTTGTCAGCTATGTCCTCACACACTCCCTTTAATACATTAGAATCTAAGAATCTGGTGGGTGGTGAAGGTTGTTTTCTAGGCTTGGGAGGAGCACAGAGTTGAATTTGTAGGTTATTTATGGTTGAAGATTGAGAATTGCTTTCAGATTGTGATTGTGCCTGATCAGAAGCAGACTGATCAACCTCCATAGGAGAAGATTGAGTAGTTTGTGTATCAGGATCAATGACAGAATCATCAATCTCCATAGCATTTTCAGTGTAAAGAGTTTCAGGAGCATGGTCAGAAATGGTTGGTTCAGGAACAGTTTGTTCAGGAACAGATTGTTCAGGAACATACTGTTCAGAAGCAGATGGGGACACAAGTGGTTCAGGTGCTTGTTGATGGGGGCTTTCTGAAGCAACTAGTGAAGTTGTTACTTCAGAGGCTTTTTGTGGTGTTAGGTTAAAATTTGGAAGTTCACCGGATAGATGACTGCTGAGATTATTTATAACAGAGTCATCTTCTGGTTTGTCAGGAAAAATCATGTTGACAGGTTTAATGGTTTGTGGTTGAAGTGGATGATTAGGGGGTAGTTTGCTGCATTGTAGCTCTAGCAAACTACTGACCCTAGCTTGGATAGATGGTTCAGATGGTTTGAAAGGAGAAATAGGTTTGGAAGAATTTTTGTGGAGTTTGGAGGATGGTGATAGGCTTCTTCTGAGGATGCTAATAGGAATATCAGAAGATGAGGATGATGAGGTTTTGGATTGAGAAGGTGATGAGGGAGTGGAGTCAGATTCTATATGTATTAAGGGTTGTGAGGAGGATGTACCTGATATAAAATCTGATCCAGAAGTAGCTAGAATACTTGCAGCTTCAGTAGCAACTTCAGCTTGCAGTTCTAATGAGCTCATCAGAGCTTGCTCAGCAACCTTAGCAGCATCTTCCTTGAGCAAGACCTCAGTAGGTACTTCTATTTCCTTAGCCAGCTCCAAAGCCTTCTGAACAGCTTCAGATTCAGCCTTCTTCTTCTTTCTTACCTCCCTGGTAACCAGTTCGGTAGCCTCTTCTTCTTCTTGTGCCTCTGCAGCTGCACAATCTTCAGCAGTGTATACAGATTCCTTCAGTTTCCTTAGCCTCTGAGTCCTTTTCTTCTTTTGAGGAATCTGTTTCACTTTCGTTGTTGTTGTAGATGCTGAAACCATTTGCTTGCCACTTCTTGTCTTCTGAGGAATAATAGCTCCTGGGTTCAGATCCTGAACCTCTTCTTGAATTGATGATCCTCCAGGAGCACCAGATAAAGACTTTTCAGGAGCCTTTTCCTTCTTTGCCTTCTTGGAAGGATTTTCACCTTCTAAGTACTCTTCTTGAGTAAGTACCTTTCTTTTAGATTTTCTTCCTTTAGCTACAGGAAGTTCTTGTCCATACATTTCTTCTGGAACTTCATCCAGACTGATCAGCTTTCCATGGGTCTCATAGTGATCAGCAATGAGAGCCATTTGAACAGCCAGGGTGTCTTTCTTGCAGATGGGAGGGAAGTCCTCCATCAGATTAGATATGACCCTTGATTCACAGATGTCTGTCTTCAGCTTGGTCACTTCAGGAATCAATTTCATATGCTTCAAGGTGCTTGCATTTATCACCTTTCCTGTCTCAGTTTCCAGCTGTTCATCAGTGAAGTAGTTTACTTCATTCAGAGCTTTAATGATGCCTCCTTGATGGAAGATTTCTGAAATCAGTCTTCCATAGGGAACCCAGACTCTGCACTTATTCTGGCTTTCCCTTAGCTCTTTTATCATATGCCTGAAGATGTACTTAGGCAGATTTATCTTTTCTCCAGTGATGAGATGATGAAGAAATACCTTGTGAGCCAAAGATGGTTGATCACCACCACCTCCTTTAGGCAACAGGTTTTCGTTGAGAATCTTCAGGAGCATCTTATTGATCATGTTCAGGTCACAGTATTTACCAGCTGTTGTAGAATTGAAGAGAGTTTTATTTACCAAATCACTCCAGGAGCTTGACTGAGAGTTTGGTATATCTACACCGGAGTACTTTCCAGATGCTTCTGCTCCAATGACAAAAGCAATTATAGCTTCAGAGATGTAGACTGGAATACCCATCAGGCTTGACCTGATCTGAACTTCTTTAAAGGGTTCCAAACCCATTTCTTCTCTGGTTTTCCCTTCAAGAGAGGGATCAATCAAAACTTTTTCGTCTTCCTCCAGTTTTGATGCAGCTTTATCATAGACTGATGCTCTTACCCAGAAGTGTCTTACTAACGTCTTGTAGGTAGGACCGTTGAGCATATTGAAATAGTTCATCAGCCCTTGAACTTCATAAAACCTCTTGATGTCACAGCCATGATAAGCAAGAGATTCAAAATCTACCGGATTCTCAGTTTGAATCTTGAGTTGCCATTCTTTTAGGCTCATGGTGACTCCTTTGATCTCGTAAGCAGCCCTTTCTTGCTGACCTTCAGCTTGCTGAACTGCGAGTTGAGCGTTGGATTCTTGAACAGAACTTGATGAAGCCATTGATGTTGAAGAAGTTTGAGATTTAGGGTTCTTAGGGTTTTGAGAGAGAGAGAGAACTTTTCTTAGCAGATACGAAAACAAAAACAGAAAGTGTAGGAAGTGAAGTGAGTAGTGTGTGTTTTTGATTAAGTGCTTTTTAGCAAAAAAAACGTTTGAAAAACAGGGGACAAACAAACATAGCATTAATGACAGTTGGGGACGCGAGATAGTACTACGAAAAGTAAAATTAACATCATTGCCCTTTGAGTTATACGCCAATACATTTATGCCACGCTGTCAGATTTCAGACGAGCTGTATAAGTTAGTGGGACAGATGTCGCCAGGAGCAACTCCAGAACTTCCACTAACTTCTGCTATTCAGGAGCACAAAGATTCTCTTCTGAAGGTTGAGGTTCTGATGACTCATCAGGAGCACATTTTCGTCAGGACCTCACTTAGGAGCTTCTGAAGGACAATGGCTTCTGAAGTGACTTCAGAACCTGAACTTCTTATTCAGGAGCAAGCAATTTTAATCAGACACGTGGTGCATGTTCAAATTTTTCTTAATAAACTCAAATCTTTCAACAGTTAGAGGCTTAGTAAATATATCAGCCCATTGATTTTCAGTATCAATGAATTGTATATCTAAAATTCCTTTTTGAACATAATCTCTGATAAAATGGTGTTTGATCTCAATATGCTTGGCTCTTGAATGCAGAATAGGATTCTTTGACAAGCAAATAGCAGCAGTATTATCACAAAAGATAGGAATACTGTTAGCGTGTATCTGATAATCTTCCAGCTGATGTTTCATCCAGAGTAGTTGTGTGCAACAACTTGCAGCTGAAATGTATTCTGCTTCTGCTGTAGACATAGCAATAGTTGCTTGTCTCTTGCTAGCCCAGGATATCAGATTATCACCCAGAAATTGACAATTGCCACTGGTTGACTTTCTTTCAATCCTGTCACCAGCATAATCAGCATCACAGAATCCAATTAGCTTATAATCTGGGGATTTTCTATAAAGGAGTCCCAGATTAGTTGTTCCTTTCAGATACCTGAAGATTCTCTTAACTGCAGTTAAATGAGATTCTCTAGGATCTGACTGAAACCTTGCACATAAGCATACACTGAATAAAATATCTGGCCTAGATGCAGTGAGGTATAACAGAGAACCAATCATACCTCTGTATAGCTTCTGATCCACTTTTGATCCTTCATCTTCTTTGCTTAAGGTGCATGTAGGATGCATTGGAGTGTTCATCAGTTTGCAATCTTCAAGCTTGAACTTCTTCAGAAGCTCTTTTGTATACTTCGTCTGATGAACATATACTCCATCTTTGCTTTGATTAATTTGAATGCCCAGGAAGAACTTCAGCTCTCCCATCATGCTCATTTCAAATTCATCCTGCATTAACTTAGAGAACTCCTTGCAAAGAGATGAATTAGTGGAACCAAATATTATATCATCAACATATATCTGCACAACAAGAATATCTTTCTCAAGAGTCCTTCTGAAGAGTGTTGTGTCAACCTGACCTCGTTTAAAATCGTTTTTAATCAAGAAATTACTTAGTCTGTCATACCAAGCTCTGGGAGCTTGTTTCAAGCCATATAGTGATTTCTTAAGTTTGTAAACATGGTCAGGATGCTTCAGATCCTCAAAGCCAGGAGGTTGTTTGACATACACTTCTTCTTCTATGACACCATTAAGAAATGCACTCTTGACATCCATTTGATATAATACTATTCCATGATTAATTGCATAAGATAAAAGTAACCTGATTGCTTCCAATCTTGCAACTGGAGCAAATGTTTCGGTGTAATCAATGCCTTCTTGTTGACTGTACCCCTGAGCAACAAGTCTGGCTTTGTTTCTGGTTACTTCACCTTTTTCATTCAGCTTGTTTCTGAATACCCATTTTGTTCCAATAATGTTCTTCTGAGGAGGTTTGGGTACCAGATCCCACACATCATTCCGTTGGAATTGATTCAGCTCTTCTTGCATAGCTATGATCCATCCATCATCTGAAAGTGCTTCTTCAACAGTTGTTGGTTCAATCATTGAAATTAGTCCAATCATAGATTCTTCTTGTCTGAAGTGTGATCTTGTTCTTCTGGGACTTTCTTTACTTCCAATGATTTGATCTTGAGGATGAGAAGACTTGTATTTGAATGTATAGTTGGATGAATCTGCTTGCTGTGAGCCATTATGTGCTTCATCAGAAGCAACTTCATCAGGAGCAACTTCATCAGGAGCGACTTCATCAGGAGCGACTTCATCAGGAGCAACTGATGTGGGTGCTGCTTCTGAACTATCTTCAGATTCAACTGACTGACCAGGTTCTGGAATGTCTTCAGGAACCTGTATCTCTGCAAAACTTTCACCTTGCTTTGAAGTTTTATCTTCAAGCTCTTTGTCATCAAATTTAACGTGCATAGATTCTTCAACACAGAGTGTCTCTGAATTATACACTCTGTATGCCTTTGACCTTTCAGAGTAACCTAAAAAGATTCCTCTTTGGGCCTTGGCATCAAATTTCTTTAGGTAGAGCTTGTTATTCAGAATGTAACATGTACATCCAAATTGATGAAAGTAAGAGATATTGGGTTTTCTTCCTTTAAACAATTCATATGCTGTTTTCTCCAAGATAGGTCTAATATAGATCCTATTCTGGACATAACACGCTGTATTCACAGCTTCTGCCCAAAAATGTTTTGCCAAATTGTTTTCATGAATCATGGTTCTTGCCATTTCTTGTAACGTTCTATTCTTTCTTTCTACAACTCCATTCTGTTGTGGAGTTCTAGGAGAAGAGAATTCATGGAGGATTCCATGTTTTTCACAAAAAACTTCAAATGGCTCATTTTCAAATTCACCACCATGATCACTTCTGATTTTCAAAATTTTGGCTTCTTTTTCAGATTGAATAAGGGTGCAGAAGTTACTGAATACATCGTATGCATGATCTTTGCTTTTCAGAAATTTTACCCAAGTCCATCTGCTATAATCATCAACAATAACTAATCCATACTTGCTTCCATATAAGGATGCAGTACTAACTGGTCCAAATAGGTCTATATGAAGCAGTTCTAAGGGTCTTGAGGTGGAAACATTGTCTTTTGCTTTGAAAGATGTTTTAACAATTTTTCCTTTCTGGCATGCACCGCAGAGTGCATCTGAATGATAATCAATGTCAGGAAGGCCTTTGACAAGCTGTAACTTGCTAAGCTTAGAGATTAATCTCCAGTTAGCATGTCCCAGCCTTTTATGCCACATCCATTTCTTATCATTCATTGATAGAAGGCAAATTACCTTCTGATCAGCCAGTTGAGAGAAATTGATTTTGTAGACATTTTCCACTCTCTTTCCCTTGAACACAATGGACTTGTCATTCTTGTTGATTACTGTACAGTTGGCTTTTTCAAATAAAACATCATAACCATTGTCACAGAATTGACTGATGCTCAATAGGTTATGTTCAAGCCCATCTACCAACCATACATTATTAATAGAGGTAGAGGAGTTACCAATAGTCCCCGTACCAATAATCTTCCCAGACTGGTTGCCTCCAAACTTTACATTTCCTCCTTCTTTCATTGTGAGGGATAGGAACATTGACTTCTCTCCTGTCATATGCCTTGAGCAACCGCTGTCCAGGTACCATGATTTTTGTTTTGTTCTTGCTTTTAGACAAATCTGCAGTATTGACAATTTCAGATTTAGGTACCCATTGTTTTATGGGTCCTTTGGGGTTAGAGCTGGAGAATTTACTCACCATTTCCTGATCCTTTAGATTCTTCTTGGGTAGCTTCTGATTAATCATTACCTTAGGTTTTTCAACTTTTGGTTTTGATACCTCAGGAGCGCCAACTGCCTTGCCCTTCTGAACCTTAGACTTTAGGACATCAGATTCTGATTTTATCAGACTCTGAGGAACAGGTTCTGATCTCTTCAGAATCTTAATCTTTGTGGTCTTAGATTCAGAATTTATCATATCCTTAGGCTTGAAATTCTTTGGCTTTGATGTAATCTTAGCCTTAGAACTGGAAGCTTCAGGTTCTGATTGAGCAACAGTTCCCATTTTTGCACCTTCAGGAACAAAGAAGGTTTTCAATCCTTCCTTTATGCATTCACAATATGCTTTGAGATTGGTTTCACTAGACTTAGCTTCTGAAAATCCAATCCCTTTACCATTGTTTTTGTAAATGCTATAAATCATAGAAGCAATTCTGCTTCTGTCAATACCAGACATAATGAAATCTTCAAGAGCAATCTCATGGTTACTTAAAGATTTTCCATCACATTTTTCTTGCAGCTTCTGACACAAGAACTTAAGTTTGTCTTCATATGTCTTGCATATGAAGTCAAAACCTCTGAGTCCTTCTTCAGACGCTTTTAGATCCAATAGAGTTGATTCTTGTTGCTTCATTAAAGCAACATATTTTTCTTTCAAACCTTTCAACTCATTGGTTCTCAATTCAAAGTGAGTGAGGAGTTCTTTAAGTGACTCTATCAGTTCTTCTCTAGGGATTTTGGAATATACCTCGTTTTCATCTTCTGAATCTGATTCAGTTTCAGCCTCTGAAGTTGCTGTAGCTACTAACCCAACAGCTATCTTTGCACCTTCATCAGACTCTTCTTTGTCAGATTCAGATTCACTATCCAAATTATCCCATGTAGCCATCAAACTCTGCTTTAACTGTTTCTTGAACTTGCTTGACTTGAATGTTGGTTTCTTTGACTTTTCCTTTGATTTTTCCTTCTGAAGATCAGGGCAATCAGCAATGAAATGACCAGGCTTCTTGCAGTTGAAGCATCCCTTTTGATCTTCTTTCTTTGAGCTTCTGAAGCTACCTCTTCTGGACACAAACTTCTTGTTCTTTTTGGCTAGATACTGAAGTCTGTTTGAGAGCATAGCCATCATCTCAGTAACCTCTTCATCAGAATCTCCAGTTGGTGAATCTTCTTCATCAGACTCAGCTACTTTAAGAGCTTTGGATGACTTGCCTTTTGATGGAAGAGCTATTGATTTACTCTTTTTAGTAGACTCATGTTCATTTAGACTTAACTCATGAACTTTGAGAGAACTAACAAGATCTTCAACACTTAAAGTGTTTAAATCTTTAGCTTCCTCAATGGCAGTCACCTTTGGTCTCCATCTGGCAGGAAGGCTTCTGAGAATCTTACTCACGTGATCAGAAGCAACATAGCTTTTCTTCAGTATTTGGAGTCCAGAGACTAGGGTTTGAAATCTTGAGTACATCTCCTCAATACTTTCATCATCCTTCATCTTGAACAGTTCATACTGATGAACAAGCATCAGTGCTTTGGCTTCTCTAACTTTCTTGCTTCCTTCATAGTTAGCACATAAAGATGCAAACATAGCTTTAGCAGTTGACTTATCACTCATCTTCATGTACTCTGCTCGTGGTATAGCAGAAACTAGAGAGCCTCTGATCTTGTGATGTTTCTTGTACATCTTCTTCTGAGCAGGAGTATGTATTTTTCTATCAACAGCAGCTCCTTCTTCATCAAGAATTAAGTCACCAACACCATCTTCCAGAATATCCCATAGTTCTTCATCTAAGCCCATGATATAACTGTAGAAGTTGGTTTTCCACCAAGAAAACTCTTCAGGATCTCCATTAAACTTTGGAACCTTCCCTGAGTCAGTTTTCTTTTCACTATAATCATATGCAACAGCATGATGATTACCACTAGAGCCAGCAGAACCAGAAACAGATGAATCAGCAGACATGTTTTTCTCAAATCTTGGACTGTTACACTGTTAGGTGTTTGACAACAGAACCAAGGCTCTAGATACCAATTGAAGGGGAGAAAAACACAAGAAGGGGGGGGGTTGAATTGTGTTTTAAAATAAATCGTTTTCTCTTTCCAAAACTCAGAATCAGAATGATCAGAAGCTAGATAGACAGCTTCTGAAGATACTGTTCAGGAGCGTATGCAGCGGAATGAAAAACAGAGAGAAAAGAGAAGAAGCAGGACACAAAAGATTTATACAGGTTCCTTCCACAATCCGGAAGTAGTCCTGTCCCCCTTGCACTTCCAAGGAGAGTTCACTAAATGTAATATCTGATTACAAATGCTCAAGCACACATGCAAGAGACTTCAAATGCTCAAGAACACAATCAAGAGACTTCTAATGCTCAAGCACAATCAAGAGACTTCTAATGCTCAAGCACACAAGCAAGAGACTTCTATCAAACAAAATTACACAGAAAAATGTTTGAGATTGAACACTTGATATACAATCAGTGGTGTTCACAATACAAATCAGATACAGACTCTTTAGACTTAAGAATTTCAAAGATAAGAACTTGAAAACTGAAATTCTAAGTGAACTCTGAATGTTTAGACAATTTGACAGAGTTTTGGCGCTTTTTAAAATATTGTAGAGTCTTGTTGTTCTTCAAGTCTTCACTCCTTTATATAGAGGTGTGAAGTGAACGTTGTAAGTGCCAACACATTCAAAAAGAGTCGTTACTGAAGCTTGATCTTTCACCAATGATTATTTGCCTGATTTAGTTGTTGTCCTATAAAGAATCAATTTCAAATCCATTCCAGTTGAGAAGGAACAAGGATGCAGGCTTGGTTGTACATAAGAGCTGTTATTCTTGTCTGTTAGCAGAGACAAAGAGCAGAGTAGTGGAGAAGGTGGTTGTACAGTTCGTACAAAGTACAATGTCAACGCTTCTTGTCTATTTGCAACAAAATGACTTCAAATCCTTTTGAAATGACCGTTGCTTAAATCCACTAATCTTCTGCCAATGCTCCATAATTTTCGCTCTAAAATACAACACTTGAATCTTGAAATCTGGTGAAATACTGTTGCTTCGAAGAATCAGCTTCTGAGGACCTTCAGCTTCTGATGACGTCATACTCTTCAGGAGCTCTTGTCTTCAGGAGTACTAGTCTTCAGGAGCGCTAGTCTTCAGGAGCGCTAGACTTCAGGAGCGCTAGACTTCAGGAGCGCTTTAAGTTTTAAATAGATACTTCCTTTGCTCTTTATTTGTTCGTTCAGAACCTTGATGAGATAAATCACTATGTTTATGGTCCTGTACACTTGAACAAATGTTAGCAATACCAATTGTCAAGTTTTAATACTTTGTTATCATCAAAACTCTTTAGGGTTTATTGTTAAACACATTTTGTTCCAACAACTAACCCTCGAACCCTAAAACTTTAAAAATAGTGGTTTATTCAAACTTTTCCCCCTTTCCTTTGGAAAAATTAAAAGTTCGGTGGTGAATAAAAATTAGTGAGTTAACGCTAACAAATAGCTTGATCTCCGAAAATCATCGCGACAGAAATGACGATTTCACTGGGGACATCCTCTAGGAGGGTTGAGCCTAATTTGACTTTATTCATTTCTTGTGCTATAATTTTCTTTAAAAAAAATAATAATAAAAGATGTAACGACCCAATATTTTATAAGTGTCATTTTTTATTTTTTTTAGTGATATATTATTTATTGAGTAAATTACCCTTCCCTCCCTTCAAAGATACTTGAATTACACTCCCCTCCCATCTTATGTTGATATATACACTCCCTTCCCCTCTTATTTAAAATATATTAGAAACTATTTCACTCCCCTCCCCTAAGAGAAGCTTGAATTACATTCCCCTCACCTCTTATGTTGAAATCTACCTCAATATATATTTTTTTCTAATATACTAGCAAAAAATTAATAATCTAACATGCTTTGGAAGAAAAGAAAAAAAAAAGCATTGCAAGTCTATTTTAATATAATCAAAATTTAAATACATATTTTTCGCTATTTTTTATTGACAATTTCATCAACATATAGTTTTAAACCCTAATATAAATTATGAAACAACCCAAAATAAAATTAAAATATATGATAAATTACTAAAGACAATAAAGTATGGTTATTTAAAACTTAATTTTATACTCTAAAATATAAAATTAATAGCAAAATATTAAAATTTAATTATCATTGATATTTAAATTATAAAGGAATGAATTTATTTTTTTTAAATGGTGGTTCAAAATTAGTTTACATCATAAAAATATTTATTTAAGTTAAAATAGATTAAAGTGTAGTGCATATTTAATTATTAAGGGGGGAAGTTGTAATTCAAGCATCTTATATGTAAATTGTGAGAGGGGTATACATCTTTCTTTTCAAGGGAGGATAGTGTATATTTTAACATAAGAGGGGAGGGGTGTGTAATTCAAACATCTTTAAGGGGAGGGGAATGTAATTTACTCTTATTTATGTGTTTAACAATGTACTTTATGCTAAGATTTTAAGAAAGGATTTGTCTAACATGTGCAAGTTAACTAAAATTAGTAAGTTTTTATTGAAAACAACAATTATTTATTGAAAAGTTACGTATGAAATACAAAATGTACAAGTTCCAATGCAAATTTACTACTTTAAATTTCTTATCATATGCAAATTTGCATATGATAGAAAAACCCTTTAAAAAAACATCGCCATCCTCTATTTCAATTTGTTTATTTGAACCTATATTTTATTTTTATCCTAATCATTTAATGACTTATTTTCATATTAATACTATACTCTCTTTTGTTGCCTAATTGCTTAGTCAAATACCCGTTACAATATACATATCTAATCTAATCCTCCTAATTTCTAAAGCCTTTAGCATAGGCATCTAATCCATTGCATATAGATGGGTAACCAAGTGATAGAGGGAGTGTATGAGAGCTATGAGATCTTGTTGGTTATTCAATCAAAATTAATAGAAATAATGGTAGAGTCATTTCCTAGAAATATTGATTACAATTGATGTGGCATTGACATCAAAGTTGACAATTCTCTTGCTTTTTCTATACGTACACTCAGCTCATATACTCCTTTCCCCCATCAATTTATACTCCATTTTAAATGTGAGGATTCAAAATAATCTTTTGTATTAACGTTTTCTAAAGACATTAAAACTAGGATTTCTTATCTCTCTTGACTCACGCATGTCTATCATCGCTTTTAGTCCAAGTTAATAGTCAACCTCATTCCTCGTGTTCATTTACTCGTAACGGCAAAGCTTACAAAATGGTTTGCACAAATTAATTAGCTATCACTCTTAATCATAGGCTTTGAATGAGATTAAAGCATGCTTGTACATCCTTGTCTTGCTCATGCGCATACCTCCTTGCTTCTTTCACAAATTCATTTTTTTATTTCCTTTGTTCACACCTCTCTCTCCGCAAGGAAAAATTGTAAGTCCTAAAATCTCCTTTCTCAACTACACGGCCCATAAATATTATTTAAACTAGACAAACACAATAATCCTAACCACTACAAGCATCACACCTTATTCATAAACCTTAATCTTCCAACCAATTATTTTATAATTCAAGTATTCATCAACGAATCATTTTCCCAAGATTTATGAAAATCATAAGAACCTCAAGACTAGTTCATGCGTTCGGTTCGGAATCAACCTTTGGGAGGTCTTTTGTTGAAGGAAAATCACTCTCAAGGTAAGGGCGGTATTCCGTAGAATCATATAGTCATAATCTCATAGGCTAAGTTGGTAGTAGAGCTCTTTTCCTAATAAAAGGAAGAAACTTTAATATAAATAAAAAGATGGAAGATAATTTCTATTGCATTTCATGTTTGGTGGAAAGGTCTCATCTTTTGTGGCATAGCATGACATTATGTTTGAGTCTCTTGTTCTTTAGAGAAAATGATTTGATGAATGTGATGAATATTTTGAAAGAAAGTTTGAATATTCTAGTTGATGTTGTGAATATGGTGATGATTTCAAGAGTGTGCATCATGTATAGCATTGCATGTAGTTGTATCATAGGTTGCCAATAAGGGCGATTTACTCTGGTGCCGAAAGGGCGATTTATTCTTGTGTCAATTGGGGCGATATCCGGATCATGGTCTAGTTGCATTTCATGCATCATTTACGTAAAGTTTATATTTCTATTTATTTATTTGTATTTGGTTTTTGACTTTTATGTGGTGAGTGTTTTATTATTCTTCTTATCCTGTGCCTTCATGATTGTATTTTTGTGGTTTATGAATACTGACCCTTACAACCAATATTTTAGGTATTGATGAATTTGAAGATTTGAAGCAAGAATGATGTATAACATGTACGCACGTGGGGAATTAAATTTGGGTTTTCTTAAATTGTAATTTAAAATAATTCTTGAAGTTTATTATTTTTAATGAAATTTATTCAGTGTAATTAAAGAAGTTAATTTTCTTAAAAGGAGATAAAAATATACTCATAATTTATAAAGAATAATTTTTTAAAATAATGTCTTGGATTAAAATCTGGGCCGTTACAAAACCATAGTCCCTACCATACAGTGTACTTACCCTTGGCTCCAACATTATGGGCTTAAACCACACCATGTTTTCAGTGTTCTTGTAACATCATCATGCCTACATGCATGCATTCATAAAAAAAAACTTTTTCTCATTAAATACCGAAGGACTTAGATAATTTTCTTTGTAAACATCGTAGATATGAACCCTGTAAAAAGGAACACCAAGAAATACAGCTTCAGAAGTCTCAACTAAACTTTAGTTTTTTTAAAAGACTTTTCTCTTAGCTTTTGTTCAAAGCCAACCCACATTTACAACACTTGGGCAAACACTAAAAAGAAAATGGATAAGATTGAGAAAGAAATCAACGAGCTTCGTAAGGAGGTGATAACACTTCGGGCCGAGATAGAGAAGTTGAGTCCCTTGGTAGCTTCGCTGACAGTTGGGCAAAATCTGCCGCAGTTCCAGCAAGGGCCCCAACAACCACATCAACAACAGCCTCGACAACAGGCTCTCCAGCAGTCTACTCCTCAGAATCGTGTTCAGAAAACACCACAATATGATCTGATTCCTATGACATATGCAGAGTTGTTTCCCGCCTTGCTCGAGGAGAACCTTGTTTAAACCAGAGCACCTCCTCGGGTGCCTACCAAGTTGCTAGTTTGGTATCGACTTGACCTCACTTATGTCTTCCATCAAGGGGCACAAGGTAATGACGTCGAGCACTATTATGCTCTAAAAACCGAAGTCCATAAGCTGATTGAAGCCAATATCTTATCTTTCGAAGATTGAATTTGAACGTGCAAGTTAACCTGCTACCAGATCATGGTGCCTAGTGGTGTGACACATGGAATGGTTAGTCGCAATCGGGTCGTTGTCGGTGTTCCTTCAGCTACTCTCTTGTTCAAATAATGTGTTTGTTTGTTGTTTTTTTGTTTTTTCAAAAAAAAAAAACATTTCGTCCCGCCTGAGACGAAAGTGAACTTGTGTAAGGCTTTTTGCTTTATGTATTTCTATCATTAATAGAAGAAAGTCGCTTTGATCCCGACTTTGTTTTTATTTTGTGCTTTTTCTAGAAAAAATGGTAATACGAAAAACCTAAAAAACAATCATTTCCAAATGTCTGCATACAATCATTCACTTTCTAAAAATCAAAACTAAATGCAGATTAAACACCGACAAGCCTGTTGAACACATTAACCATGTACTCTCTTCCGACTTTGAATTCCCAATGTCCGAAGCTGAAGAAGAGGAGAATGAAAAGATTCCCGATGAGATATCTTGCTTACTGGGGCATCTTAGTCGTCCAAGCTGCAAACAAAATATCAAAGAAGATTGTCTAGAAGATGACATTCATATAAAAAGACTGACACGGGATGCTATCATTTGCCTTGCATGGGTATCGTATTTCAGTACGCACTTCAACAGGGGCAACCCCCTTTCTCCCTTAACATACAACATGGAGGCCATATTTCCTGTGGAGGTCGAAGTCCCGTCAACAGGAGTCCTGCTGAAATCCAAACTCGATTGAACTTGAATGCATAACAGTGTTTTACAACAATATCAAAAGAGGATGAAACAAGCTTCAGACAAGAAGGTTCGTCCCCGTGAATTTCAAGAAGGAGACCTCGCGCTAAAGAAAAAAGAGATTATCTTTCCAACCAGACTCCAGGGGAAAATGGACGCCTGATTACGGAGGCTCGGATGGATGGTGACGAACTTGCACGTCTTGTAAACACCGTTGCAGTAAAAAATACTTTGTCTAAAAATATAAGAACAACTCGGTAAGTCGCAAACCTGAAAAGGCGGCTTAGGCAAAAATGAACGTCTCGGTGGATTGAAAACCCGAAAGGGCGGTCCAGGCAAAAATTAAAGACATGAACAGAAAATAATCATCCTGGTAGTTTGAAAACTTGAAAAGACAATCTATGCAAAAGTTAAGGATTATGATAAAGTAACTGCATCAAGTCGGATGTGACTCACTTGGGGCATCTTAGCTGTTAAAAGGCTTTCAATTTGAAACATCTGCATATCAGAGACTCGGAACAGTGACATTCAAAGTTGTTAGGGAGAATAGTGGTTATTGTGTTCAATGTACCTTTCCCATTAATTTACCATTTTCCAATTTTTGCAAAGATCCGTGGAGCCACGTCATTGGCAGACTACCACTCAATTAATCAAATTTGAGCATGTGCTCATTTATTTGGAATTCTCATTTATTCAGTTTGCAAAATTTCTTCCATTTTGAGAAATTTTGGATGTTCACTGGTACCTCCAGAGTTGATTCTAACTCGGTTAGAATTCGGAGTTTTTGGCTCTACAAATTTATGTTCAACCAACCCGTCTTTATATAAATGTGTAAACATAAATTACTATACATTCGACTTACTTTTAACCAGAATCAATTCATTTAAAATCTTTGTTTAGTATCGACATGTAAGGTCGTTCCGTGCACCCCCCACCCCACACACGCACACACTTGTCGAAATTTGACCGCATCTTCATTTGTATTTCCTGAATCATGTCATAAGAAGGAAGTTTCTATTAATTTTATTACACCAAGTTATTTATTTTTAACGAGTGAAAATGTTAACATAATAAATAGGTGATGCTCTATCTCAAACATTTGTTGAATGCAGGTACTATGTGAGTGTTCATCTTAGGGAAAGATGAAATTGAAGTCTAAGAAAGAACGAAAATCTATTGAACCTCTTCATTTAAAAGGACAATCACCGGTGACTTGTTTATCACTATTTCGCAAAGTAAATTCAGGTAGCCATGGACCTGGAAAAACTCCAGTTTATCTTAATGTGTATGACTTCACACCCAAGAATGGTTACGAGTATTGGGCCGGTCTTGGTATCTATCACTCCGGTGTCGAAGGTATGGTTTTAGGCTCGTATGTCATCAAATTTGCTCATGCTCTGCCTCTTAATCTTGGCATATGACTTAAATTAACCTGGCTTTTTCTCAAATGTATTAGAATGTGGTGAACCTTATTTATACTACTTTAGGAAGGTTCTTCATAACAAACTAGAAATATCTAGAAACAAAGAAAAGTCTGGAGATATGTATACTTTAATACATAAGACTAGAAGGATCTAGAAAAGTTAAGACTTCCCTAGTGCTTATTTAGTAGTGTCTAGTAGCTTCTTAATTATTCCCTAGTATTCTAGAGACTTCTATATTATTCTTTAGTGTTCTAGAGACGTACACATTATTCTTTATTATTTTAAAGACTTCCATATTATTCTTCATCATTCTAGAGGCTTCCACATTATTCTTCATCAGAATGCATATGCATATTCACCGTCACTAAATCAATCATAATTGTCATATCATTCAAAATGTTTGGTTTTTATTATAATTACTTTTAACGTCACAATTTTGATTCTAATATCTGATGAACCATACCTGTATTTTACAGTTCATGGTGTAGAATATGCATTTGGACGTCATGACTTCCCAACAAGCGGTGTTTTTGAGGTTGAACCTCGGCAATGCCCATGCTTTAAGTTCAGGAAGTCGATATTCATCGGAACTACATCTTTGAATCCTGTTCAGGTTACGAAGTTCATGGAATACGAGGGTGCAAACTACGACGACGACACATATCACTTCATTGCTAAGAACTGCAATCACTTCTCCAAAGACATATGCTACAAGCTTACAGGGAAATCAATTCCAACTTGGGTAAATCGGCTTGCTAAGCTAGGTATTTTACAACAGATAAAAATAGCTTCTTTTTGTATATAACTCTTATTTCTCTATTCTTTGTTCTTAGTAGGATATGTGATTTTCATCATATGCAATCTAAAATGCGATGTTATTCTTGAAACGGCCAATGTTAATATTGTTAATTAATAACTGTTAGCATTATACCGGTAGTAGCGATAAATCTTTGACCTCATCCTGATCACTCTACTCCTTAACACCTCCCCCTAGCCACCAAACCAATCCTATATCTCACAAATGGCTACCATGTTGATACTCATTCATAATAATCATGAGGAATCTCAATGTTTTCTTCTTCATTTGGCATTAGTATTTAGTATTGACACCTTGTTATGACAGCTTCAATTTGTTGTCGGAAATTACCCTAAATTGCGAAAAAAGAAAACTAAGAAGTGCTTTCAATTCATTGTCCTCAATCTCAATGCGTCAAAAGCAGTTATCAAAATCTTCATTGTTTCTCCAGTCACCCTTAAGAGGTTGTTTATCATCAAAGTGGCCATCATGGGAATTGATCAAATCTCTTAATCGTTCCTTCAAAGAAAGGTAACTATTTCTCTGTGACTTGAAAAGGGTCTGAATGAATGAGATGCATGTTTGTAATTTGTACCATCTCTTGTTTGTACTTAGTCTTTTGTAAGTAGCTTTTGTGTTTGTAATAGTACATTTTTATTTAATCATTATTGATCTTTGTATCGTTTCAATTTTATCGGAGGTCTCCGAAGGGACTATTATTATTGTTTTTTCCCATTAAATTGTCCTTTTTTGATATAATTTCTTGAGGTGTAACGTTTGTGGTGTCACTGATTCACTATTAACTCTGCCAATTTGCAACTATGAATGTTCCTTTCTGAGCTGTAGATTAATGGATGGTTTTCATTTTTTTAGTAGATTTGCGATTATATTCTTGTATTACTTTTTTAACTTGAAACTTCTAAATTTTATTTTTCTGCTCAAAATCTTTACGAATCTTGTTAAAAGGCATTGAAGTACAGTTAAATATTCAATTTACAGTGGAATTGATTTACTTAATTTAAAACAAAAAGATTTTATCATGTAAAAAGCATCAAAACACAGTTAAATATTCAATTTAATAGCCATTTTGAGTGTAAAATGCAATAGCATTATGTGTCAAGTATTTCACCAAACATAATCGCATTTTTTTTTCTGAGAGATAATCACACGTTTTGTTAATATGATCTACATGCCAATTCAAATCGAACAAATAAAAATTGACAACCTATTATAACTATTGATGTGACTTATGACCAAAAAAAACCATTGATGTGACTTGAAGAGAGAAAAATAAAAAAATCAAATATGTGCCCTACATATTCGGTGTTTTTTTTTTTGACAAAATAAATGATATTCATTCATTCGAATTGATAGAGTGCATCGATATAATGCAAATTCGCTAAAAACAAAAAGGATGAATTTGTGAACAGGCTCACAACATCCATGTTAATAGCATAAAACGGCAAAGTACAAATGCCTACACATATGACTATATTTATATTTAAATCTCCGGAATAACCATGTCTTCGGATCTGCAACGTGGATGACGCCAAAGTCATTGATTCAATCTGCACTAGATCGAAGCTGATCTGACAATCTAAAACGATCAAATACCTGGGAAAAACAAGAAAGACAAACAACGTCGCACAAAGACGACGAACAAACCAACGTCGCACTAAGATGACAAAATCACAAAATAAAAAACAAAATAGATGTGAAAATCACTTATTTCAATAAAATGTAAAGAGAAAAACAAGTTAGAGGGGTGATTTTGAGTCAAAAATTGACCCTAAATCACCCCTCTTTGGTGAATGAAGAAGAAGAAGTTAAGGTTTTGGTGACGGCTCAAAAGAGAGAAAAAGGTTTTTGAGGAAAATCACCCCTACAACAGTGTTTTATGTTAAATCATATATACGGTGGTGTTGAACACTAAAAAATTGTCAAAATGTCATTTCTCTTCAAACAAGCAAGAAAAGTTGAAATTAAAATTTAAATGGTTTGATCTAATAGTTAAAAAATAAGTCTTTTAGTGCTCTTGAAGCAAGTAAATGTAAATTTTTCTTGTTAGTGTTCTTTGAATTATAAAGTATGCAGTACTTTAAACTCGGACATCATCCATTCACTCAAAAAAAAATATATAAAGATATCATTCACAATTGATAAGGAATTATTTGTCTTACAAAAAGGAATTGTCTATCATTTTATTTTATTTTGTATAGGAGAGAATTTTTCATATGAAATACACATGTCAATGTCAAGTATTACAATGATACTAGTCTTTGCTTAATGTTGTAGGAATGCCTGTTATAAGGAAACAAAATTAAATAAGCAGGTTCATAAAATATAAAAAAATCAAACTAGATGATAGTAAAATTCATAAAATCAAATATTTTACATATTTACGTGTTTCTGTGTTCCTATATATTACAATTCCTACCATTTAGTATAAAAGCTTCAGTACTTGTGTAGATTACTAGGTTAAAAACTTGGAGCCTAAATCTGCCTAAGCAATAAAAAAATGATCAGAATCAGCCATTATACTGTAAACCACCTCACACTTGAGAGGATCAGCCAAAAATTAGTACCAGAAAGTCTCTATGCTGAACGGCACTATGCTCTAAAAGAAGAGATGCATTTCAAATATGAATCTTGCTCAGCAAAGAATTTGATATGTTAACTTTCTTTTTCATGACATAATAGTACCATCCAATGAATACACAGGGCACAAAGCCAGATTAGCATTGAGAAAACAAATCTGCAGGAACATGAAAAATATGATTCAGATCCAAATGTCTATAGTATTCCGTAGGCAAGAAATATTTAGGGGAACCTGAGATGTTTGAGATATCCCATTTAATGAAGGGTAATATCTCTATATTATGATCCAATTATCAGAATTCAACCCAAGTATGTTTATTCATATAAGTATAAAATATTAGGGTCGGAGAAAAAGAAAACACAATTCAAATAATAAGAGAAAAAGAATGTTGATCCTAAAAAGTATGTTTATTCATATAAGTATAAAATAAAATATTTAGGAACAACATTCCTTGTATGACAGACTTCACAATTCACATATGTTTATTCATATAAGTATAAAATAAAATAATTTTGGGACTAAACATGCATGACGAAATTCGTAATTTTCTAATTCTCATGAACAAAAGCATAATCTTTGATGAGGATAACCGAGCTGAGAGGACTCGCTGCAAGAATATCCATGATAAGAGGAAATAATATAATTTCAAGATAAGGTTAAGCCCTATTAATTTCCTTTGGGAAGGCTTGGAAGCTACTTAACCGGCATGCACGTTCTTCAGCTGAGAGACGATGAGGTTTTGGCAATTCCAATAGAAGTGCATACGGTAAGGGAAATCCAAATGGACTTGAAATTAGTACGTCCAGGAGTAGTGAGAGAAAAATCTAAGTGACTAGTAACAATAGCGGTGGGAGGAGTGATGCAAGTGCTCCAATCAGATGTGTATGGCGTGGTGGGAGAGGCCATATTACCGCTGAATGCACAGAGACGTGACTAGTTTCAATTGCAATGAGAAGGGACACATTTTGTATTTAAGAAAGTTAGACTACGTACTCGATGATGAAGGAGTATATGACTGAGTTTGTGCATGCATGTTTAACTTGTCATAAGTTGTAAGTAGAGCACCAGAAGTCGTCAAAATTGCTTGTGTGTTAGAGCAAGGTGAGACGTTGAATAAGCTTGTGTGTTAGCTCATTTTACATCTTTAATCTTGGTGTATCTCGATAACATTTCAGATAATTTGAAATTTTTGTAAAAAAATTTCATGAATGATCTATATAATGTAATGTTAGAATTGAACGCTCAATTTACAAAAATGTGGATATTGATTTTTGAGTCATGATAAATGAACACAAAATTTTAAACGCAAATTAGACACCACCGTATAGAATACTATGAAATAAGTATTATTTGTTTTTCCTCTTTCTCTCTCTTCTCTCCCTCCCATGTTTCTTGCTTTCTCTCGCATCTCCCACCAACCTACCACCACTCCTCTCTCTTCGGCTACCGTCTAACGTCGTCGTTTGACCATCTTCGTTCACCACTATTCTCCGATTACCACCGACATTCCTTTCCTCGGATCCGCATTCACAACACCGCCGCCCATCACCCTCCAACCACCGTCTCTCTCTACAACAACCACCGCCTGATCTCTCACCTCACAACCACCATCGTCATCATTAGCGGCCTCTTTCGTTCAGATTTGAACCTCCACCGCCGCGACATCATCACCAGCACCTCCGGCCGTCGTCTTTCTTTATTTCTTTCACTCCAGATCTCATATTCATATGTCTTTCTTTGATTTTATTTGTGATTCGCGTTCGTTCTCGAGGACGGAAATTTTAGCGACGACGACAGTACGAGGGTGGTGGTCGTTGTTGAAACGATGGTGGTTGTGATGAGATGGTGGAAGAAGGGGAAAGAACAGCTTACAGCATGCACTGAGAAGAGAGAAAGAAAGAGAAGAAAGAAAGAAGAGTGTTGTTGTGTATTTACAAAACTACCCTTATTTTAAGGTTGAAATCTCCAAATTATCTATGGTATGTGTATTGTGTTAAACAATCCGTGTCTATTTATCATTTCTCTTGGTTTTTTTGTCCAAATGAGAAGGTTAGGGCTGGAAATGAGTCGTCGAACCTGTCTGAGTTCGACTCGACTCGATAAGAATTGGTTCGGCTCGAAACTCGATTCGAGTTTGAAACGAACCTTTTTTTTAGCTCGAGTTCGGCTCGTTTAAAGTTCACGAACAACTCGGTTCGGCTCGTTAGGTTTAACTCGTCTGCTCGAATTGTATACTTCAAAAGCTTTTTTTTCTTCAAAAAAAACTTTTTTTTATGTCAAAAATATATGTCTTTGACTTTTAATAAAAAATTAACTGAAATAAAACTATGAAGGTAGAAAGGCAGTAGCATTTAGTATTGTAGCGCATACCATGTTTTACATTGTATTCATCATGCATCTCTTATATATATATATATATATATATATATATATATATATATATATATATATATATATATATATATATATATATACTCTTCTTCTCTAATATTTTCAAAACAACCGATGTGGGACTATTTATGTAAAAATGTTTGTTTAAAAGCCTTCAAAAGGTATTAACTTTTTTCCTCTATTATTCCAATTATTGTTGATTTTTAATCAAATTAGTAATAATTCCTATGAGAAAAGTACATAATTATTAGAAGAAACTTGTAATAAATTACTTATTATATAAAAGCTTGCAAAATAATATTTTATATATATTGAATTGGTTCATGAACCAAACGAGTCGAACCATACTCAACTCAAGTTCAACTCATTTATTTAACGAGCATAATTTTTAACTCAAGTTCGACTCATTTGGTTCATGAACCAAGTTCAACGAATCAATTATCGAATCGAGTCTCGAACTATTTTCGAGTTGGTTCGATTCATTGCCAGCCATAGAGAATGTGCACTTTTGTTAACTTGAACCTTCATGTTTTTTGTTGGTCTAAGTTAACAAACCCTTGTCTGTGTGTCTATGAAGACAAAGTCTTTTGCCTACGTGATTTTTTCAGGGTTTGAAAAAGGTTTTAAAAGTGAAAAGTCAAATGATAAAAAAAATTTAGTGTTTTTTATTTTAAGAATGGGTTTAAATATATTAAATTGGATTAAAGTATTTGTTAAAGAAAGTAAGATGGAAAAATCTCTTCATGAGATCAAGGTTTTTTAGAAAAAGAATTCCTTTTTTTGTGAAATTTGTTTTTTATTATTTGAATGTTTTTTGGTTTTTATTTATTTATTATTGTTAAAGGCCTAAAAATTAAAGTGACGACGAATTAAATGCGAGAGAATTCCATAGTGACACTAGGTCAAAATGAATCCCCTTTCTCTTGGATAATAAAGAAAAACTATTTTTTTTGCTTTTTTAATATATGAAAGCTGAATAAATAAATAAATGGTCAAATACCTCCTCGGGTCCTTTAAGTTTCATGTTTGTTTTAGATAGATCCTTTAAGTTTCTAAGGTTTCAGATAGGTCCTTTAAATTTCGAGTTTGTTTCGGATAGATCCTTTAAGTTTCGAGTTTGTTTGAGATAGGTCTTTTCTATCAACCTCTGTTAAGCTAAAGTTGATTTGTCCGATAAGGCAAAGTTGATCTGGTTGGGGAAAAATTGATGCCAAGTGTCAGAGAGAACCACCTCACCCACTTAACGGACGTATCGACTTTGGCTTAACGGCCTATACAACTTTGGTTTAATGGATGTTGACATAAAGGACTTATCCGAAACAAACTCGAAACTTAAAGGACCTATCTGAAACCTTAGAAACTTAAAGGGCCGATCTGAAACAAACGTGAAACTTAAATGACCCAGGGAGGAATTTGGCCAAAATAAATAAAAGACAATGCATATTTTTCTTTATATTTACAATTTCCCAAAAATACATTCTAATTGCCAATAAATAAATGACAAAAATTAAATTGCTAAATGATAATAATAAACAAAAATAAAATGAAATGCAAAATAAATAAAAGAAATAAAATGCAAGAAATAAATAAATAAATAACTAAAAGACAAGGGGTGCAAATAATGAAAAGGGTGGTGTGAATAGCCAAGCAGAGGACAAATTGGGTTGAAAAGGCCGGAATGCGCATTGGTCACTAAGTTTAGATATGGGTCGTTGATTTGATCAGTCCCTGATTTAATCTGATGAGGGGTATAAATACCCCCTTCCGTTTCTTTTTCTTTCATTTTCTCACAAAAACCTCTCTCTTCCCCCATTTCTCTCTCTAAAATGCTCTGACCACTCACGTTCCCTTCTTTCCGCTCTTTTTATTGTGCTAACGTTTGAAACTTATGAACGATGTTTTTTATAAAATTTTAATTTTGATTAAAAGTAAAAATATAATAGTTTTTAACAATCAAATTATAACAAATCAAACTAATCATGATTATCTATTTCAATGAAACCAAAAATATAACAAAAAAAAAATATAATCTAAATTCTTTTTTTTTTAATAACACCAACAACAATCTTTGTTATATAACAAGTTGTTGTTTAAGGATATAATTAGGATAATGAAAAAATAAATATATATACATTCATTTAGTTTGTTACACTTTTTAAATGATAAAGGAAAAAACTGAACATTTGTGTTTGTTAAATTTTTATTTTAATATTTAAATTTACTCTTATCTATTTGTTACATGTGTTATTGGTATTGAAAATTGAGGGTATTATTGGAAGGAAAAATACAACTCAATAGTACTGAAAGGGGTAGTTTTCTATATATATATAATATAGAGTATATATATAGTATAGATTTCCTTATGAGTTGGTCTTATTGTTAGTCAATTACAAAATAACATGTGGATTACTAATCCATCTCAGATCCAAAACTAACATATTTGTTAGTCATCTTTCTTGTCTCCATTGGCCGATTCAAACAATGATCACCACCAGCATGGCATCTCAGCTGTGCAATAAGATTTTAAACAAATTTCTTTATTTAGGCCCCGTTTAGTTTGAGCTTATGAAAAGTAACTTATGAAAATAAATCAACTTTTATTTTAATTTATAAGCTCTCACTAACGAAAATTGTATCTTTATAAACGGTTTTTTCATAAGGGAAATATTATATGGTACGGAACAAATCTACGAATTTTGACGAATTGTACCACAAACCACCCATGATTGCCACTAAATGCCAAAATTATATTATCTTAATATTAAATAAAAAAATATGTAGCGGTCGTTTTTCGTAGTTTCTCTCCCGTATCAAATAGCAAAGTTGTTTTCATAAACTACCTTAAAAACTTATAAATAATAGGTTTAATTGATCTGTGAGTCCCTTAACTTAATTCTTTATTTCAAAGTGATCTCATAACTATTAAAATTTTCAACTTGGTCCTTTATGTATGCTTCCATCAACTAAATTGGTTATTTCCGTTAGTTTTTTAAAATCAAGTATTCCTTATATGATTTCAACCATTTGATGATAAGTCCATTGTATGTAATGGTGAGCCGCCACCACCTATTTTTTTTCCTTTACTTCTTCTCCTTCCCTATTCTTCTTGATCTTCATCTTTTTAAATATTATGTTCTTATAAACTCAGAAAAACTTAAACAAACAAACCCAAAAAAATAAAAAAATTGATTGAATCTTTCATCCTTCACTAAAGTCTCAAATTAATTGAACCTCATTGTCAATTAAAATTGAATTTGTTAATCTGGAAAGAAAAAAAAACGCAAGAACACAGTGCAACAGAAAATCATTTTCCTCACAACAATTAACTAATGAAAAAACTAGACTTGTTTAATGAAAAACCTAGAATTGAATTGGTTAATTGAAATACGGTAGGAGCAAATTTGAATTGGTAAAGTTGGAAAAGGTTTTAACTTTCCACAATTAAACTCACAACCATTACTCCTAGATGGAATTAGTTTTCCAACAACAAAAAACACAGCAGCAATAAAATTAAAAAACGCGTCAGAAAAAGGAACAAAAATGCACCAACAGTTAAAACTCAGTTTTCCCCCTTTAATCAAATTTAATCCAATAAGTAAATATCACAAGTAAACAACGACAACATGAGAAAGAAGAGTTCATATCTTCTCAAATCTGAGAGTTTTGTTGATTCGGAAATAAAGGATTCGGCAGAGAAGAAGATTTGGTTGTGGCGGTGGTTTTTGATTCGGCGCCGTGGTGAAGAAGAGTCGGAGATTGCTGAAAGTTTGTGAGGCTGTGAAGAAGGTTGTTGAAGAGAGTGAGAAATTGAACAAGTAATTGATACGAGATGTGATGCTGCTAGTGTTGTTGCGATTTATAAGGGCAAATTGGAAGAGAGACGAAAATGGTTTTAGCGTTGAAGGAAATCGGCGTTGTGGACTCCGTCGAAATATTCAAGAAACCGTCACCGTTGTTGATTATTCAAGGAGAAGGACAGAAACATCCATTTCCCGGTGATTCCTTCGACTTTGAATTCTCCAATAAAGGCGGTTTGGAAGAATCCATTAAACCGGCGGGATTCGCCGACGAGATATGCAGAACTCTTCGACCAGAAGGATTCTGAGCGGTTCACACGATGGCGAGAGATTCATACAACTTCAATTCATTTCTTGAATTATTCAATTGTTGTGAATTGATCGGAACAACAGAAATCAACGGTGTTGATTCATCAACAATTCTTGAAATTTTGATGAAAAAGAAAATTCAAAACCATTAAGTACATCTCATGCTTTTGGAGTACAACTCACAGAAACTATTTCCAAAGCAAAATGGTTTTGGCATTCCGGTATGGTGATGATGACGGTGATGATGATGGACAACGGTGTTGATGATGAGATTGAAGATTCTAGAAACCATTTCCACAGCAAAATGGGTTTGGAATACAACTCACAGAAACCATTTCCACAGCAAAATGGTTTTGGCATTCCAGTACGGTGATGATGATGAACGACAGTGTTGATGATGAGATTAAGATTCCAGTGGTGATGATGATGAACGACGGTGATGATTCAGTTTGTTTCCGCGTTTGGTTCGTTTTGTTTTGTTTTGTTTGGTTTCTTTTGGGGTGTAGGAAGCAATTATGTTGGGATTTATGCACGGTGCATAAGAATTTCCTTATGCACCAAAACCGCTCCCTTAAAAATAAGGGTAAAATTTATAGGGAAAAAATGATAGAATATAAGCTCAAACGTTAGTAAAGTAACTTTTCAAAAAAATAGTACTCCCATCGGTTACTTTTTATGACTAAATTGCATTTTTGGTCTCTTAACTATTTAGGTAGTATCACTTTGGGTGTTTTAATTAAAATTTGATTTATTTTGGTCCCTTAACTTCTCTTTGTTACACATTTTTGTCATTTCCATTAGTTTTAATTCAAAAACGTTAGGTTTTCTTCATTTTCTTCTGGAATTTTTCTGGAATTCTTGTTGTTGAAGGTTGATGGAGATGATATTGAGATGAAAAAGAGGAGAAGAAGATGAAGAAAACCTAACATTTTTGAATTAAAACTAACAGAAAGGACCAAAATATGTAACGAAGAGAAGTTAAGGGACTAAAATAAATCGAATTTTAATTAAGGGACCAAAGCGATATTACCTAAATAGTTAAGGGACCAAAAATGTAGTTTAACCTCTTCTTTTTTTTTGGACAAAGCTCCCATCGGTTACTGTTATAAACAAATAATCAAATTTTAAATTTATTGAATAACTTGTGTATTTGATCTATAATATAGATCAGATGCTAATGTTATTCAATGAATCTAAAATGTAATATTTTATTTATAATAATGATCAAAATGGTATACACCAACATAAAATGCCACTTATAAGCTTGTGAGAAAAACAAGCGTTACTTCATTCCTCTCATTTTAATAATTATTTTGGGTTGTGCACAATTTTTAAGAAAATTATTATTATTTACTAAAACATATTTATTAATTGGAGTTAGTGGAGTAGTTAAATTTGGTGAAATTCAATGAGTAAGCGTATAATAGTGGACAAAATAAATAAATGTTGCATTGATATTATAAAGTACTTTATAATATCAATGCAGCATTTCTATTTATTTAAATGTGCATTTTGAGGCAGTTATTAGGTTGGGTCACAAATGTGGTGTCGCAAAATGTCATTTTTTTTGTAGTTAGTGAAAATTAAAATGAGATAGAGATAATACTAAACATGTCTTTTTTTTTTTTTAAGGAAACATGCCTATTTTTTTTTTATATGAGCTTATAAATGACTGTCATTTATTGTTTTTACACACATAATAAAAAATGCAAGAAATAGAAGAAAAAAAATAATTACATCATCAAATTTTTATTATTAACCGTCATAAAGGTAAAGTTGAATATAATAATTTAAGAATAATATTCATATTATTAATTAAATGATTAAATTAAAAAATAATAATTAATTTTACTATTAAGTAAATGATACAGTTAAAAATAATAATTAATTTTACGTCGAAATTGAAGAATGATATTTATTTTGAAACAATTTTGTTATTTGAAATGGTCAGAAAATTATAAAAAAAATATAATAAGATATCATTTTTTTTATGTAAGTAGACTAAATGATGATAACAATTGGAAATTTACACACAAGTGAAGGAGTCAGGGTTCGAACTCGGTCACAATGATCACATTAGCAATTTCGGCATTTTTATCAGTTAAGCTAGAACTTATGGATAAATATAATTTTATTTATGATTAATAAAATAAACGGTCCCTATAAATATCCCGAATTTTGCTTTTAGTTCCTACAAAAAAAAATTGCACTTTTTAGTCCTTGTAAAATTTTATGTCAGTATTTCTAATCTCTGCAAAATTCTTCAACAACATTTTTTGTTCCTATAACATTCTCCGTCAAAATGTTTAGTCCTAAAAATGTTAAAGGAAAATGTTACGACGACTAAAAAGTACGATTTTTTTCCTATAGACTAAGCACGAAATTTTAAATATTTATAGAGACCTTTTCCTTAATTAACACAATTATTTACAACAAAAGCTAAAAAAATTATATATACAAATACATATAATTTTTGTGTTAACTCTCCCGTTTCTAAAGGAAAAGGGTCCTCATAATCCCGAATTCAGCCGGAAGGGACATATAATTTGTTTGATTAACGTCAAACACAACATATGCTAACGTAAGGTTATCTAGTTTTCTATGATTGTACATAAAATCAAATAAAGATAAAATATAGTAACAAATTATTAATTTCTTTGTCACATCCTATCTCTATTCATCCAAGAGCACATGGATAAGATCGTTTCCAATTTATTTCTCATAAAAAAAATTATATCTTTATTTGATCCTTTTACATTTTTGTGTCTATCTTATTTTGACCGTCAAACGACAATAAAAGTTCCAAATTTTTATTACATTTAAAATAATAATGACGAGTTTGGATTTGACTCATTTATTTAAATGAGTTAGCTAAATACTTTTTTTAAAAGCATTCTAACTAAATGCTTGAAACATAGACTAAAATTACTGATAATAATATTACAAGAATAATTTTGTTCATAAAAGAAAGTCGAAGAATAAATTATTGTGCCTAAAAGTTAAATTTTAAAATTTCAAACTATTTTTTTAACCTTTATATTATTTGAGCTCAATTTTAAATTGAAGTTCATTTATTTAATTTTACAAAACAAACGATTAACAAATCAAACACATGATTTTGGTTTGGTAAAAAAGTAGTGAATAACCGATAATGATAACAAATAAACTCATATTGAGTACTGGTTATGGTAACTGATAGATAGTAAGAGTACTGGTTATGGTAACTTATAGATAGTAAGAAGACATATTGTATTTATAGAATTTGGTAAAATTAATGGTTGAAATATATATGTAACGAGTTAAATATATACTTTTAAGTAATATTTATTTTCATTAAAAAAATATTATTTATTTATTTTAATTGAAATAGTAAGGGCATAATTGACATACAATATAACAATACATAGGCTCCAACCTTACTTAAACTAACTTTACAAAAAGCACTAGAAGCTAAAAAAAAAAAAAATTATTAGTATAAGCTTGCGAGAAAACATTGTTTTTTTTTTTGACGGTCTGCGAGAAAACATTGTTATTAAACATTTTGTCAAAAAAAAAACATTGTTATTAAACATGTATGTTATGGTTTTTTTTTTTTAGGGATGTATGTTATGGTTATATTAACTTATAAATGAATGTCATTTAATGTTTTCATACAATAATAAATGTAATAAATAGTACTTTATTCGGTTATTATAATAAACAAAAAATCACTTTTTAGACTTATAGAACAATTCATATATTTTGTCTGTCTTATAGACCAAATATACTAATTATTCAAATATATCAAAAAATTGAATTTTCGCTGATAATAGTGACCAAATGAGCAAGAAGATAATACGTATTTATCAAATTATCTTTATTAACTCTCATAAATGCAAACTCTAATATAATGTTTTGCGGGTAGTACACAAAATTAGTTAAACGATACAATTAAAAAAATATATCTAGGGACAAATCGTTCTGAAGAACAATTCTTGACTGTATTTTATTTATCTATCGACCAAACTCCAAATTATTGGGATCCCATTTTTCAAGGAATCGGAGGATCAGCACAAAAAATTACTTTATGACGCCACTTTAATCATAAGCAGGCTTAAAGAATGGCATCAAAATCATACTCAGAATTTAGTTGTTCGAACCAACAACATTCAACAAAGTATAACATCTCCTGATTCTAAAGGCGAGGACCTTACTATGGACACTGATGAGGTTGAGAAACTTCATACTTTGTCGAAAAATTTATTCTGTTTAGCTAAGCTCAACACCAGTATTTAATGGCAGAAATCTAGAATCAGTTGGTAGAAAGAGGGTGATGTTAATTCCAGATTTTTTTCACGGTTTCATGATCTCTAGAAGAAGAGTGAATTCCATTGTCTCCCTATCAATCAATGGCTCTCAAATTGAGGGTGTTACCGATATCAGAAATGCAATTTTCAACCATTTTGCTCATTTCAGTGATTCTAATTAGGACATGCCTTCTATAGAGAACCATTCTTTCAAAACTCCAACTAGGGAGCAAGGTGGAGTCTTAAAAAAATCCTTTCAACATCGAAGAAGTGAAACATGCAATGTAGGATTGTGATAGCTATAAAAGTTTGGGGCCTGGTGGGATTAATTTTGGTTTCATGAAGGATTTTTGGGAGGAGCTCAAAGATGATTATATGTGCTTCATTTCAGAATTCCATTGTAATGGGATGCTTTCCAAAGGCATTAAAAATATACTCATTTCTCTTATTCCAAAGGTTGAAAGTCCGCGATGGTTGTCAGAATTCAAGCATATCTCATTTATTAGTAGTAAGTATAAATTATTGGTTAAGGTGTATGTAATAGATTGTGTTGCGTCATTGGAAGCGTCATCTTAGAGCCCCAACCTGCATTTGTTCATGGTTGGCAAAATTTGGATGGAATATTAATTGCTAATGAGATTGTTGACGAGGCTCGCCGTTTGAAAAAACAGTTGCTTATCTTTAAACTAGATTTAGAAATGGCTTTTGATTATGTAGATTGGCGGTACCTAAATGTCGTTATGACCAAAATGATTTTTCCTATTTTGTGGTGTAACTGGATTATGGAATGTGTTACTACAACAAATGCATTTGTGTTAGTAAATGGATGCCCAAAAGATGAGTTACGTTTCGAGCGTGACCTTCGCCAAAGTGATCCTCTCTCGCCGTTCCTTTTCTTAATTGCAGCGGAAGGCCATAATACCATGATGAATGCTCCAGTTAGTGTTGATCTTTTCTCTGGTTACAAGGTGGACACTCTAACACTATTTGTACTTTTCACTTGCAATTTGTTGATGACACACCGTTAGTAGGTACTAAAAGCTAGTCAAATATTCGATCTCTAAAGGATTTGCTCATGCTTTTTGAGGTGACTTCAGGTCTTAAGGTCGATTTTCAAAAAAGCATGCTTGTTGGTGTTAATGTGCCTAACTCCTGCTTAATGAGGCTTCTACGGTTCTGAATTGCAAAATTGGTCATGTTATCCTTTTCTACTTGGGTCTTCCCGTTGGTGGTGACTCCTTGAAACTGAATTTTTGGAAACCTTTAACTGAGCGGGCCAACTATAGATTAGTTCTTTTTGGAAGAGTTGTAATTTATAGAGTTAATAGTGTTTTACCCCCTGTAATATAAGACACTTTTGGTTTTGCCCCCTGTAAAAAAATTTTTTTGGATTCGATCCTTGTAAAATAAAGATTCTTCAGAAAACCCTCTGAACCATATGACAAAGCAGAATCTCTTATGTGGCGCTGACGTGGCACATGACTATGTCTATTATTAACTTTTTCATTTTTGTTGTTGGTCCACGCGTGTAATTATTTCAATGAACCTAATTATATAATTAAAAAAAATAAAAAATCATGAAATAATTCTGGATTTGGGGTTTTCATTAAACTTTTCACAAACCCAACACACATTCATAGTTATTCATGTTCTTGTTTCTCTTCATCATCAACATCAATCCTTCATCTCTTCCATTGAACATCATCATCAGCAAACACAAATCCATATTTTTTTCTCTAGAAAATAAAAATAATAATATGTATTTCACTAAAAATAAACTTAAAAAATCAATGGAAAAGTAAATTAAACCCATTTTCCATGTCTTCATCATGAATTTCTTTTCTTTAAGGCTACATCGTCCCTCTCTCTTCTCTTTGTAACAACACCACAATCTGACTTCTCTTCTCACTCTCTTCTGCAAATGGATTTCTTTTCTTTTTCCCATATTTCTCTCACTCTCTCGACTACATCGCCTTCTCTCATCTCTCTTTTCTGAAGCTCTCTTCCTCCATTGAACAAACTGCAGCTCTCTCTCTCTCATGGAGATATGGATCTCTTCGTTCTTCTTTGTCATCTCCCTTCCTCCATTAAACAAAAAAAAGTGGAAGCACTGTTAACTGCTTTAGATCTAGGTGTGGGATTTGGAAGGTAAGAACATATTCATGTTACTCTTGCTGGTGATTTTCGTTGGTGCATCTAGACTATGAACCAGTTATGTTTGAATGTTGAAAGGGTTAAGAAGAACAAATAGATAAAGATGGAAAAGGATTGAGATTGAGAAGAAAAAATGAGTTGAATCCTTGTATGAGAGGAAAAAGAGGAATGGCTTATTGTTTTGATCTTTAGTGATTACATCTTTGATGAAATTTTAATTTATTTATTGAGTTGATTGAATTTGATGATGAAGATGAAAAAGATGAATGTGATGATAAACATGAAAGAGAAGTAGATGAAGATGAATGGGTAGATTTTAATTTGATTATTTCAAGTTCATTTGATGAGAATTTTTTTTAGAAGGTTGATGCCAATTTGATGATTTTTGGTTTGTTTGATAGAAAAAAAAAAAGTCTGAATTTTTTAGAAAAGAATGTTTAGAATTCACGGATTTTTTGGGTTTGAAGGTGATGAAAAGAATGTTTAGAATTCATGGATTTTTTGGGTTTGAAGGTGATGAAGAACATGAAACATTGATGAAGAACATCTAAAAGGAGAAGAAAGAATATGAGGAATCTGATTTTTTTTTTATTATGTTTTTTATTTGTTTTAGTTGCATGAAAATGAATTATACACGTGGAAGCAAGAAAAAATATGAAAAATTTAATAATATACACAGTCATGTGCCACGTGAGCGCCATGTAAAAGATTATGTTTAGTCATATGACTCAGGGGGGTTTTCTGAAGAATCTTTATTTTACAAGGACCGAATCCAAAAAAAATAAAATTACAGGGGGCAAAACCAAAAGTGTCTAATATTACAAGGGGATAAAGCACTATTAACCCTAATTTTTATGTGGATGGTAGATTAGTTCTTTTGAAGTCGGTTATGTCTTCTCTCTCGATCTACTTCCTTTCCTTCTTCAAGGCTCTTTTGCATGTATCATTTTTTGACCAAGATTTCTCATTTTAATTCTCATTTTATTCGCATTTTAATTCTCATTTTATTCGCATTTTAAAACTCATTTTATTCGCATTTTAAAACTTATTTTAGTCGTATTTTAATTCTCATTTTATTCGCTTTTTAAGGTTTTACTCGTCTTTTAAAAAGACGAGAAGTTTCGTCGCCTCATACATGATTTCGGCAGAGAAGTATTTTGAAATACCTCATTTTGGTTCCGAAGGGACAGTTTTAAATGTTTTGTTTTATTATTATTATTTTATTCCTTTTATTTTAATTTTACATCTTTTATTTTAATTATTAGTATTTTATTTCATTTTAATTCTTTTTATTTGATTTTTAAAAGCCATTTTTGTTTTTTTATTTATTTAATTAATAATCTTTGTTTTTAAAACTTTTTGTCCAAGTCTCTAGTGCTTTTCTGTCCTTTGCATAGGATCCCTCTTGGGGGTATTTTGGTCTAGTACTTTTTTCAGCTTCAACGCTAATTGGTCACTACTTAAGGCCCCAATCATTGGCTCATAAGAAGGGCACAAAATTCCATACAAACACTTCCTTTTGCGGCAGCCCAAACCATCAAGATTAATACACCTTTTTTTCTTTCTAAAATCTCAAGAACACTCATCAGTAACAACAACATCCAAACAACAAATCTAATAATACAAAATTGATTCTTCCTTCAGCAAACAACAATAAACAGAGTGGAATAACCCATCCATCTCAAATCTTCAAATGCACAAAATCAAAAAACGCATCACCATGTAACAACAACAAATTACCAGCACATAATCCATATCGGCTCATATACCGCAAACATCAAACCGTTACCTTCAAAGAAGCAAAGTCGAGTTTGAAATCAACATTCACAAACAAATCTGAACTCAACCTTCAACCGGTTCAACTCTCCATTTCATCACAACACAACCGAAAAGCAAGGAAGAACAAGCCAGGCCGTTTTTGAACTCAATCCTTCGACACAAGCATCAGGCATCCAGATCCGAACCAGAAGTGTAAAGGAAGGATCCAAAACCGAGTTCAAGAGCAGAAAGAGGAACGGACCGAACCGGAGTCAAAAACAAAGAAGAGGTAGTTTCGTTTTCTTCATTTTCGCTTGATTTTGAAAGTTAGATCTAGGTCTGAATAATTGTTATTTTTGAAAACTAAGTTGAGATTTGAAAAGTAGAAGAAAAAGGATGTTAGAAAATGCAAAAAGTTGTTGAAAAGGAATAGGTTTTGTTTGCTCCGGCGGCGGCGCCGCCACCCTAGGGTGGCTGGCCACCGCGCCGGAGTTTGTTAGGCTCGCCGGAGAGTATGAGCCTTCATCTTCCACTTTCGTTTTTTCAGAACAAGAGAGTTGGGTGAAGAGAGAGGAATAATTTGAGAAATGAAGAAATAAACCAGTGTTTGAATATTTATACTCTCAAACCAGTTCGGTTCGCCTGTGAATCGGTCCAAGCTTGAACTGAACCGGTATCTTCTCAGCCCATACCTCTTGGATATGAGCTTGATCTGCTCTGTGCTAAGCCCATTCCTCTTTTGTTTGTTTTGTTTGGTTATTGTTTAACACCACACATATTGCTCACTGCACCCCTGCATCTTTTTAATCTCTTGCATTTTTAAGTCTTTTTATTTTCTTTAGCACCTTGTTTATTCATATCTAATGTCATGCATTTTTCTTACTCATAGTTTATCTAGACTTAAAAAATCATTTCATGCATATTTTATTTCCTTTTTGCTTTATTTAGAATATTTACTCACTTCATGCATTGGTATTTTTAGTTTGTTATTTTGGCTTTATTATTTTAATTTGTTTAAATATTATGATTTAGAATGTACTTAAGAATGATGTTATTTAATTTATGTATTTTATTTTCTTGTCATTTATATTTCTTTGAGGCTTTAGAATGTATCTAGGAACCATGTAAATACCTATAAATGAGAATACGCACAAACACTATCACACTTTTATTTATTCCGCTTTATGTCATAACCTTAACCAAGGACCGAAATCAATTAGGGACAAATTATGACTAATCATTGGACTAATTAAATACCTTAAAATCAAACAACTAGTAATTTTAGGACTAATTCCAAGGATAAGAATTAATTTGGATACAATATCCTTTGTAATTTCCTTCACGCTTTATTTCATTACGCTACGCCGAAACACTTAGATTTTTTAGTTCATTTTTAACTTAGAATAAATTTCCCAAAAAAAACATGCAAATATGTCAAACTCAAAAATATTTTCTTAATATGCCTTGGACTTTAACCCAAGAGATTCCTTCTTTCTTTTATTTCTTAATCAAATTTTAATCTATCTTAACCATATTTAGATTTGGTTTCTTTTAATTAAAATCAATTAACCTCATATTTTATCCTTCTATGCCTTCTCGGCTTCTTACCCTCTTAAAAACCTTTTTCCAAGCATTAAAATCAATTTAACCAATCACTCGGTTTTTAACCATGAACTACTTGATTTTGATCTCATCTTTGAGTATGTAGGAAAAAAAACTTATGTCTTTCCAAATCAATAAAAAAATAACAAAAATATTCTTCTTCCCCCATTTCTTCACACTTAGACTTTCAGGCACTTATTTTCAAGTAAGCAATAACTTAGCACAAGATAATTAAAAACAAGAGGTTCCTATGGAATGCCATAGACGTTTAGGGTGCTAACACCTTCCCTTAGCATAACAACCCCCGAACCTTTAATCTCTTATAGGGTTATTCTTTCTTTTCTCCTTCCCACTTGGAAAATAAAAGATCGGTGGTGTTCTTAAACTTTGAGATTCAACACTAGTCTAATAGCTTGATATCCAAAAATCACCGCGACACACACACACACACACACACACACACACACACACACACACACATATATATATATATATATATATATATATATATATATATATTGGGGGGTGGATGAGGAATTTAGGAAAATATCTTGGATAAATTGGGACATCATCTGTCTAAAATGAGGATGGAGGTTTGGGGGGGGGGGGGGGGGGGTGGTTAGGAAATTCAAACTTTTTTTACTTGGAAAATGGTGTTGGAGGTAGAAGATTGCTTGTGGTATAGAGTCTTAGATGCGAGGTATGGCGAGGAATGATGAATTATAGGCAATGGAGGGAGATTAATATCGGCGTGGTGAAATAATTTGCTTGGCATTCAGAGGGGCGCTGGATTTGGGGTTGGAAGTTGATTTACTAATCACTTATGGCGTGAGTTGGGGGATGTCGTGGGAACTTTATTTTGGTGGGATCCTTGGTTAGAAATGAGGAATTTTGAAGGATGGATTTAGTCGTCTTTTTTATCTTTCATATAACAAATTGGAAAATGTGGCATACATGTTTTCTTTATGCTAGGGGAGGGCGGTGAGGCTTGAAAATGGTTGCGTAGGTTAGTGGCCCGGGAGGAAGAATTGGGGAGCGAATGTAGTGCACTTTTATTATCAATTGTTTTGTAGGATAATGTGAATGACATGTTGACTTGGCAACCCCGTGCCCTTCAAGATACAATGTTGCTAGTGCTTACAACTTCCTATCATCAAGAGATCAAACTTTCAACAATGGTCATACTTCAATCATTTGGCACAGGGAGGTTCCTCTAAAAGTCAACATTTTCATATGGCGTTTATTGCGTAACCGACTTCCATCAACATACAACTTAATTAGGAGAAGGGTATTGTAATCAAATACATCTCTTAGTTCAGGTGGGTGTGGGTTTGAAGGGAACTTTGATCATATGTTTTTGCATTGTGATTTTTTGGGACAAATTTGGTACGATATTTATACTTGGCTAGGATTGGCTTCAGTCAAGCCAGCTACTGCTCATGAACATATTCTTCAATTTCGTTCGCTAGGTGGCTTCTCCAAAAATTTATTATACTTTCTACTTGATTTGTGTCTCTTGTGTTTGGATTGTTCGTGGCAGGAACTCTAGAGTCTTCCAGCAAAAAGGAAATTCTATTCACCGTCTTATAAACAAAATTGAGCTAAATCCTTCTGGTGATTGAAGACATATCATCTTAATTTTGTTTTTAATTACCACACATGGTGGCTTAATCCTCCTTTGTGCTTGGGAGTTGCTACTTAGCTTTTTTTTGTATCAGTTTTTTAGTGTCCTTAGTTTAGCCTGTTGTGGCTTTAGCGTTAGTTTTCTTTGTTTTTGGGAAACTTGATGTAACATATACTTTCTTTTCTTAGTTCTACTCCAACACTCTTTATGCTTAAGAGACTATTTTTTTTTTTAATTTAATTTCTTAAAAAAAAAGAACTATTTATCATGATTTAACTAGATGCACGTGTACAAAAATTTACATCATCAGAACATAAAAATTAATTAATTTAAAAATAATTTTTTTTTTTGGTGGTGACTGAGGTTTAAACCCCGTACCTTGCATATATTATGCATTATTTATAATAACTGAGCTATGCTCACGAGGACATATATATTATATATAAAGAAAACTACCCCTTTCAACACTTTTTTGTTTGATTTTTCTTTCCAAAAATACCCTTACTTTTCAATACAAATAACATATGTAACAAATAGATAAGAATAAATTTAAATATTAAAATAAATGTAACAAACATGATATGAATATACGTATATCAAATTTTTTTCCTTTATCATTTAAAAAGTATAACAAACTAAATGAGTATATTTATACTTACTTTTTCATTATTTCAATTATACTCTTAAACAATTTTTTTTATAATAAAGATTGTTGTTCGTGTCATTAAAAAAAAACAACAAACATTTATATTTTTATTTTTAATCAAAACCAAAATTTCATAAAAAAATACCATGCATAATTTTCAAATGTTAGCGCAATAAAAAAAGCAGAAAAACTTTTCCTTAATTTAAAAATAATAATTTATATTGAAATATTAAATGATGTTTATTTTAAAACCATTTTTTTTAAGTGACACTCATCGTAAAACATAAGGTGTGTGTTTAATCTCAAAACATTTTTTTTTATCATGCTTGATTTAGAGGCTAGACATGGCAATGAACAAAACATATATCAACGGACTAGAAAAAACATGAATTGTTGTCCGTCATTATACCATACGACAATTATTTTTCAACATAAAAAATACTATATATCTCTATAGTAGAGTATTGAATTATCGTGTACTATTTTGTCATGTCATATATTATTTTATCAATTACTTAGTGTTTTGCGAATCAATCACACCTAAGAAGAAGTATACATTAGCATTTACGTCAAATACCTCTTCGAGTCTTTTAAGTTTCACGTTTGTTTTAGATAGGTTCTTTAAGTTTTTAAGGTTTTAGATAGGTCCTTTAAGTTTTGAGTTTGTTTCGGATATGTCCTTTAAGTTTCGAGTTTGTTTCAGATAGATCCTTTCCGTGATAGAGAAATAGTTGAATAGAAATGACATATCTGAAACAAACTCGAAACTTAAAGGACCTATCTGAAACCTTAAAAACTTAAAGGACCTATCCGAAACAAACTCGAAACTTAGAGGACTTATCTGAAACCTTACAAACTTAAAGGACCTATATGATACAAACGTATAACTTAAAGGAGCCATAAAGGTATTTGACCTAGTATTTACTATGAACTCAAACATCTGTCTTGCAAAAGAGCTAATAACTCAACTTATTTACATTCTAATTTCCAATATCAACAATTATTTCAATCTAAAATTTAGGGAACATTAATGAATGTTCTCGAGACACTCTTTAAGTACCTTAAGCAACAAATTTTTATAAATGTTTGTATTTTTTATTGTGGGATGAAGAAATTGTAAATCAATGCATTCGAAATTCAAGTATTTGTTTTTTAAAATATATATGTTTTTAATCCTTATAAATATACAAACTTTTCATTTTAGTCCATTTAAAAAATTTCTTTAACTTTTAATCCCTAGCAATCTTAAATCATCACTTTTGTCATAGTTTTAAATTGACTCATGCCTAGTCATATTTTTAAACTATGTTTTATAATTAAGATAAATGCATGTTGGTTAAGGTTGGATGGATCACCCAAACCCATAAATACCTCTACTAAATTGTCTAAAAAAAGAGAACTTTTCTCAATGAGATCACATCTTTGAACAAACCCTAATTCCCAAAAACCAAACGTGCCATATAATCTATCTTGTGGGCCACGCGACTATTTACCCTTGTATATTGTGATCCCAAAATTACTACTTGCTTAAAATATTGATTAACCCTAGTTTTTTTTTTCAAGGATATTTAATTGATTAAAAAATTAACCTTAAATGATAAATACTGGGAATAAAATTTACTCAAAATATGCTTTTCCATTACACTACTTAGGGCCCGTTTGGATTAGCTTATTTTTGAGCTTATATAAAACAACTTATGCAAATAAATAAGTTTTTATGTATTATTTATAAGTTTTTAAGGTAGTTTATGAAAAAACCGTTTATGAGGATACAATTTTTATTAGTGAGAGTTTATAAATTAAAATAAAAGGTTATTTATTTACATAAGCTATTTTTCATAAGCTCAAAATAAGCTCAAACCAAACGGGGTCTTAGAAAAAGAAAAAAAGCTTTTCGACTACACCACACCCCCAATTTCTTTATTTTGTTGTTGCTGATAATCCTACACAACCATGATCTTTGTATACGTTTTTATTTTAATAAAATAAAACTAGAGCATAGGTGATTAAGTAAAAAAAAGTAAAAAAAAAAAAAGGTTTGCCGTGATTAATTAATAATATAAGATAGAATCAAATTAAATGAAATAAAATAACATATTTAGTAAAAAAACATAACATCCATTTATCAAAATAAAATAAAATAAGATAAGACCCTTAAAGAAGATAACATTCATTTTTTTTTAAATTTATTTATAGAAAATGTTTATGTTAGTTGAGCTCGGAACTAACCCTAACAACTATACTTGATCATCCGAGAAGAGTTTATCAAGACTTGTGTAAAGGAGATATCTACGTTAGCCTGAAGAGTTGAACTCATGTTTTTACAAAATACGTTTTCCGTTCTAAAATGTAAGTAAAAATTGGTCAATAAAAATTAATGTATTTAATTTAAAATTTGTATTTAATACATCAATTTATGTTGACTCATTTTTATTTACATTTTTGAACGGACGGAATATGAGTTAACTTTTTGTATTCACCTATACATGGTAAATTATAGGATTGTGTGGTGTTCGAATCCAACCCCTACATATATTATGAAATATCTCTGTAAATTGAACTAAATTCACGTGGACATTATTTTATTTCATTTTATCTCATCATATATCATCTATCAAAACATATTGAGTAAATTACACTCCCCTCCCCTCAAAGATGCTTGAATTACACTCCCCTCCCCTCTTATGTTAAAATATACATTCCCCTCCCCTCTTATTCAAAACATATTAGAGAAAAATACATTTCCCTCCCCTAAGAAAAGCTTGAATTACATTCCCCTCCCCTCTTATGTTAAAATCTACACTTTACTCCCTCAATATATATTTTTTTATTTTTAATAATCTAGCAAAAAAATAATAATCTAATACACTTCGAAAATAACAGTATTGTAGGTCTATTTTAACATAATAAAAAATTGAATACATATTTTTTTGCTATTTTTTATTCACAATTTCATTAACATGTAGTTTTAAACCCTATTATAAAATATGAAACAAGCCAAAATAAAATTAAAATATGTGAAAAATTACTAACGACAATAAACCATGGTTATTTAAAAGTTAATTTTAAACTCTAAATTATAAAATCAATAGCAAAATATTTAAATTTAATTATCATTAACATTTAAATTATAAAGAAATGAATTAATTTTTCTTAAAGGGTGGTTTAAAATTAATATATATCATAAAAATATTTATTTATGTTAAAATAGATTAAAGTGTAATGTATATTTAATTATCAAGGGAGGGGGTTGTAATTCAAGCATCTTATAAGGGAGGGGAGTGTAAATTTTATTTTTCAAGGGAGGAAATTGTATATTTTAACATAAGAGGGGAGGGGAGTGTATTTCAAGCATCTTTGAGGGGAGGGGAGTGTAATTTACTCAAACATATTTTACAAAAAAATAATTTATATTGTTAGCCAAAAAAATATATTTTTACAATAAATAAAAAAGCCTATTTATTTTGAACACACGACGCAAATATATAAACACCATCGTTCACTCTCTTCACCCTTTGCATTCTTTCTCTTCTTCTTCTTCTACCTCCGCTCGAAGATATTGTTTCTTCTCAGTAACAAACTTTGCCGCAAAACTTCATTGTTCTGATTTGTTACTCCAATCTTCAATTTCATTCTTCTGCGAAGGTATAATTTCTTTTTTTATTTTTCATTTTTTCTTATTTATACATCTATCTGTTCAACCAAAAAAAAAACTTGTTCTTAAGGATTCTCAAGTGTTTAAACTTCACAATCAATCCATAAAGTTTTTTCATTTGAATCGTTTTTTATTGGGTTGTAAATTTTTATCAAGTTTGCTTTACATTGAAGAAAAAAAAAAGCCATTTTTTTTAATTATTTTTTATTCTGTTTGTTTAGGATTTGGTTGATCTGTGTTGTAATCTGGTTTTGGAATTCTAGCTCCTGTTTGATGTCTCTGTGAATTCCATTAGGTTAGATCTGTTTTCTGGTTGTTACTTTTTTGTTCTTAATGTGTAACATGGGTTTTTTAAGATTTTGAGTTTCAAGACATTGATTTAGTGTTTGTTTGGTTTTTTTGACAGAGATGAAGAGGTCAAGAGATGATGGTTACATGAGTTCACAGCTCAAACGCCCTGTGCTGTCTTCTAGAGGAGAACCGTAAGTTTCATTGAAAAACATGTTTTTTTTTTGTCTTTAGTTTCTTGTTTCATGGATTGTTCTTGTGTGTGTGTGTTTTCGCTCTTTGATTGCATTTTTAGTTTTCTCATTTGTTATTTAGGTTTAGGGTCTGTTTTGATTGACATATTTGAACTTATTTACTGACGTAAGTTTTGTGAGACTGTTTGGGAAAACTTATGGAAATAGTTTATTTTCATATGTTTTCCAAGATAGCTTATGAAAACAGATTATACGAAAATAGTTTAACTTTATTTTATCTTTTGCTATAAAAATAGCTTATACATAAGTGCTTATAAGCTGAAAATAAGTTGTTTATACAAACAGGGACCAAGTCTCTACTATTGGTGAAGGTTCAATTTTTGTTTTTGTTTTGATGTTTGACTTGGTGAAATAAGATAACATGTTTCATTGATGATTTATCTGCAGTTTCTATATGGAGTCATCTGTATTTCTAAGTTCTTTGGTGTAGCTGAAACTGACAAGTTAATTTCTTTCGAGTTTTTTTATATATTTTAGCTAGCACTAGCAGGTTTTGTAGACCTTTACTATATTTAGACGTGGAAAAAAACTAATGGCAAAAAAGCATTCAACATTCTTTAGCTAAACAGTGTTTGAATGTTGTGAAACCGATAATTTGTTAAGTACTTTGTCATTAATTTGTTCAACGGACTAAGTATTTTTTGAAAATTTGTTGAATGTAGTTCGGGGCAAGCCCAAGTGATGACTGGTGGTCAGAAGTTAACCACAAATGATGCCTTATCATATCTTAAGGCAGTAAGAGAAATGTTTCAAAATGATAAGGAAAAATACGATGAATTTTTGGAAGTCATGAAGGATTTCAAGGCCCAAAGGTTCATTCATCTTGAATTCATTCTCATTCTTCTTTTCCCTCATGGAAGTGCGGATTTTTCTTAGCAGAAATTGATCGGTGTGACATTTTTTCTTTTGTTTAGAATTGATACAGCTGGTGTCATAGAAAGAGTGAAGGAGCTGTTTAAAGGGCATAAAGATTTGATTTTGGGATTTAACACCTTTTTGCCAAAGGGATATGCAATCACACTCCCATCGGATGATGAACAGCCTCTACAAAAGAAGCCTGTTGAATTTGAAGAAGCTATAAATTTTGTGGGCAAGATTAAGGTAAAAACAATGTTGAATTTGATGCACTTTATTTATTTCTTCCAACACATATGTGCCAACACAAAGGTTGGCCATTTAAATGTGGGCCTATGAAGATGTTGGCAGTGACATTGCCTCGGCAATCTAGTGTTCCATCTTGCTCATAGGCCATAGCTCTCACACATTATTCGAAGATCAACTCAGCATCGGCTATTTAACTTTTCATTCTGATTGGCTTCTTTTTACGCAGAATCGTTTTCAAGGCAACGATCGCGTGTATAAGACTTTTTTAGACATACTAAATATGTATAGAAAGGAACTCAAGCCTATCACTGCAGTTTACCAAGAGGTCCGTTCTATCGTTGCTTATGTTATCATGTTCCAATTTGACTAATTTTTATTTTGGTTTAGCTATTTTTTCCCCTTTGGTAGGTGTTATGATTCTTGATACATACATTTTAATCATATATTGCAATTCTCCAGGTTTCTGCTCTCTTCCAAGACCATGGAGATCTTCTCGAGGAGTTTACTCATTTTCTTCCTGATACCTCAGGAGCAGCCGCTGCACATTTTGCTTCTGCTCGTAATCCTCTCCTTCGAGATAGGAGCTCTGCAATGACAACAGGGAGGCAAATGCATGTTGACAAGGTATATGCCTCTCTTCTAGCTCTTATAACCCTTTTATTTTGTAGTTGACCATTAAGCTAAGCTAATCTGTTGCTTTTCTCATTGCCAGAGAGAAAAGACAACAACTTTGCATGCTGACCGCGATCTCAGCGTTGATCATCCTGATCCAGAACTTGACAGAGGTGTTATGAGGACTGATAAGGAGCAGAGAAGACGCGAGAGAGAAAAGGACCGTAGAGAAGAAAGAGATAGGAGAGAACGGGAAAGGGATGATAGAGATTATGATAATGATGGTAATCTGGAGCGTTTATCCCACAAGAAAAAATCTGGTCATAGAGCTATGGACCCTGGTACTGAACCATTGCATGATGCAGATGAAAAGCTTGACCTTCTCCCTATCTCGTCCGCTTGTGAGGATAAAAGTTCTTTGAAAAGTATGTCAATAACTAAAATTATTTAAGTTAAGATGCATGATATTTAAATCGCACTAACACTTACTTCAGTCTCATCATGTTCACATGCAAAGGAATTAGTGGAAAATATAAATTGTAGAAAACCATTAATAACACCTGGAAAGTTATTATCTAATGCACAAATTCATCTTCACTTTTTGTCAGTTATAATAGTAAAAGCTAGAAAAACTATCATGTCTGTTGTTGATTGGATTATCTATAATTGAGAAATGCTAGCTTTTTTTTTTCTTTCCATGTTTTACTTGTAAGAAGAAATATCTATTTTCCGACTTGTTTTGGTGTTATATTTTTTGTTGGATAGTAATTTTAACTCTATTTCTTTTACGATTCATATTGAACCTTAAAAAATTTGTCATCTCAGGTTTGTGCAGTCCAGTGCTTGCTTTCCTTGAAAAAGTCAAGGAGAAGTTAAAAAATCCTGATGATTACCAGGAATTTTTGAAGTGCCTGCATATCTACAGCAGGGAAATAATCACCCGACAAGAACTACTGGCATTGGTATGGTTTCAAATTTTTAGAATCTACATTTCTGGATTTTTTTTCCGCATTCTATCAGTACCTGCAATTTAGTTTGGTTTGTGTTGAACATTAACCTGTGATAAATATTTTTATGGTAAAATATGGAAATGAAGAACTTATCATGGGCTTACAGAGAAAATCCCTGCACATAGTTGCCATTTATTTTGGAATGAAAAGTGCAGTGGGAGGAGCCAATTACAACAGTTACATCTGGGCAAATAACCAAAACAATAAACAATGGGTTTTGTTATATTGTAAAAGACCACTGGCCTTATGCATTATTTTAGCTTTGACTTTTGACCTTTAACTTGACACAGCAGACACATTTTGCGTTAACTCAATCCTGACATGTTTCCTAGAATATAACCAGACACCTTTGTGCAAGTCCATACATCATCAACGAAATTCAATTTTCTATTAAACAGTAGGAGTGAGTACAATGGGAAGGAAAAACAATTGATTTTAGTCTGGTTTCCCTTAAACAACAAATTAAAATTGCAATAGAACAATTGATTGAACAGTTTGATGCAGAGCTTTCCAAATACATTCAACTTCCAGCCGTCCCCCATGGCCAAACCTGAAAAAATTGAATGTGGTGTAGGAAATGTTGAATGGTATTGTGATATAAGTTATTTTTGTTGAACATAACTAAGGTTCACACTATTCAGTAGGATCAGATTATCGTCGACTTTCATTCATTTCACATTTTGAAATTTGCTCCGTCGAAACATACTCTATGTAATTGCTAATATCTGTTTGACTTATTCTTTTAGGTGGGTGATTTACTGGGAAAATATGCTGATATTATGGAGGGATTTGATGATTTTGTGACACAATGTGAAAAGAATGGTAATGTTCAAGCTATTTATTCACTTTCTACAAAATCTAGTTTTCTTTTCCTTTTTTATTATTTCTTTTTTATTATTTCTAATCAAGTGCTTTCATGTAGAAGGATTCCTTGCTGGTGTCATGAATAAAAGTAAGTTATATGGTTTTCTCTTTTCTGTTATCTTCTATAGATGCACCTCTTCCCTTTATTTATTTTTTTGAAGCATGGGATCACATGAACATTTGCAGCATTATTTTCTGGTCCGAAAAATCTGACGTTATTTATTCATCAGAATCTTTGTGGAATGAAGGACATGGGCAGAAACCACTGAAGGTAGAGGAGAAGGACAGAGATCGGGACAGGGATGATGGGGTGAAAGAAAGGGACCATGAACTCCGAGAAAGAGACAAATCCACTGGAATTTCCAACAAGGATGTTTCTATTCCTAAGGTGTCTCTAAGCAAGGACAAGTATGTAGGAAAGCCTATAAATGAACTGGACCTTTCTAACTGTGAACAATGTACTCCCAGCTACCGTCTCCTACCCAAAAATGTATTGGTTCTTTGCTTGTCTCTTCATATTTAGCTTGTCCCTGTGAAATCTTAGATTTCATAGATTTCACTGCTGATTGTGTTTTATATGTATAATATTTTGGCTTACACAGTACCCAATACCATTAGCTAGCCAGAAAACTGAACTTGGCTCCAAAGTTTTGAATGATCACTGGGTTTCTGTAACGTCAGGAAGTGAGGATTATTCCTTTAAACACATGCGCAAAAATCAGTATGAAGAGAGCTTGTTTAGATGCGAAGACGACAGGTTATTGCTTACAATTAATTCTCATTTACTCTTAAAAATACCTATTAATTTATTTTATTTTGTATCACCAATACTTTTCTGATATTATTTTATTTTCTACTTTCAGGTTTGAACTTGATATGTTGTTAGAGTCTATAAATGCAACAAGTAAGAAAGTTGAAGAGATCATAGAAAAAGTTAATGATGATATAATTCCAGGAGATATTCCAATTCGTATTGAGGAGCATTTATCAGGTTATATGTTTTTTTTCCAATTGATCAATGAAATTTATCATAGCATAAAAATGGAATATGATGTAATTTTCTGATATTTTGTGTTCTGTTCTGAAACTATCTTCTTGGTCTATTGTTTTAGCTCTAAATCTTAGGTGCATTGAACGATTATATGGTGACCATGGGCTTGATGTGATGGAAGTGTTGAAAAAGAATGCATCTCTAGCCTTGCCAGTGATATTAACCCGCCTGAAGCAGAAACAGGAGGAGTGGGCAAGATGCCGTGCAGATTTTAATAAAGTTTGGGCTGAAATATATGCAAAGAATTATCACAAATCACTTGATCATCGAAGCTTTTACTTTAAGCAACAAGATACAAAAAGCTTGAGCACTAAAGGTGAAATATTTGACATCCATTGAAAGAAAATATTTGATTCTTTTTAACATTATGGCACTCTTTAACAGGATGGCACTCTTTAACAACCTTTAAATAGTAAGTTATTTAACATCCATTGAAAGAAAATATTTGATTTAATCCTTTTAATATAGTTAAGAAATATTTAAAATTAGTTAGGGAATAAAGTATACTTAATTTAATGTAGTTAGTTAAGAACACAGCCCAAACCAATATCGCCATATTAAACTGTACTTGCAAAAAAGCACAATAAGGGATACTAGGATTAAGTATCGTATTCTAGGGTTTAGACTGATTATTGGATGCCTTGAGAGTGCTCTCAAGAGTGGTATATATAGCCCTCTATGGGCCTGATTTGTGATTACTTATGCAACAAGTAATAGGGTTATTTAGGTAATATAGGCGGCTTCTAGAGGTTTCTAGAAGCAACCTAAGGCGGCGTTATGGGAAGGACGCGCCTTGGGACTAAAAGCCCATTTGAAGGGCGTTTAGGGCTTTATAAAGGGTGCCGAGGCCTTCTGGAGGGTTTGAGAGCCCTTCTGGAGGGCTTTTAAGCCTTTAGGAATATTATGACGGTTCACAGCCCCAAGCACGAGTCTTGGGACAAGGCGAAGTGATTGTCTTGCTTTGAAAATTTGTTTATATTTGGCATTTTTGTCTTGGAGGGTCCTCCTAGGGCGATCCCAAGGCATTCTAGGAGCCCCCAAGGGTACATGTGTGATCTGCGTTTAGAGCGTTTCCCTGGGGTGCTATTAAGAAGTTTTAATAGACCCTAAGGGTACATATATCTTCTGTTGTACTGCTCCTACTTCCTAGCCCCCCAAGCACGAGTCTTGGGACAAGGCGAAGTGATGAGAGGGTGAGATTGTCTTGCTGTGAAATTATGTCGATACCTGATATCCTGATATTTTATTTTGAGGGATCTTCCCAGGGATCACTTAGAACGTTCTAGAAGTTCCTGGGGGTATGCGTGTGATTTGGGCTTTAGAGTGTTTACCCAGGGCGATCTTGGGACGTTTTAATAGTCTCCAAGGGTGTATGTGTCATCTGTGTACGAGTTCACCAGCCAGCATAGCCTCCCAAGCACGAGTCTTGGGACACGGCGAGATGGTTCTTACTGTTATGAGTCAGCCTACTTGCTTCTTGGTGATTACTTTTATGATGAACTGTGGGCAAGCCCTCTTGTATTTTATGGGCGAGCTAATCTCATCAATCCGAGGGATTTCAACTGCTTGGATTTCGCGACCTTTCAAAAATTTTGACGTGTTAAGATCTTGATGATTTTTCCACGTGTCTCCATTTATTGATGAGCTTGACGCGTTTTTCGAGGCGGCTTTAATTGTCTTTGAATAAAAATGAATATCTGCCTCATTTTTCGTCACTTTCACTTCTTCATTTCGCTTGCTCTTCTCAAAAACTTTGAGGCTTCCTGCGAAATCTGCGGAGAATCTCTTTGTCTCAAGCTTTTTCAAGTAACCTCTTTTGTTCTTACTCTTTGTGTTTTTCCAGTTTTTAGCTTTTGCAATTATGGTCGTGATTAGGGATTGTGATGGTGAGGGTCGAGTGATTCCACCTTCGTGTGACCTTGAGAAGAATCAACTGAGACGGGATTGTCTTAGACATGCAACACGGTTTAATGGTGTTATAGATTGGGAAGTTTACCACTTGGTACTAGATGCCAATGATCTGCCCAAAAGCTATACGAATAAACCTAACAATTAGTTTAGCGATCTTTCTAGTGATAGTAGTAGTGGCTCCGATAGTGACTGTGTATTTCTATATGCCAAACCAGGGACAAATCTCGAGGGAAATTTTGATCAAGAGTTCTGCGTATATACACATCAGTCGCTGGAACGCGAACAGGTCAACTTTTTAGGGTTTTCTACCAATTTGGAAATGGATTCCTTTGCTGAAGAAGTTACTAGTGTCAATTCCCTGTTAGTGGAAGAAAGGTTAGTGGATTTCTGGCGAAGTGAGAGGGACATTTCGTCCACTGGTCATGAAGATGTAGCGGTTTTATGTTGTGACGAGGGCTAGCATGTGGCTCTTCAGCGCCCTGACAGCGATGAAACGTTTTATATATATGCGGCGGTCTTGGAAGAGGTTGGGGTGCAGCTTCCTTTGAACACCTTTGAAGCTGATGTCTTGAAATTTAATGTGGCGCCTTTGCAGATTCATCCTAATAGCTGGGCGTTCATTCGTGGTTTCGAGATACTGTGTAAGGCGTTAGGATTAGAGCCTTCTCTTGGTCCTTTCCTCTATTTCTATGGTACCAAAGACGTGAACAAAGGTACGTGGATTTCTATCAGTGCTCACCCTGGTAAAAAACTCTTTCCGCCCTATGCGTCTAATTTCAAGAAAGACCGGAAAAACACTTTTGTTAAGATAAAGGGTGTGCCTAGTTGTGTCGTTGCCTCAATTTTGGTTGAGGGAAAACCAAAATTTCCTTTGAGTTGGACATTTGACCCTGCTGCTGTGATGAGTTATGATTTTAAAAGGATGACGCCTTACGAGCAAGGTGTTGTGTGCTTTCTTGAGAAGATGACGTACTCTGACATCCATCAACTTCTGGAGAAAGAAGGGGATTCATTGGATTTGGATGCATATTTGCGTGAGTGTCTGAATTAGTTTGCCTGTAACCATTTATAACTTAACTTGTTTGCTTCTGGTGGTTTGAATTCGTCATGTTTTTCTCTTTGCATGACCAATGATGCCTCTGACTCCTTCTGAAAGAATGAAATATTTGGCCGAGTTGAAGGCCAAAAAGGCTGCTGATGATGGAGCTGTTATCGAGATCGGGAATTCTCCAAAAAGGAAGAAAGGGAGAACCGGGAGATCGGATGCAAAACGTCCACCCCTCTCTGGCGGGGTTGCTGGCGAGAAAGTGAAAATTTCAACGTCTGTTGCTTTGAATGAGAAGGTGATGGAATCATTTTGGGATAGGGATTTTGACTTCCGAAGGTATGACATTCCTCTGATGCTTTCTTCAAGACACTCGTTTGTCATAGCGTTGGGGCGTTGTGAGAAACTTTCTTATATTTCTTACGCTTATTGTGTTAAGTTTTGGGAATTCACATCTTGAGTTGTTGAAAACTTGATGTGGTTGTAGGTATATCTTGGAGAACGTTCCCCTGGCAGATGTTGATGTGGATGCAGGAATGGCGAGTAAGTACGATGGTTTGTTGAAGGACATTGGAGAATCTTCGTTGAGGATCCTCTTGACGAACCACGTTATGGAGAGGAAACATTTGGACTTGGAGAAGAAGTATAAAGATGCTGCTGGGGATGTTGAGAAATGGCGGCATAAAGCAACTGGCCTTGAAATTAGGCTGACTGAGGCTTTGTCCTCGAAGGATCTTGCTGAGAAGGCTTCGAAGGGTCTTGAGGCGAAGTTGGCGACTTAAAAAACTGAAAAGGAGGCTGTTGAACTGGAGAGGGATTCTTTTAAGGAAAAGAGTGAACAACTGGAAGAGGAAGTGAAAAAGTGTAAGGGCGCCTTAGTGGAGTATTTTGATGATGGATTTGAGCGCGCTCGTGAGCAAGCTCAACACTTCCCTGAGGGTGATTTCAGTGGTCTTGACTCGTTTAAAATTGTCAAGGATGGGGAGTTAATCGATGAAGAATGATGTCCTATGTGATTTATTTTGGCGACCCTGCGTGGCGCTTGTTTTGAACTTATTTGAAGGCGTCACCCTTTTTCGTATTAAGTTGCACAATTTCCTGCTTGTTAACTGTTTTTTAATGCCACCTTCTTTTCTATGATTTCGCCAATTCTGTTTGAAGTTTCTTAATGGCGTGCTTTTTCGTTTTATTATTCGGTGTTCACGTCGTTATTAGTTTGAAAAAATAACTCGGCGGCTAAGTCGCCACGAGCCTCCCTGCGACCTTAGTCGTTTCTGGGATGTTGACAAGTAACTTGGCGACCATGTCAGCACGAGCCCCCCGACGACTTTAGTCGTTTCTGAGGCGTTTATTATAACTTTTCTTGTTGAAAATAACCTTACTTTTCTTGTCGAAGATTTTGACGACTCGGCGACTACGTCGTCTGGAGCCTCTTTTGTCGAAGGTATTTTTCTTACTTTTGTCGAAGATATTAATGACTCAGCGACTACGTCGTCCTGAGCCCCGTTTGTCGAAGTTGATTTTTTGTCGAAGATATTTTTGACTCGGCGACTACGTCGTCCTGAGCCCCTTATAGGACGCTAAAGCGGCTCATTTGAGGGCCATGAAGGAAGCAGAGAGCAAGGCTGAAGGTAGGATCAAGACGGCTAAGAATGCTCAAAGTAAGGCAGAGGGCCAACTGAAAGATCTAAAGGAGGCTTTGTCCAAAGTTGAGAGGCGTGTTGTAGACTTGAAAGCTGACCGGGATCAGTTGGAAACGGCTAAAAAGGATCTTGCCGACAAAGTTTCCTCCCTTGAAGGCGAGAAAAAGTCCCTGGAGGAAAATATTAAAAAACTTGAAGTGGACAATAAGGCCCTCCTGGACAAAGTCAAGAATCTTCAAGAGAAACGTCCTGAGCCCGCGGTCGAATGTACCCTGCGAAAGGCTCTTAATGTTGCTGTTGCTCAGGTCGAGGAATACAAGAAAGAATTGGCAACGATCCTGGATGTTACCATTGCTGCTTGTGGAGATTCCTTTGATGACGCTGTGGACCAAGTTGAATACTTCCACAAACCTCTCAAGGTTGTCAGGAGCAAGGTGTTCCTTGGTCAGAAAGCTCACAAGAGCAAGCTTGCAGAGACTTCAGCAAAGGACAGTGGCGTCCATCCTAAGCAAGTCTGAAATTGCACTTGGTCTTTGATGCAATTTTTGTGATCTGTACTCGCCTTCGAGGCCCTAATTTAATGAAACAACTTTTTCCTTTATTTTATTGAAGTGTACTTTATCTGTTATAGTACTTGCATCTTTATATTATGCTTTCGTATTTATTTCTATTTGATTGTATTGATTTAAAACACTCGGTCTCTAGAGCTATTGTGCACACACATTGCAAAATAAGTGTTACTGTTTGAACACAATGGAACTTGGAATTTCAAATATGTGGTGATCACAGTTTAAATGTCTTTTATTTTTTTATTTTTCTGATTCCTAACTCCTTTTTTTTTACTGTGGATTACAGCCTTATTGGGAGAGATCAAAGAAATTAGCGAGAAGAAACGAAAAGAAGATGTTGTTCTTCTTGCAATTGCTGCTGGAAATAGACGGCCTATTCTTCCTAACTTGGAATTTGAGTATCCTGATCCAGAGATTCAGGAAGATTTGTACCAACTCATAAAATATTCATGTGGAGAAGTTTGTACAACCGAACAATTGGATAAAGTCATGAAGATTTGGACAACATTTTTAGAACCAATGCTTGGTGTTCCTTCTCGACTGCGTGTTCCCGAAGACACAGAAGATGCTGTCAAGGCCCAGAAAGATTCTGCAAAAACTGGTACTGCAAGTATTGCCAAGGGTGATAGTAGTCCTGGTGTTGGTGCTACCATAATGAATCTTAAGAGTTCAAACCCTAATAAAAATGGAGATGCTAGTGTTCCATTTGAACAATCAAATTCTTGCAAAGAATGGCAAACAAATGGGGTTGGTGGGGTTAAAGAGGATGATTGTCTCAAATCAGACCGTTTTGCGCTTAAGACTGAAACTTTGGGAAGTAGTACCCTGCAGGGTAATGTTCATATAAGTGCATCCATTCCTGACAAAATATCAAGAGTCAATAAGCAAGAGCATTCCATTGAACAGTTGGTGAATGCTAATGTCTCAATGTCCTCTGGAATGGAGCAAAGTAATGGAAGAGCAAACATGAATAGTGCATCAGGTTGGCAACTTGATAAAAGAATGATGCAACATTTACTTCATTGTTTCTCTTACATACTTGGTCATTAGTGTTTCCTTTGATTTTCAACTGTTTCTCTAATGAATGGACACTCTGAGATACCTTTTTTTTTTTCTTTTTTTTTTTTTCTGCAAGGATTTGCTGCAACTCCGTCTAGACCTGGTTATATTTCTAGTGAGGGAGGGCTTGATTTACCTTCATCAGAGGTATGGCTTAACTCCTTTATCGCCTTATTTTAGTCTATTTTCAAGTTTCAGTGAATGAGATTTACTCACCTGAAGAGGTTTAATTTAATTCACTGTTAGCATATATCATATGGGTTGAGTCTAGGGTGAATAATGTAGTGAAATGATTTGTGGTGGTAGACTATTAATATACCATCAGATATGTTGTTATAAAAGTCAACAGCCATGATTTGGGAAGGATTAATGCACAACAAGTGGGAAAATGTTTTGCAAACATGTTTTTCATCTCCATTGGCGCCATCCTTTGGATCTTCGAAAGGTCGAAACAACCATAACCATCCATAACAGACCTGCCTTTACTAGAAAGAAGAACCTGCCTCCTCCTGATCAAAAGAACCTAACCACGACACCACATTCACCAATCACCAGGTTAAAATTCTTCATATCGCCATACTTGTGCTGCTCAACTCATGACCAAACTCTGCTGCACCAGCAACCAGTGTTGAAATCACCTTGAATAACCACTACATCTCTGCTCTTACCATCAACCCAAAGTAGTTCTAACAGTGCTGCACTGCCAAAACTGCATATTTGAAACAGGGGCGCTGAGGTCTTGGGCTTCTGGCAAGATGTCCTTTAGTGCAATCAAAGATTCGAGAGCAATGCTGGCTTCAAATGGCAGTGGCACTCAATGAGGATTGCTGACCTGTGCAGTCCTTAAGGGATTAATGTTAGGAACCAGATCTCAAAATAGGAATAAAATCAACAATAGACTTGAAAGAACAAAAATATGGCTGTTTATTAATGTGAATCAAGATGGAATTACAGAGAAGGAATAATCCTTGATTGACAGTGTTGCTCCTTGTACGAAGCTTATTGCTTCTTACCCATAACAATCTTAGCTACCATCTAAGATAAGAAACTGTTACAGCCATAAACCAAGGAATGCCACATCATTGGCACCTCAAGGCTTGCTAACTTTCACGTTCCCTACCCTTCTAGAATAAACCAACCATTTCTTGGGACCACCCTGCTGACTGTGTACTGAATGGCTAGCTGCACCTCTATCAATTAACCTGTTACAGCCATAAACCAAGGAATGCCACATCATTGGCATCTCAAGGCTTGCTAACTTTCACGTTCCCTACCCTTCTAGAATAAACCAACCATTTCTTGGGACCACCCTGCTGACTGTGTACTAAATGGCTAGCTGCACCTCTATCAATTAACCTGCAATGTAAAGCCTTTTGGTTGCTGGCAAAGAACAATATACAGAGATCAAGGTCAGTGGTTAAGATTTTGAACCTTTCAAATCTAGTATTAGAATGGATAGGTGGAGAAGCAGGGGTGGAGGGGAATTGTTACGGTGAGTTCGTCTGTGGTATGGTCTATGAAGAGAATCATTGGTTTCATTTTGGAGTAAGGCGCCATTTGTAAATTTAAAGACTCTAAATCCATGTTTGAAGGTTAACAAACTAATAACTGAAAAATGAGATGACCTACTGAAACTGGTCAAAATTGCTACTTCCTTGTGAGAAACATGCTAAGAGTCTTCTACCCTAGATACCCACCCTATTATATCACTTGAATATTAAGCCATGTGTTGCTGCTGTTTTCAAAAGAATATCAGGAGCACCATTTCCTTTCTACGGAAGTTCGTCTGACTACAATGATCACCTTGCGGCTGAAGTTGTCAATAATACTCAAACTGTAATATATTCAGCACTTTAGTCTAGCTTGCATATAATTTTTTTGGCTTAAACGCACTTTTGGTCCCCTATGTTTGCCATCGTAGCAATTTTGTCCCCCTAACAAAAAAAATGCAATTTTGACCCCCTAATTTTGCCATGTTGCCTGAGAAGCCGCCACATGTCCCAAAAAAGGGGTCATAATCGCAACTTTTTTGCAAATATAAGGTGCCAAAAGAGCATATTTCCCTCAACATGGCAAAATTAGGGGGTCAAAATTGCATTTTTTTTTTGTTAGGTGGCCAAAATTGCTACGATGGCAAACATAGGGGGCCAAAAGTGCGTTTAAGCGAATTTTTTTACTTCAATAGAGATATGTTACTGGTTTTTCTATGAATGATTGTTCCATGTAATTGATTCTTACCTACTGGGAAAGTACTTGGTTGTTGTTGTTGTTGTTGCGGGGATTATGTAATATAAGAGTTAAGACCAGCAATAACTTAAAACTGAATGAAAATCAGTTTGGAGCTCTGGTTTTTTCTTTCTCTCTTTCCATCATTGTGCTTGTCAGGCTTGCATCGTTTCCCATATGGTATAATGTTGTGATTTCTTTTATAATTACCTAGGGTGCTGATTTTACAAGACCAGATACGTCCACAAATGGGGCCATCATCGAAGACACCAAAGCTCACAGATGTCACAAAGAATCAGTTGGACACTTCAAAAGTGAAAGAGAAGAGGGTGAATTATCTCCTAATGGAGACTTTGAAGAGGATAACTTTGCAGTTTATGCAAATGCTGGTCTGGAGGCAGTGCATAAAGGAAAAAATTGTAATACCAGTCAACACTACCAAAATAGACGCGAGGAACAAATTTGTGGGGTAGCTGGAGGTGAAAATGACGATGAAAGTGACCGAAGTCCTCATAGATCATCAGACGACAGTGAAAATGCATCTGAGAATGGTGATGTTTCTGGTACCGAGTCTGCTGATGGTGAGGAATGTTCTCGAGAAGAACATGAAGAGGATGGGGATCATGATAACAAGGTTGAGAGTGAAGGTGAAGCTGAAGGAATGGCTGACGCCAATGATGTTGAAGGAGATGGAGCCTCACTGCCATACTCAGAGCGCTTTCTTCTTACTGTAAAGCCTCTGGTAAAATATGTCGGCCCGGTGTTTCATGGGAAAGAAGAGAATGTTCAAATTTTTTACGGAAATGATTCCTTTTATGTGCTGTTTAGACTTCATCAGGTACAATTGTGTCAGTTTATGTATTATATACATTATGGTTGTGGTTGTAGACTGACCAGAAGTTTCACAGCTCATAATATATTCTTTAACTTACATTTTCTTTGCTAATTTGACAGACATTGTATGAGAGGATACGATCGGCAAAGATTAACTCATCTTCTGCTGAAAAGAAATGGAGAGCTTCAAATGATACAAGTTCCACTGATCGATATGCCAGGTAATATGCTTTGGAATGTTACTGTTTATTAATATAATTAAACTATACATTTGAATATCTATACAAGACTGATGACGCCCTTTATGGTTTTATGCTGCAGGTTCATGAATTCTCTTTACAGTTTACTGGATGGTTCTTCTGATAATTCAAAATTTGAAGATGACTGTCGAGCTATTATTGGAACTCAGTCATATGTCTTGTTCACGTTAGACAAGCTGATATATAAACTTGTTAAGCAGGTAATTTGCATGAATTATTTTTGTAAATATGTAAATTGACACTTGTTTTGGATGATATTCGGTGTATATTTTAGTATCGGTAATTTTAGGACATATTTTTTTTCCTGTTTTTCTTGATTAAGATTTATTAGGCTTAGCCTATATAATCACATTAGTGCTTTTACTTTCTCATTCAATCAACGGAAAGTTTTTCTCTTGTTTTCTACTTGGTATTAGAGCTCTCGATCTGGGAGGCTCCGCTTCCGCACCAAAACAAGCAAAAACCTAGCTGCCTTCATTGCAGCCATCTTAACTGCCTTCTTTCCAGCCATACTAGGCAGCCTTCGTTGCTGCCTTGCACCTTGTGTCCGTTCTCTGCTTTCTTTTGTCTCGCAATCACAGCCATCTGCCGATGCCATTTGTCATTGCTGTCTCCACTATATGCTGTCGCTGCCGATCTGGCACAACCCAAAACCTTGGGCCTTTCTGATTTGTCACGTGCTCTCGCATGCAGTTTTTCAGTTCTGCCCTTGTCAGCTTGTTGTTCCACGTGCCATCCTTATCTCCCCAATTTTCGGCGCTGCTGAAACCGGTCATCTCGTCTGTCCTTGCTGGTTTGGTTGGGGCCAATTCCGTTGTGTGGATCCTATGTTTGATGTGTTATAGGCATTTCTTTGTAAAGCTCTTTTGTTTGTGGTGTCACCATTGCTGTGTCCCAGCCCTTGTTTGATTTTGTTAGGGTTGTCTTGCCCCAATGTCGACTGTTTGTTGATATAAATAGGCCTAAAATCAAATAAGTCTATGAAGCCCTTGTTTGATTTTCCTATCCTGCTATTTCATCGTTGACAAATGTTCTGAGACGGAGGATATGTGGATACTTGTCTCCTATGCTAGCGATCTATGGATGTGTGTTCCTCACACTTCTCATCTTACTCCACAATGTCTCAATAGCAACACATTATTGTTTCTAATGGATCTCATGCTCCTGTTATGGGGTACGGGCAACGCTCATAATCTAGTTTCTAATAAAATAGTGTGACTGTGTATATCTTAGCATCTGTTTATTAGGACACATTTTTCTTCTTCCTGTTTTCCTTGATTGTGATTTATTATGCTTAGCTTATATAACCACAATAGCGCTTTATACACGTGCCTGTTTTCCTTTTTTCATTCAATTGATGAGATTCAGTTTTTCTCTTGTTTTTTACTTTCCGTTTTTCACGTGCCTTTATACACCATTCTATCTTTTTTCTGAGCCTGAAACCATGTCCTATTTTGTTTCAGCTTCAAGCTGTTGCCAGTGGCACTGATGAGATGGATAACAAACTTCTTCAACTATATGCATATGAACAATCAAGAAAATCTGGAAGCTTTTTTGATATAGTTTATCATGAAAATGCCCGTGTTCTTCTTCATGATGAGAACATATATCGTATTGAATGTGTAAGTTTTTATTTGTTCCACTTCTCTACTTGGATCAGCTTTTGATTTTATTTTATTTTTTGTGCTGAGCATTTGAATGAAATCTTAAAGGGATAGCTTTATATGCATAATAGTGGATGGTTGCAGTGGATTGATATTCCAGAAAACACTACCTGCAATGTCAAAGGTTTGAATTCTGGAGTCACCACTCACCACTCACTACTTCTGGAAGAGTTTAACCTAACCACCACCCTTGGCTTAAGAATTACTCACAGATATGCCTGCAATGTCAAAGGTTAAGTTTATATGATCTATAACAGTTTTATTTAATAACTCCTTGCAGTCACCTACCCGATTGTCTATTCAGTTGATGGACTATGGACATGATAAGCCTGAAGTAACTGCTGTGTCAATAGATCCTAATTTTTCAACCTATTTGCACAATGATTTCCTATCTGTTGTCCCCGACAGTAAGGAGAAGTCAGGAATTTTCTTAAAAAGGTATTTGCAAGTGGGAGAATTATTGGTGCCATTTCATTTGCAGTCACTTTAATTCGAACAATTCATTTACCTACCTTTGTATTTACTCTAGGTTCATTTATTTTATGCAGGAATAAACTAAAATGTGCCAGGAGTGATGAACTTTCAAGCCAGGTTATGGATGGAATACAAGTTATCAATGGTTTGGAGTGTAAAATTGCTTGCAATTCATCCAAGGTATGTAATCATTTACTTCTGCATATTGTAAAAAATTATATGCCATCTGTTCTGGAATCACCAAATTTTAGTATTTTTCTTTTCGATTACAGTTTGATTACAGTTATATCACCAAATTATATGCCATGCATTTTGATTACTGTTTCATGCATCTTCTGACTGTGTTTCTGAACTCTCGTTCTTTGTTTTCTCCTTTGAACACATTGCATGTTGGTAGGTTTCATACGTTTTAGATACCGAAGACTCTTTAATTCGAACAAAAAGGAAAAGGGGAAGTTTGCATCAGAACAATTCATATTGTGGGCCGACAATGTCTTCAAACACTTGTTCAAGCAAAGTACAGCGGTTCTACAAATTATTTTCCATCAAATGATGGTATCCAATTTGAGACGCATATGGTATGTGATTTTCCTTCATCGCTTCTTGAGATCCCACATCAATTAGAGATATAGGAAAAAATAAGTTCTTATTAGGCTTGAACAATCACCACCCCTTAGCTTTTGGAGTTCATTTATGCACAAATTTGAAGTTAGTCATAGAGCCAAAATGTTAATCTAACAATATTAGAGCCTTAGCTTTTGTGTGTCAACTGTAGACAGTCTGACTTCGTAATCGCATGAAACTTGAACATGTGACTCCCCCTTCAGTTGCCGAATTGAATTTATTTCCTCATCAAAGCTTAATGTTTTTCCTATCATAAGTGCCAAATTGCTAGTAGACATCTTTATCATTTTTTTAATAATTTTTGTCAGAAAACAATCCATTAATTGCAGTTTTCTTGTTCTCAGTAATTTTGGTCATACATCAGTGGTTCCGGCACGAGATGACGATGACATCACCATCCTAGAAATGGAGAATGTGATGTTTTTCTGAGATAACTTGCTTTCGTGTGCTCTTCACATTTTCAATCCTAGACACCAAATAAGGGATACAGAAAGGGAGATGATGAGGCTCAGGAGATTGTATTATATTGTGACATGTGACTGATGAGTTATATCATGATGTAAATAGAGGTAATCTGTACACTAGGGAACATTTTCTTTCCATTCATCCACATTTTTGCTATCTGAATAAGTGTTATTTCTAACTTATTTCTCTTTTTAGCTCGCTACCAACTTATTGAGATTATTATTCAAATTATGAAATATTCGGCGGCTGCAACTGGCCTCCACATTCACTGATACTTTGCATCTTGGTCCCAACTGTGTTTTTTGGGAAGAAATCTAAATTTACTTATGTTTATTTTTTTGACATCCTTAATAATGTATGTTCTTCAATATATTGCATGTCATTTGGGAAAGGTAGAAGGGTATATGACATGGTGCAATTGGATTTCATTTTCAGGGTTGCAAAGTGGTCTTTCATTGGCTTTGCAGCCTTTTTTTTTTTATTTCCTTTGTCAAATTATGAAACTGGGTGTGGAATCTAAATTTATGGCTTGGTTATGGATAAGATTAATTTTGAGTTGAAGAAAAATCTTGAGTACTGACCATCCAAATTTAAGTGGTTTTTTGTATAGAATTCCAAAAGCTAGAAAAATAAAAGAAACGCGGATACATTATTCTTAAGGCATCAGACTCAAGCAAGGCCTTCAAGCTCTCAGAGTGATTCCAAATCGTCATCTTGTTATCGTTTATTGAACCTAACTTTGCTAGAAAATATGCGCATTTAAGTGGTTTGATTGGGAAAATCTGAGTAAAATAAATAAATAGATCAAATTTTGAAATGGATGGATACAATCATATAAAAAAGTGGACATAATGTTAAGTGGTAATGTCTAATGTGTGGCAGTAACTACAGGTTGACGCACAATGAATACATTGTAGTGTACATACAAGTTTAGGGACCAAACTGAAACAGTGATTTAAACTATATTTTAAAACCCTTGCTATATGATTTTAATAATAGAAAAAAAAACTTTTTAGTAAGAAAAAAAACCCCTCATGGTGAGCTCTGCTAGGGTTTGCATTCACACTCAGAAAAAATAAACCAAGTAAGAAGACCTTAAAGCCAGAAGAAAATGGATGATGAAGGAAATGGATCTCTTATTATGGAATCAATGGTCTTATTCATGAAAGAAAACTCAGATAGTTACTCTACTGGGGAAGAAAACTTCAAGATACTTTGAGAATTATCTCCAACATCAATGGACAAAAGATGGAAAGATCAAACATGTTGATATGGGGGATAGATATTTCCTGGTCTATTTCTCTTCAGAGGCTAACTAATAGATTGTCCCATATACGAGGGACCATAGATGCTCCCAGATACCTAATAGCTCAAAGATGTAGGAAGTTCTTTCTTCATAACGTAACAGCTATGAATAAGATGGCAATTTGGATCATAGCCCCTCAATTACCTCTTGAGCTCTATAACAATGTTTTTGTAACTTGCTTCATCATCATCATCATTTGTGTTTTACTCTAAACGTTCAAATATTGGTATGTTTCTAAGCACTTCGTAGACTTATTTCTTTAAGGGAAATGTTAACTAATGTCCAGGGGCACTGGTTAAGAACTTTAAATAGTAACTTCTTGCCTAATTAATGTTGAGCATGTGGATGTCACAAATTGTAGAAAACATTCTATGTGGAACAAAATATAACTTTAAGAAATTTGCTCTTCACCCAGCACAAATCACTCGCACCCTATAACGTTTCCATTTTTACCCTTGTGCACGTTAAGTCGCGCAGCGTGCCTTAACTTGCGTAAGTTGTATTTTGTGCGTGACTTAAGTGGCGCTGCGTGAGTTAACTCACGCAACATTAGTTAAGTCATTTATCAGCAAAACAGAAACACATTTCCCTCATTTCCTTAACTTCCCAACTTCGAATTTTTTCCCCCCATATCCGATTTTCATCAATCTTGCACCATTCAAAGCCAATTTCTCCCACATTATCAAGTAAGTGATGATTACCCTACTTAATTGCATTTAACTTGTAGAAATTTTAGTTTTTTTGAAAAAATATATCTTTTTTAGGTTTTTATAAATTTTGCTTGCATGTTAGTTTTGATGATTGTTAGTGATGAATTAACTTAGGAATTGTTGTTTAGAAGTTGTTTAGAGTACAATGTGGTAGTTTAGGGTTTACAAATTGTTAGATTACCTAGTTGTTTGAAAATTGCACACCATGTGTTTGGTAAAATGTCTCAATGGTAATTATTTTGTTTTTTTGGATTGTGACTTATCAAATTAGTTAGCATATGGTTTGTTAATTTTGATTTTAATATGTTTGACTGCAATGTGGTAGTTTACAGATTGAAATGCTATTGTTGGAATTTTAGTGTTGTTGTTGAATTGCTGGAAATGACACAATGTTCGTGTGAAAATGTATCATTAAATTTGTGTTTTGTTAAATGTTGTGCAGATATGCCTCGGAGGAATACGTCTCAGAGACCGCCTCAGTCGCCTCAGGATAGGAGTGACAGACTTAGGGCAGGGAGGATTGCCCCTACTGGTAGTTCATGGAGGGAGAAAGAAGCATCACGCCCTCCTATGACTGGTCGAGGGAGGGGTGGGGGAACGAGATTGGCTAGAGTTGACGCTGCAGGGGGGTCAACGTCGCAGACGGGTCCATCCTAGACGGTGGACCCGACGCAGTATCAGGTGTATGAGCAGCCGCAGGAACATACGTATCATTTTCAGGAGCCTCAGCCTCACCAGTATCAGTTTGATGCTTATCAGCAGCATCAATATCAGCAGCAACATCAGTATCAGGATCATCATGAGCATCTTGTTGTTGAGGAGCAGCCTGTTGTTGAGGAGCCTCAGCAGCATGATGATATTGAGCATCCTAGGCAGCCTGAGTAGCATGACGTTGGGGCTCGTTTTCAGGGGGTGCCGAGGGTGGTGTACGAGGCCGGCCTGGACGGCTATGCAGGGGGGCCTTCTGACCTCAACCTTTTACCTCACTTTGGTGGACATGTGGCATGCAGGATATGGGTCGATGCCGATGTAAGTATAATTTAATGTTCATTTTACTTCTTTTACTATTTATACAACTTATTCGAATTATTATTTTACTTATTTAATGTTAGCATATATTTAATGTTTGTTTTACTTATTATTTATTTAACGGTGTTGTTTGTTGTGTTTTGTTTTTGTATTTCAGTTTCGAAGAAAACATAAGGTGAAAGGTATCTCGCACGGGAAGAAGCTGAGCATTCAAAACTTGGCATTGCCTATGCCGGAGGAAGAAAATGAGTGGTTTTGGTCAGAAGTTAATATGCCCGGTCTTACTCCCCTCCTGTCTAGTGGGTACGAGAACATATCTCACGGGTTCGTTTGTGCGATGACAGAGAGATGGCATGAGGAGACCAACAACTTCCACCTACCTGTTGGAGAGATGACCATCACATTAGATGATGTGGCGTGTCTCCTAGGCATCCCCATCACTGGGAGACTCCTTCCGGATAGAGAGTTAACCCGTGAAGAGGGGATAGAGATGATGCAGGCGGACCTACTGTTTACAGATGAGGATGCCGCTAAGGAGCTGACAAAACATGGTGCTTCTCACGTCAGTTTTGGTGTACTGAAGAGGCGCTACGAGGAGCTCTTGAATAGGTGTAATCAGCTGGTTGAGATTGACACACTAGAGGAGCAACACGAGTGAGCTGAAGTTAGGGTGGCCTGCGTTAAGGCGTTTCTGTTGCTCTTTCTTGGCTGGACCATTTTTTCCAGCTAGAACAGCAAAAACATTAATCTTCTTTGGGTACATGAGATAGTTCGTTAGAGTATCACATCCTATTGTGAACCCCCCTGCGGCCATTCCTGACTATGCAACTGCTGCCCCTCCTCGTCCTGTCCCTCCTTACAAGGAGGTTATTGTTGAGCAGCAGTGGGCCAGACATCCTCCAGACCCATACCAGATCACCAGCAACATCAGAGCCAGAGTGGACAGTGCAATGGGACATCCCGTTGTGTTTCATAATCCAGAGGAGGCTATGCGCTTGATGCAGGGCATACAGTCTGAGTGGAGCATGCTGGAGCAGGTGCCGGCTCCGCGGAGGAGGAGTAAGAGTCCACGGGATGAACCAGTATGACTTGTGTAGCTTTTATGACTTGTGTAGTTTTTTTTTTGTTTGACATTTTGTCCTATTACACTTGCGCTTTTTAGCGTTTTTATGACATTATGCGTTATTTTATTCCGTTGTTTTATTATGTTATTTCGTAATATAATTATGAGTTAATGCTTGATTGAATGAATGATGAAAAATGTATGCTTGAATGAATGTATGAAAGAAGGATTGAAAAAAATAGGGAAAATAGAGGTTTCTGCCTCTTCTGGTTGTATGCACAGAATGTGCGCAAGTTAACTAACGCATGTGCTAATGGCTGCGTTAATTAACTCACGCAGAATTTTAAACTAACGCAGACTTTTACACTTGTGTTAGTTAACTTGCGTAGCGTATGTTAACTAACGCAGACTTTTACACTTGCGTTAGTTAACTTGCGCAAGGGCATAATTGGAACGGCTGCAGGGCGCGAGCAAAATGTGCAGGGTGAAGAGCAAAATTCTTAGTTTAAAACTATCTCACCTTTGATAAAATGTTTCTTTTTGTTACTCCTTCTTTGATTAAATGTTATTATAGCTGAGTTCTCTTTCCAAGACCCAGGCCTACCATGTTACTCCCTCTTTGTTTGAAATGCAAACAAAATTATTAGAGAAGTTCTCTTTCCACCTTCCATACTTCTCCCCTGTCCTTCAATTTGACGAAAATATCTCCGTTCGAATTTTACAATCAATCAATTTTTCAAAGTTTTGGAAAAGAGGAAACTGTTTTTTCTTTTTCTTTTTTGGGTGTGATGTTGATGATTTATGAAGATGGTGATGAATATGAAGAGGACAATAAGGTAAGAAGATGAAGAAAGTTGAAAATTATTAGGTGGTGGTGGTGCACGATTAGATATAGTAGACACGCATAATCTAATGGTTATTTTCAAAAAAAAGATCAAACGGCTTAAACTAAACAAAATAATGAGGTATATGGTGTACCACCTACCATGTTGGTCCATCATAGACATTTATTAAAGAGACAATTATTATATGACGAAAGGAGGACAATATTTGGTATGATTGAGTTTAAAAAAAAGGGTCCTACTAACCCGGTGCCCCCGGGCACTGATTAAGCATACCATAAAAGAGAATTATTACCATAAAAGAAAGCTATTTTTGACATTATTATAAATTAATTACAAAATTTTAATACATTAACTACTATATAATTTCATTTTTTATATCCTTAACCAGTGCCCCGGAGTACCAGTTAACATTTCCCTAAAAAAGTGTCTATCTATTTCTTTTTAAATATTGAATAAAAGGGCCCAATTAAACGTCGTGAATATCTATATAAAAGTGAGAAACATGTTAAAAATAATTAATCAAAATAAGAGGAAGGCTAGCAAGAGTCACTTTTCAACACTCTTTCTAACACTCACTCTTTTATTGAATGAAATTAATGTATGTATCATCACTTTATGTGAGTTCAATTTTCAAAGTGTAGCCTATAATGAGCCTAAAATGATTTAAACCAATAAAAAAGTGAATATTAAAGAGGGTGTTTAAAAGAGAGTATTAATATCATTACTCATCAAAATAAATGGCAAGTCACATGAAGTTTATGACATTTGAGTGAATTTTGCTTTAAGTTTGACTCATGCTACAATCAATCAGACTGGCTATAATATATGGAAGGGGAAAGTAAAATTTATCAAAGTTTTTTTTTTTAGCAAAAATTTATCAAAGTTAGAGAGAAGAGAGTGGGAGAGTTTCTTATTTGGAAAAATGATGAGAATTGTCATTGAGATATGATTTCTATAGCCATTTTCAATTTTTTTTTAGTTTTTCATTTTCAATTTTCAATTTTCATTTTCAATTTTTTTTTATAGCCATTGAAAATGGAAAGACTCAACTCATTAAAGTGTATTAAAAATCCACGTTTTCTTTTTTTAAAACTGAAAACCCACGATTAAATTGATTTGCTCATAAATATACATATTGATTCACACTTAAAAATGTTTTAAAAACATTACTAGTAGGTAAATCAATTTACATTATAATACTAAATTGATTTTTTTTGTTGTTGTGATAGACGAGATGGCAAAAAGTTATCATAAAATCACACACACAAAGTGGAGGTACCGAAGTTCGATCCTTAATCATGACGTCCGGCCTAACAATTTCGACATTTTTGTCAATTGAGTTAGGACTTATGAGAATACTAATTTGATTTACTCTTACTTAATAAAGATAAAGACCGAATTTGCTTAAAAAAAAAGGTGAATCAATTTACATATATACTATAAATTAATTTGTTTTATAGGAAATGATAACCGGTGTCTCCGGGGCACTGGTAAAAGATACTAAAAAAGGAAATTATATACTCCCTCCGTCTTTTATTACTTGACATAGTTTAAAAATGTGTATCATTTATGTAACATGTTTTGACTCTATTTTTCTACTAATATATAAAAACAAAATATAACATATAAGATGTTAGATTCGTCTCGATGAATATTTTCAAACTATCAAACTTTCGTAATTTTTTCTACTAGATTATTAAAGAAATTTAAGTTTAAAATTGTGCATTGACATACGTGACATGGTCAACTAGGTCAATTAATAAGGGACGAAGGGAGTAGTAATTATTGCATTGAAAATTGTGTAATTAATAAATAAAAAGTCAAAATAGTTTTTTTATAATAACTAGTTTGTGGACCCGTGCCAAGCACAGGCTATAATTTCATATATTTTTTAATTATATGAATTTAGTATTTTTTTTGCATACAAAAAACTATTGAAATGACTTTAGACGCAAAAATTCGCAAAGCAGCCTCAAAACATATTTACAGTCATAGTTTGTTTGATCTCATCAACGAATCTATCCTTATCAAATGTATCGACTTTATTCTACATTCTGATTGTTGCTATATTAGGCATCTAATTTATTGTCATGTTTAAGCAAATACTTGACCGAATTTGTTTTTTTTTTTTGCAGCATTGAATGTTTACATGACCTCCATAACAGACTAAAATATGTGGATTGTATGACACAAAAAAACCCCGCATCAGATAAAAGAGGGTTTGAACATATGTTTTATAAGTGGGGGCAATCCTCACATTAAACCAGTTTTGTGGGGTTGTGTTACGCCCAACTAGAATCACTAAGACAACATACTGATTATCGATTGTAGCGTCGTTTTTCTCAAACGACACTCAATTAATGTCACTTGGGTAGTATTTGGAAATTTTACCATCTTTCTTGCAATATGATATCTGATTAATTTCTCCACGATGTTTACGTATCATGGACGTTGTGAATGTCTTAAACAATTTCGTTGGAATACAACCTTCAATCAGGAATTTAGTTGAAATTATTTTATCAATATTACGGTATGTACGCTATTTCTTATCTCCATGTAACCAAACCAAAATATAAGCATGTGAAAGTCTTCTTTCCTGAAATTCAATTGCGTACGTACCTAAAAGCATAAATAAATTATTAATTCAATATGCAAATATGGTACTATAATATAGATAAAATAAATACTTAACCAACACAACTTACCTACATCAATTTTTTCGAAAAGTTTACCCTTCTTCAATCCATCTATCAATTGATCTAGGTTCAGTTTTAAGACTTTCCAAATAATACCAGATCTTTTACTCACCTTCTCACCATAAATTTTCATAAAATCTTGTATTTCTCTCTAATAGTGATGAAGAGATCGGAATAATTGGATCTCTTATAAATATTCATGGTATCGTGACAGTTGTTAAACATGTATCTCATTCATCTGATAAACAAAGTCAATAGTACTATTTTACGATCAATATCTTTCGAATTGGTCTCAATGCTTAACACAACCTCATACAAACCATTTATTATGTCACAACATATTATATGCTGATTATTTCTAACACACAAAAGTCTCTTAGTCTCCAAATTGGTGTAGTAATCCACAACAAACTACGCGAATAATCTTTTGTAGTGTACAATGCTACCATACTAACATGATTATCTTGAATCCTATACAAAGACAATTCCCTCATAACAACCTAATCCACAACATTTTGTGGTCCCTCACAACAATGATTTTGCGGTGTTGGTGGATCCACCCACTGAAATAAAAATATATATTACATAAGACTCAATATTTTGTAATACAAATGATTTCATATATTTTATATGAAAAATCTAAACAAACATCAAATCACTAGTATAGCGTAGGTCATTCAAACATCAAATCACTTATATAGCGTAGGTCATTAATTAATATACTAATTTTGTTGTAGTGTACATTGCGTAGCCTGGAAAATATCTGGATATTCAACATCAGATATATTATCAAAATCAAGAATTGTTGATCTAAATAAATTTGTTATTCGTCGTGTGAAGAAAATGCTTGTTTTGAGTAATATTGATAGCAGTTCCATCGATGACTTCAAAATTTATAGTTGTATCGGATACGTACATTTAAGAAACAAATTAATATTTATCAAAACAGATCTATTTTTAATAATCATTATCTTAAATTATAAAAAAAAAATAGGTTTAAATAAGGTTTTGGTCCCTATAAATATAGTCAATTTGATTTTTAGTCCTCGTTAAAAAAGTGACATATTTTGATCCATATAAAAATTTTCAGCATGTAATTTTAGTCCTTGTTAAATTAAAATTTGTTTATTTATACTTAAGCTTTTAAATCAATATAAAATTTTCCATGTAAATATTGTAAAATTTAAATTATTTGTTCATTAGGGTTGTTGACTGAGTCGGGTTTTATGGCCATCCAATTTTAATGTAGTTTTTCCCTTTTTTTTAATAATATAGATGAGCAATTGACAACAGATTAGAGTAGGATACCAACTTAGTTGGGCACTATTATTTTTGATGCCATCCTCCTATTGGCTTATTAAAAAAAATTGTAAAAAAAAAATTGGTTTTAACTTTTTATGGAAAAAATTTCAAGAATAATGATTCCCTTGAATCATGCAGTAAATGAAAAAAAACAAAGTATGCATTAATATTTATCAATTTGTGGATTTGATATTAGAAAGAAAGAAAATCATATCTTTATCTTTATATAATATAAAAGAATACATCTATGAGTCAAAGTATACTTGATATCACATTTTTCTTCTAGCATTTAATGCTCTTCACACAAAAATGTTTCAATGCATTTCTTCACATAAAAATGTTTCAATGCATTTAATGTTATTCATCAGCCAATTAAAATTGATCATGACATGATTTTTTTTCCTATATATTTACAATTTGTTTTTCATTATTTTCATCTACATCTTCCTCCCAAAAAAAAATCAATGCTTTCAACCACATTCTCTCTTCTTTTATTTATTTATTTATGTTTTTTTATCGTTTTATTGTTTATTTAACATTTCTTATTCTTATGTTACTTTTTATTGTGATTTCTTATGTTATTGTTTTCTTATTCATATTCTCATTTGAATTTTCTCTTGTGTTTATAGGTTCTTTCTTTTTTAGTGGATCTTTATTTCAGACATGGAAGTCAATCAAGAGAAAAGATATATGAAGGATTTCTATTACCACGTTTGAATATAACCACATTCATCCCCCTTTTGTTCTATTTTTAATCCTTCAATGTTCGCAACTTTTTTCTATCTATCTATTTATTCGTTTGTGTTTAACTTTTTTTATGTTTTTTATGTTGTTATTTTACTTTTAATATTTTGCTCTTTCATATTTTATTTTGGTGATTATATTTGATCTTTCTTTATTTTTCCTACTTTAAACTTGAGATGGAGACCAGATAGACAAGAAGAAATCCATCACATTTTCACAAAATTGGTTGAATCAATAACTTTGGAGTGGATAACTTTGAAGTGGAAATGATAAGAAATAATACATGATATACTTTCTATTATATTTGATATATCATTCATGTGGTGAATCATTCTTTTTCTACCATGTATGTTTTATATTTGATTATATTATTTTTTTCGGTAAAAATTTTCTTTGTCTTTAACTAAAAGGGAGCAAGGTACATCATCAAAAACAAAAGGGAGCAAGATGTCACCCTAATTAAATATTTAAATGAATTCTTACTATTATTAAAATTAACATCCTAATTAAAGATTATTAAAATTAATATCATAATTGAACGCCATATTTTTGTATTCAATGCATTAATTCTATTATAAAAACTAATAATGACAAACGCTTTAAAATTGACTTCATATTAAACTATTTCCACAATATTTGCTTCACCTTTCACTTCTATCGAAAAATAATTATTTCACAACACTTCTACAAACTTGAAAAATTAAAATTGATTGATTTTGAAGAAAAATGAAAACCAGGTATTTTGGCTCAACTTGAATTTCAATTACTTATTAATCACATTTCAATGGTAGCCATCAAATTATCATCATTGTTTAATTTCTCAACCGATCAAATAGAGTCCTGCACCCTTTATCTTATTTTTCTACAAATTATAGTTATCTAAATCGTTATAGGTTTCAATCAAAGTAAGACAAATTTTTTTTTTTTTGGGTATAACAAATATAACTCTTTAACAACGAAAATATTAAATGTTTTTTCGCTCAACTTTCAACCATAACATAGCATGTTAAATGCTTTTTCGTTGAGCTTTAATTTTTATTTCTTTCTTTTCTAAAATCTTAAACGTACCATTGATTTAATTGCAAGGACCATTGAATTGCTTCTAAAATGCAAGGACCATTGATTATGACTATATGATATAACATATTGACTATGAGTATATATCATTTCAAGGAAAATTTAATTTCTTCTAACATTGAATTAATTCAAATTATTTCTGGTCAATTTGTTTTGATAAAAAAAAATCAAGTTTTAAAAATATGTCAGATTATCCAGTTGATTTAATTATAGAAAAATTAGTCAATTTTTTCGCTTTCATGTTTGGATGCTCCTTGCATTTTTTGTGTGTATAATTTCTTGAATTTTTTATGACCCTCTTCATTTTTATTTATTTATTTTTTTTGAAAAAGATGGAAAGAGCATAAATTCATTAGAAGAAACAGAAAATAAGTACAAGATAAAAAAAAGGACTATATCAAAACCTTTTCAAAAGGAATAAAATCTAAAATTAGGCATTTTCATCCTTTTTTTTTTAAGGGATATGCACTCCCATCCTATTTCTAATGTACTCCCCCAAATGAAATCAGGGATGACATCAAACCAAAACAAATTAGTAGAAGTTAGGAAAAGACCATGTTAGCAAGGACATCAACACATATATTCCCTTCCCTTTAAATATGGAAAACATAGAATCTCATACCTCTAATTCTACCAAGACAGTTGTGCCACCTGTTTCTTAAGCCCCAAGGAACAACTAGATTAGATTTGAAAGCAAAAATTACTAGTTGTGAGTCAGATTCAAGCCAAATATTATGAAAACCTCTAGATGAAGCTATCTCTATGGAAGCAACAAGTTAATCATAAAGAGCATTTTCTTTAGTATATTAGTTTTGTACTTTATTGTGTTTTTTTAGTTGTACAATTTGGACGTCTATTTTTTATGGATAACCATCGATAAAAAAACTTATGAATATTATTTGCCACATTCTTGATAGAAATTAAGCTTCCATGCGGGAATTTTTTTTTTGGAGTTGGTACATGACAATGATTGACTAAGTTCGAGGTAGGAAAATATAAACATAAAATTATTATTCAATTGAGATATTTGTCATTAGTGTTAAAAATTATAATCAGAAAACTTAATTGCTATTTTTTTTTAAGGAATCCATGATTGCTATTTGTTTTCATAGAGTAATAGATAATAAAATGTGCATTTTTTGCTCATCAACATCCTTTAATGACTTCTTTACATTTTTTTTAGCATATATGGTGTGCTATTATCTTTAAAAAAGACAATTTTGTGTTGGATATATGTCTATTACTAAATCTAAATTAAGTCGATGTTCAACCCTAACATTTAGAAATTGTTTGTTTCGAGTTATATTTGTTGATTCCTGAGAATAAAATGATAGAAATGTATATGCCTTTGTTTGTTACAAGTTTACTAAATGTTATTACGGAGTATAAAATGTTCATGGGAATAGAAAAAAATTTCCAAAAAAATGGTGGGAATAAAGTTCCCATGGAGATGAGAATAAATTCATATGTAGTTACATATTATGATCCATATTTTTATGGTTCCTATGAATATTTTAAAGTTAACCAAACATATTTTGAAGGTGAGAAAAACACAAGAAGGGGGGGTTGAATTGTGTTTTCAAAAACTTCTCCTTCTTACGAAATAAAATTGTTCTTAGGATCAGAGTCTAATAGAGTTTAGAGTCTGATTTGAGTTCAGAGTCTTAATGCAGCAGATGGAGAGTAAGAATGCAAAAAAGAAAGAACACAAGCAATTATACATGTTCCTTCCACAAACCGGAAGTAGTCCTGTCCCCCTTGCACTTCCAAGGAGAGTTTCACTAAAATGTAATATCAAATTACAAGTTGCTCAAACACACAGTAAGAGACTTCTTAATGCTCAAGGACAACTCCAAGAGACTTCCTTTGCTCAATCACACCTGAAAGAGACTTCTATCCTCAAGGAAAACTCCAAGAGACTTCCTTTGCTCAATCACAAAAGAAAGAGACTTTTCTAAACAATTACAGAGAATTGAAAAGAGTTTTGAATACTTGATATAAAGTCAGAGGTATTCACAAAACAATGCAAACATAACAGACTCTGTTTTTCTAGACACTTAGAAATTCTAAGATATGAACTTTTGTAAGAATTCTCTAAGTTGTTGATGTGTATTTTGCAGCGTGTGTTAGACTTTTCTTTCAGCTCTTTTGTGTTTTGTCTTGCAACATTTTCTTCAAGTCTTTATCCCTATTTATAGAGGATTTGAGAGACGTTGAGAACTAGCCGGTACATCAACTTGTCTTGACTGAAGCTTTGATTCTTCACCATTGATCTTTTGCCCGATTTGATAATTGTCCTATGAAGAAACAATTTCAAATCCATTCCAATAGAGAAAGAACAATGTCTGCAAACATTACTATTATTCTTGTCTTGTAGAGGAGACAAAATGCAGAGATGGTGGTTGCAGAGGCATGCTCAGAGTTAGTGGTTGTACACTTCGTACACTGTACTTTGTCAACACTTTTGAGCTTCTGGTGAAGTAGCTTCTGATGAACTTGCTTCTGATGACGTGGATTCTGGAGCTCTTTTCTTCAGACGCACTAAGCTTCTGATGACGTGGATTCAGGAGCTCTTTTCTTCAGACGCACTAAGCTTCAAAAAAACAATTCCTTTGCTCTTTGATTCGTTCAACTAGAACCTCTATGAACAAGACTTTAAATTATGGTCCTGCACACTTGAACAAATGTTTAGCATATCCAATTGACAATTTTAATACTTTGTTATCATCAAAACTTAAACGGTGATTATGTGAAACACCCTTTGTTCCAACATATTTTTCTAAATACCTTGGTAAACTTTCAATATTATAAAGTTAACCAAACATATTTTTTATAAATACCTTGGTAAACATCTTTATATTCCAATGAATGTTATTCCTAGGAATAAATTTGGTAAACTTGAAATAAACAAACTCTTAAAAATTTCAGGTTGTAAGAGTTGGTCAAATTTTAAATGGACACACAACATGTTCAAAAGTGTGGGTTGATGGTGGTTTCATAAATGAAGTTTTACATTCCTTTTTTTCACGAGAAGATAGAAAATAATAAAGAAGAAAAACAAACACCAAAAAGGAATTTGAACATTAGATAAATGATAAGGAGAAAAAAATATGTAGTGCATGTTTTGATCGTGAGAGTATATGAATTGCAGTGACTTATAAGTAATTTTATGGGTTTGTTGAAGTAGTTCAAGATTTTTGGGTGGCTAATTTTCCAAAAAATTAGACTTCATTAAAAAAATGTCACAAAATTTTAAAGAGAAATGATAAACTAACACGAAAAAATAGACACGAATGCGACACCATATTTCACTATTCACTTATACCTTATTTTTTATTTTATTTTTTTCCTCCTCTCACACCAGGACGTCTTTCTTAGACTGTCATCATACATTGTTCTCTCATCGATGACCATTTTTTCACAGACATCGTTCTCCTGATCTTATCGACGACCACTCTCTCTAATTGTGTTCTCACGATTGAGCCACCCTTCCCACCAAGTGGGTATGCGAATTTGTTTTGGGACGGAGGATTTGTGGGTTTCGATAGGCGCTGTGAGTTCAGGTGGTAGTCATATAAGAAAATGATAGTTGTAAGCGGATTAGACGAGATCTGAACGGCGTCAGAGAAGACTGATGGTTTTGACGACGATGATGATGATGATGGTAAGACGATGGTGGGAGGGTGGTAGATGTTCAGAGATGGAAGAAAAAATGTGGTGCAATTGACCACAATACCCTTAATCTTCAATTAAAATTTAAATTGTGCCATTGTATTTTGAAGGAAATTACAAAATTAACCTTGATGTCTTATTTGTGTCAACATTTTTGTGTTCAGTTATCATTACTCAATTTTAAAATGTCTAATAAACATGTATTTTGTCAACTGAACATAGCACATGTGTATTTTTTCCATTGTCACATGCCACCAATGATCAAAAGTTAGAAATTTTATAGAGGTTGAATAAAAAAAAACTTAAATGCGAATGACATTACTAGCGATCCTTATCCTCTTTTATTTTACGAACAATATTAGAACTAAGAGACAAATGTCACTCCCTCATACCGCCTTTCATTATTTTCATACACTAAGTTTGATCATTAAATTTGACTACGAGAAACCAGACAAGTGAGGTTGATTCCAAATCTTCACCCAAAATCTTAAGTCATTAGGTATATGGATCATCTCACTTTTATTTTATTCAAAATCTACTCTTTCATCCAATATATAACTTTAAATAACACTTGCACATATCTTAATCAAGTGTTTGAATCTTCGTGTCTGTAATTACGTGACATAATCAAATAAGGTCAAAAGGAGTCACAACATGTTCAAAAAGGTTGGTTAGTGGTGGTTTTATAAGGGGGGATTTATGTTCCTTCATTTCATTAGAGATAAAGAAAATTAGAAGGAAAAAAAAGCATGTGAAAAAAAACATGAGAGAATATAAGGGAAAACAATAAGTATTTTTTGTTTTGTCCGTGAGAGTATATTAAATAGTTTAAGTTAGTGGTAATTTTATGGGTTTTTTTGAAGGAGTTGAAATTTTTTGGATAATCATTTTACCAAAAATTTGAGTAAATTAAAAAAATGTCATACTTTAAATTGTCTAATAAACATGTATTTTGTCAATTCAACATAATGCATCTTCATTTTTTTCATTTTCACTTGCAATCAAAGACTAAAAGTGAAGGAATTTAAAATAACAGAGGTTGAATGAAAAAATTCTCATGAAACATAATGACATTCAAAACTAAATATTAAGATCCAACAATTAAACAAATGACATCAAAATACTTAAAAAAAAAATCATCATAATGTTCTCACTTATGGGTGCTCCTACATTGAGTTTGATCATCACTTTAGACTAAAAGAAATCACATTAATGATATTGACACCACATCTCCACCCTAAATCTTAAGGAATTGGGTATATGGGTAAGATCTCTATTATGTTGCGCAACATATACTCTTGCTTTCAATGTCGAACCTTTACTCACATTTCATACATTAACATCTCTCCCACTTGCGTTTCCGCCACAAAGTTGAAACAGGTTATGCTACGATCATTGGGATTTGTGGGGAGCTAACAGTGGCGTAGATCGATCTATTGGACCAAGAGCAATCATCCAAATGACAATGATACCACATTTTCATTTAAGACATTAAGTATATGTGTCTTCCAATTTATATGTTGTCTAACCTTCACTCTTCTATTCAATGTTGAAATGTAACTGACATTTGATACATCAAAATATTTTCTCTCTAAAGTATGACTGAATTCTAGCCCGTGCTTGGCACGGGTGTCCATACTAGTACAAATATCAAGCCACAATTTTTTATATTAATTACCATAAAATCGAGGCACACATTTAAAGCATCGCAAGTACATCCTCCGGTCGCTATTATAAGCAAAACTTTGCTTTTTAAATTCATTCATTAAATGAACATTATGTTAAAAAGCAAAGTTTTGCTTATAATAGCGACCGGAGGGTGTAATATGTTAAAATTGTCTAAATGTACATTGTTATTGGCCTTTTTGCGTGTTAAATTTTCTGTTTTCAAGCAATCTTAAATATACTATTTTAGTGATTGTGTTTAAAGGGTATTTGCTTGTTCATAAAAACTCATAGTGAATTTGTTAAAAAAAAAACACTCGTAGCGAAGAGCAAAAACCATTATATTACAATCGAAACAATTTAGGATTCTAGTAAATAGTAGTCATGTTGAATTTTCTAGGAAGATATGTGTTATTAGTTTTTTTTTATGTTAAGAAAATATATATTTCAGTGAAATGAATAAAAGAAAAAAGAAGTGAGTAAACTTAACTATAAAATTTGAATGATAGTTTATTCCTTTGCAAAAAGCGGTAATTTCTTGGGTTAGTTTCCAGTATATTGATTTCCTACCTATTTGTATTAATGATCTTGTTAATAAGTTGATTTGGTTGTTGTCAAATAAATAATGAGTAACTAATTTTAAAGATTTAATATAAGAAATTGTAAACTACTACAATATTAGATCTCTTTAATTTAGCTTGTATTCATGCTTGGTTGTCCGATAAGATTCAAGATTCGCAACAACGCCAAAGTTACTCATATTGTAGACCTTTCCCTCTTGCAAATCCTTCTCAAACTTGTAGATAAGGGTTCTCCGCACTCTAGCATGAATTATGTTACCCTGATAACAAAACCAAAAAAAAACAATTAAAACGAAAAAAGTGGAATTCTATTAAAATTTTACGAACAAAACAAAATTAAAAATAGTCTCACCGATGTATCCATCAACACCATATCAAGTGAAAAGGGGTGAGTGTCACAATTGACATCACGAACCAACCAAACACAGACAATTCGAACGAAAATGGTCCATGATTCCTTCACTGAGCTGATCTCAGATATGTTATCAATTGATCTCGGAGCCATTGCAACTCTTCCTTTTGTTTATACCAACAACAATATGTGAAAAAGAAATAAAGAGGCATATGAAATGATCAAATGTAACATGAACTTTTTATAGGCAGTAATTAATAAATTAATTATTACGTGAAGCAACTAAAAGAATAATAATAAAAAATAAAAAAACATACAGTGCGATCTGATTGGCCGACAAATTAAAATCGACACTTGACATACAACCATTGGATCGACCAACAAAATAATACATCAAAAAAATAAAAAACGAATTGACTTGTGTACGAGTTAATACGTTCTTCTAGCATTTTATTCAAATTAACTATTAATTACCTATTTCCTTTTACGCATTGTACTACAAACTCCAATTAATTAACTATTTTCAATTAAAAACCACGGATTCCTTTTATTCACATGTGCTACAACCTCATATTAAAAAACCATTAAATTTTTTTTATTATATTGATCATTTGACCAAATTATGAGAAAAAATCTTTATTATATAGCCATGAATTAATTAGCGATGATTAACCGAAATCAAAACCAAAAACATAATATCAACAATAAATTAATCTGTGTCAATCAACTAACATGAAGATCTGCTGAATATCGGACGGATGGAAAGAGTAACAATGAAAAAATGGGTCATGGTTATAATAAATTGGACGAAGAATAAGCCTGCAACCAGGCACGGATACAAGTGTAGTAAATTGGGGGCAGCTGACCCCACATACATTCTAATTTTTTCTTGAGTTTTTGAATAGATTTAATTTTTTCTAAAGTAAAATTAAGTGTTGCCCTCCACAAAAAATTATTGAATAATGTAAGTTACAAAGAGTTAAATATACAATAATGTGAGAGATACATATTAAATATTTTTTTGGTCATGCTAACAAGTGCTTTTAACATATTGTTTAAGGAACCTACAAAAATAAATTTTATCTTGAAAATACAAGTCAAAGTAGTTTCAATGTAATAATTACATTACTTTCAAGACAAAAGTTATTTATTATAGTTACTTAAACAATGTCATAAAGACGCTTGTTAGCATTTTGCATTTTTTTTCATTTTTTTTTTGTCAATTACAAAGAGAAATATTTTAACAGTGTTGAAAATGAAAAAATTCTAAACATTATGTTAGGTATACAATGGTATAATTTTATAATTTAGTTCTTTCCATAATGAAAATGATGACATCAATTTATTGTTCATATGTTAATACAAATTTTACAAAAATATTTGTGATATATAATTTTGCCTCCTTTAATCGAAAATTCTGGATCCGTCACTGCCTGCAACAATACTTTAGAAGTGTAATAATGCACTGGCCAAAAAAAAGTATCATAAACAACGTTTGAAAAAAAAAAAAACTAACAAAGACTTGAATCACGGATATGTGTGTTATTAAATCCCAACACAGTGGATTGGTTAGCATTAACACCATATATGTGGCTTAATTTAAGCAATTGACTTAGTTAGGAGGACGCAAGATCAAACTAATAAATTGACAGATTTTTTCTAACCAATACATCAATCCCTCAAAAATAAAAAAAATCAATGCATCAAGGCACTCAATCTCTGAGTAATTAAAAAAAACATCGGTCAACTAATATGTAAAAATGATCGGTCAATTAGAGTCGATATTAGAGTGGAAAAATAAAAAAAATAAACTTTAGTCTTAGCAATAATTACACAATTCTTTGTGAAGTACTAATCTTAGTGCTTTAACCACTGCATCAAGCCCTAAAAAAAAAACCAATGCATCAAGGGCACTCATTTACCGAGTAATTAAAAAAAATAACGACTAACTAATACATAAAAGTGGTCGGTCAATTAGAGTCGAAATCAGAGTGAAAAAAAAAACTTAAGTTTGAAATGAATAAATATAATAATAATAATAATTCAGTTTATAGTTTAAGGCAATACGTTTATTTAATCAAAGGCAAATGGAGACCGTCGGATGTATATGTATATAATAAAGGCATTTCGGTTTGATATACGGTTGGATGTATATGTACATAATTAAGGCAACTTTATTAATCAAAGGTAAAATGCATTGAAACATTTTTGTGTGAAGAGCATTAAATGCTAGAAGAAAAATGAGAAGCCACGTGCTCAAACCTTTTGTTTTATATAAAGATTTCATTTTTTGGTATGCTTAATCGGGGCACCTTTTGTTTTATATAAAGATTTCATTTTTTGGTATGCTTAACCGGGACACCGTTAGCATGACCCATGTTTTATTTTGACAAGCTGTATCTTATCAATTGTTTTAAGAGTGAATCAATTTACACAAGAAGGGTAAATCAATGTATTTTTGACAAAAAAAAAAAAAACATTTCAAAGGGATCGTTAAAGAAGTAAATGATTTAAGTATAATTTTTTTTTTTTGACAAAAGGAAAATTAATGCATTTTATTCATAATAAGGTTAGAGATACATGATGGAATTCTAATAAAGATGCAAAACTAGCATGGTATGGAGCATTCCTAGCTAAGCTATGGGACACTTCATTAGCTTGTCTTCTAATGAACTTTACATCAGAGCTCGATAAATCATAAGCTAGAAGATGTCTGCAGTCGTTGATAATTGCGCTATAATCAGAAACGCCTTGCATGTTACCGTATATATTGTCAACTATGGTTTTAGAGTCCGTCTCGAAATTCATATTAACCAACTAGAGGTCACGAGCCCATTGTAAGGCCGAGAGCATGCCTAACGCCTCACCCATGTCCACATCTAGCACTAGAGAGATCCATTCTATTTTGGCAAAGACATACCGCCCTTCGTCGTCCCGAATGCACATAGCGAGTCCTACCTTATTCAAGGATTGAGAGAACGAGACATCGACATTGCATTTGTACTTGCCAGTGCATGGTTTCCTCCACCTCATCTCATCTTGGTCAGCACTTTGTCGATGATTTTGGGTTCTGATAACTTGCGCATTTTTCCAACTATTAACTAGAGTGCCTGCTCTATCACATATTGTTTGGACGGAATCAATTGTATCGTTCAAAACTACGTATAATAAAAAATATAAAACAAGATTTTTCTCTCTAGGTTTTCTCTTTCAGTTTCTTCATTGAGGGGTGGTTTTGGGTCAATTTTTGACCTGAAATCACCCATCTTCATTTTTTCTCTCTATTTCAATCTAAATAAGTGATTTTCACATAGATTTAGGTTTTTTCTTTGTGATTTCATCATCTAAGTGTGGTGGTTTGTTGTTCGTCGTCTTGTGCGGCGTTTTTTTGATTTTCTGTCTTCTTGCGGTGTTCATTTGATTCATATTGAAGATCGATTATTCAATCAAAGATTTGAGCGTCAACGTTGCAGATCCGGATGCATGGATATTCTGGTCACTTTAATTTTATCATATATTTTTGTAGGCATTATGCCGTTATATGCTATTAAATTGGATGTTGTGAGTTTGTTCGCAGATTCATCATTTACGTTTTTAGCGGTGTTGAATGATGTAATCTTTTGATTTGAATGAATGAATATCATTTTTGTTTTTGTCAAAAAAAATATATAAAACAAGATTTTAAGAGTTTTCATAGGGGAAATGATATGGATAATTCTTATACATCAGTTTTATAATCCTATTTTGGCATCAAAACCTAGCTAATTCTAACTAGCTTACATACATATTTACTTATTCGCCTTGAAGAGTATGCTCCTCCAGAATTTATGTTGGAATTTTTAGAATACTTAGTCAAATCTTCTCCCCTTTTGACATTATCAAAAAAGGGAAAAAAGAAGAAAAAAAAGTTAACAGTTTCGAGTTCAAATATAATCACACATATAATAGAAACACCCTACCAAAAAGTATGAATAGCATACGAAACTTTGCATATTGTACAAAGCATAAATGGAGACAAACATAATCATTCAGCATGCAGTTACACATATTAGTGCAAAAAGACATTCAACATAAAAAGATAAATAAAAAGAGATGGTGCAAGCACTTTAAGTACAAACAAGACATAAATAAAATGGCAAAATAGCATGTTTAGTTTTCAATCATATACAAGATAATTTTTTTAGTAGACATGAAAGTATTTGAACATAAGTTGATGGAACAAGCATATGTGTACTAGAAATTCACTGAGAAATGACTGAGTAGAAGCAAGTATAACACAAATTACCAAACATCATGCAACCAAAGAACATGAAAAACACAATTAAACGAACAACTAAACAAATTACCAAGAACTCGTGTCAATGACATAAACACTTTGCTTACAAAGAAATATCAAGAGACAAATATAAGTAGATCGCAATCACTCGGCACATTAGATATCAAGGATTCCAAGTTCTCGTCATATGTTGAAAATGAGCCCGTTTCCATTTGTAAACATAATCGAGGTACTCAAATTTTTCAAAATTGGGAGGATAACCAACATATAATTCTTGCGTAGACTCGTAAGCACTTTGTGCATCATTCATATTTGAAGACGATAACTTTGGTGGATTCATTCATCAAGAGTAGGCCCTTAGTGGGGATTATAGGGGTGGACCATTATAAACAACAATGTCATTTCTCACAACCCTCTCTTTTATAATTCTTGCAATATTAAAATTGAATAATTATGTTGTTACTTAAGTTTGATTACCAATCATGTTGATGTGATTGACGTTTTACAAATAGGTCAAATTAGCAAATTTGGCTAAATCTCTTTGCTCAATCAATTTATAGAACTGCAATCATCATAATTTCATATTCATCAAATATTCAATTAAAATTAATTTTGTATTAGTAGAGATTTATTTCCGAAATCTTAGGTTTGATTTGGAATTGTTAAAGATTTGCAAGCTCGAAAGTTCATGATTAAATAATTGTTCATTGCTTAAATTAAATGAGTTCGTCTTAAGTTT